>JAENPR010000598.1:0-385850 GCA_018135685.1 Themeda triandra
CGAGTGCGCGGCACAGGAAGAGCGGCGCGAGGGCGCGGCACGGACGGCGGTGGCGCGGGCGCGCGGCCTAGGGTTGGCGGGTGTGGTGGCGCAGCGGAAGGTAAGGATCGTAATTAGTCCGATACCATGTAGAAAAACACCGCACACCCGTAGGGGGTGGCCTTTCATATATATAGCCTGGAAGGCTTGCATACATACAGTTACAATATGATACTAATACAAGTCGAGGCTAGAGTACAAAGCCAATGGGCCGTAAGCCCAATATGGGATGTTACAATTATACTCTAACAAAAGGGTATGCAAGCTACTCTTAATTAGGAAGTATGACTGCGGTGTGTCTTCAAAAAATTAGTTGCAGGACTTGTGTGCTACATAATTAGAAGTAGTTTTAGAATTCATAAACAAGATTTTAATTCCTTTCTGCCATGTTAAATATATCCTAATGCTAGTTCCATATTGTGATTAATTGCATGTTTTTGTGTTCCTCAATTTTTGAACTGAGTTAACATTCATTTCTGTTTTCTTTTCAGTTATACCAGGCCTTCCAGTCCAGACTATATGATTCCTGGAGCTATGGAGGACTTGGAGCCCACTGAAGATTGCCTTCCTCTATTTGCAAGCCGTGAAGCACTTTTTTTTTGCCTAGATTTATTTTGTGTGTTTCCTTCCATTTTAGTGAACAATTCAATCCTTGATGTAAGACATGCACCGACCTTGTAAATGTCAATTTCTGTGTGATTCAGCTGGCAGCTATACTAAACTATATTCAGCTATAAAATACTGAAACCCTTTATGCTTGTGCGTGTATGCTCTGGTAATTAGTAAGTTTGAAATTCTTGATGCAACATACATCTGAGAAGAAAGAATGCAACCCTTAAGTGCAGCAGAATTACCATTTCCACCTACTTGGTGTGTTACATTTAGTGTCATTGCCAAAATATGGATATAAGAATCAGCTGAGATGCCTGAGACTTTGGTTGGCTCGAAGGCAATGATGCATTATCCAATTTCAATAAGCTTGTAATAGTCGAATCAGCTTCGCTAATTTGTGCAACCGAAGGAGTGCTTCTGACATTACAGTGGAGCATTCCAAGCAGCTCCAGCCATAACACTAAGAGAAAAATACAAGTAAAGAGTACTAAAATGGTTTCTCTGGCTCCGTACAAGCATTAATCCTCTACATTAAAAAATGAACACATCATAGTCTACCACCCTTCTGTTTACGTCAAACGCTACATTCAAATGATCTGCAGATCACCTAGGGAATTAGAGGTGTGGTGAATATCAATATATGAGGGGAAGATAAAGATGTGTGGAAAATGCTTTCATGAAGCACAGCAACAACAAATATGTATAATTGGATGAAGCATGGCAACTACATTTTCCTTTTCACTGCAAAAAGTAGAAATGAGCGGCACCTGGAATGATATGAAATCTTCCATGGTCGAACTGGATGTCCCAACAGATGGCTCGCATTTTCGGTGCTATTGGTTCTCTCCTTTCGCAGCAGCCAGCTTGGGTCTGCTCGTGCCTGCCAGTTTTGCTATTCTGCATCACAAACATAACTTAGTTGCTGTGGATCCCAATCTTAGCTCAAGCTAATAAAGCATGCAGAAAATGGATGGCACTGAACAGAACCAAACTACGGAATTGCTCACACTGAATAGAAACTACGAGATTGCTCCTCACCTGCTTCAGTCAAGCCGGGAAGGTGATGTTCAAGGACCCGAGCACCGGCCGCCGCTGTCTCCTTGCTCGTTGCAGATTGCCAGCGAGGCACACATCAAGCTCCCACCCTCCTTCCTTCTCTGCTCGAGCCGACTTCTCCCTCGCCTCCCCATCACCACGTGACCATGGAGCGCCGTCTCACCGCTCGACCCCTCGCCGGAGCACCGCCGCGGGGCCACCGAGCGCCGGCCGCAGCTGCATACGACCGCGTCCGCGCCGCCGAGGGACCTCGGACCACCTCCAATCGAGCCGGTGGCGGCGGCGTGCCGGCAGGATGCAGGAGGCAGCAGCGCAGCATGCGCGCCGGCGAACGGGAGAGCTCACTCTCTCGGTCTCTCCTCTCTTGGGCGTGGCGCCGGCTCGGCTCGAGTGCGGCGACGGACGCCGGGACGTGGACGGGAGAACGATCGGCTGGATTGGGGAGCTAGGGGTTGGGGGCTTCCACACAGGAATCACACGCGCGAATAAAGGAGGGCGCCGCCGGAGAAGAGACGGCGGCGGCGTGGACGGCGGCGGCCGTGAAGGCGTGGCTGCCTAGGAGGCTGGAGAAGAATGCGGCGGACCATTGGGATAAGAATCTTGAGAATCAGCTCTATTATTAATGGAAATGTATGCTATGCAAACTTACCTCTTGTGCAAACTATGCAAACTCTAATCAAAATCACGTAAATCTAATCCGATGGCTAAGGTTAGGGTTTTAGCACTTAAACCCTTCCACTCATCCCATCCTAAAGGTGGGGTTATTTTAGCAATTAAACCCCATACTTGAGCCATTAGATTTATGTGGTCTTGATTAGGTTTGCATGGATTTAAATTTGCATAGCATCGTTCCGTTATTAATTCATTCAAGAAGCAACTTCTTATTAGATTCATACGGGAATCTTTCTTATGATCGATTCTGAGAAGCTGCTCTTAGAACGTGCAAATACGATTATACCCTTCAATATCAGTTTCGGACCCATATGTTTTGGTTCCGGCTTCACATTTAAGTTCCTCCCAACTGGTTCCACCTATTTTTAAACCGTCGAGATCTGAGGAAACGGATGACTCATATTATTTCCAAGCGTGGTAAAATATCTCAACCAAAATAAAGCTCTTAAGCTGTGCAAACTGATCACAAGTTAGCTTACTGCATGTGGGCATGGCCAGGGCATCCTTCGCCATCTCAGCCACCGTCGGATACTGAACTGAACCATGAACTTTCCACCAATTAAGAATGTCATAGTCAAAATCTTTTGTTGTACGAGCAGGGCTGTCTTCTAGGTAATGATCCAGTTCTGTCTTCGTTCTTGCACGACTATCATCTTGTGATCAGTTTGCACAGCTTAAGAGCTTTATTCTGGTTATGCAAGAATCTGATCAATGAATAGACAAATCATAATTCGGTTGAACACAATGGTATACGTATGTCGTTCTCCAGTTGCGAGTGAGTAAAAGTGTTATGATTGAAGAGCTGCTTGTGTGTGTGTTGTATGTCCTGTATCCATCTTCGGCATGCAATCATCCTTAAGATCTTTGACCGCGACCGCGTCTATTCCTTTGAGATATTTGTATATGGTGAGATGTATACTACCAGTCCACAAATAATCATGTCACCATGTTTGTAAAGTACTCCTATAATATGGAAAATGTTTGTTTTGTTGCCCCGTGTATTCAGCTCTAGTTTATTACACTGTTCCCTGGACGAATTAAGCATGAACATGGTGTTGTACAATGCACAGAGCTTTGCGTATTACTATCGAATATACAGAAATTGTTGTACTGCTGCAAACTAGGCAGTGGGCTGTCGTCAACACTCACGCATATAGGAGTCTAGACCGGCTTTTCGGCCAAGACAAGTGATAACGCCTCGTCCCTTCAATTTATGTCTCTGTGTTGCTGCCTTCACTTTCAGCACTCAAGAATTAGGTATTTAGCCTTTGAAAAAACTGTTCTTAGTTATTAGGCCATTTTTTGTTCGAATTTAGCTCTGTGATCTCAAAATAAAATTTTCTTAGGTATATGGTCTTCCGTCAGTTTTGGACATATAATGGTGTTAAGTCGGGGATTAAAAAGACCATTTTACCCCTAGCAAAAAACAGAGTTTTATTTGTTTATTGTATATTTTGAGTACATATATATTATATAATCACATATATGTGTCAAGTTTTTTATAATGGAAACATATATGTGATCATATAATATATATATATATACTCAAAATATACAATAAACAAACAAAACTCTATTTTTTATATTTTTTTGCTAGGGGCAAAATGGTCTTTTACCCTTGACTTTACACCGTTACATGCCCAAAACTAATGGAAGGTCATATACCTAAGAAAATTTTGGTTTGAGGCCATAGAGCCAAATTCGAACAAAAAAGGGCCTAATAACTAAGAGCGGTTTTTTCCATGGCCAGATACCTAATTCTCCCCTCCCTTTTCTTCAACAGCAACCACTCTCACTTCTTCTTCCGGCGCACCCCAGCCCACATACCGTCGTGACGGGATCCAGTCCGAGTAATGAATAGGGAAGGAAAAAGTCTACTTTCCCTCCCCTAACTATTGCAAAAGTCCACTTTTTTCTCCCTCAACAGTAAAACCAGGCAAAATACCTCCTCAACTTTTCAAACCATGCACTTTACCACCCTGGAGTGTTTTTGGACGATTTTTTCCTTTTCCTTTTAATTTATTTTGGCCAAATCTTTGAAAAATCATAGTAAATTATAGAAAAACCATAAAATAAAAAAATCTAATTTTGTTGGACTCCACATGAGTATATCTACACAATGAATACAAAATTTGTATACTTTAGTACAAAGTTTTTGTTGTATATTTAGATCTATAGTTTTTTTAATTAAATAGAATAATTCATAACTGCAGTTCCATGGTCCAATTATGGTAAAATTTTTATAGTGACCTAACTATCGTATGTTTGAACTATAGTAAAAATTTCATACTCATTGGATCATGTATAACTTAGTTATAGTTTTATTTAGATTTAACAAGCATACACTCTAAATAAATCTATAACTAAGTTATTCATCATCTAATGAGTTTTAAATTTTTTACTATAGTTTAAACATACAATAGTCAGGCTACAATAAAAGTTTTGCCACAATTGGACCTTAGCAACCGCAGTTATAAATTATTCTAATTAATTATATAAAAAAGTAGTTCTAAAATCTATAACAAAAACTTTGTAATAAAGTATATCATATTATGTACTCAATGTGTAGATCTACTTATGTGGAGTCCAATAAAAATAGATTTTATTTTATGATTTTTATGATTTACTATGATTTTTTTAAGATTCAGCCAAAATAAATAAAAATATAAAAATACAAAACCGTCTCCAAAACCACTTCGGGAGGTAAAGTGCATGATTTGAAAAGATGAGGGCTGTTTTGCCTAGTTTTGCGGTTGAGAGAGGAAAATAGGACTTTTGTAATACTTGGGGGAGGAAAGTAGACTTTTTCCAGGGAACATGGGATGCGGCGATATGCTGCTCTGTTTGGGCCAAAGGTGATGGACCGGTAGGTTCCGCTCAAGCAAGGGGAATTCTTCCTTCCGAGAGAACTTCTTCCGGGCGGTATGCACGCACACAACATCTTGGTAATCAGAGGCGAGGTACATCTGTCGCTTGCACTCTACGGCATCATCATCATGACCATCGTCAACATTAGCATTTGGACTTTCTCTGCAAATACATAATTTTAGACAATCAAATTCAATTCAATAATCAAATTTAGAGAACCAGCCGAGGTCCGTCCCTCCAAAGCTCCAATCCAGGCTTCCGGTTACCGTTGTGGCCAGGCCTGCGGCAGTGCGGCTCTGGTAGTCTGGCCATGTGCGTTTCTAAGTGTGGCGGCGAATTGGTGAACGCTGCTGGCTATTGCCAAATTGGCGTTGATGGGGACGGTCAATGACGTGAACGTGAGATGAAGATGAGAGAGTCAAGTGGCCGCGTGCTGCCGCTGGGCTCTATCATTTGACTACTGCCTACTGGGCTGAAGATGTGAGGTGGCGGCCCATGCTTTTTGGGGCGCCTGTACGGTGACCCACCTCACACTTGCCCATTGACGGTCCTGGTGTAGAGGATATCAGTCTACAATCTTTTTTAAAAAAAAAAACTACAGTAGTCCAAATTGTCTCTACTTGGACTCTACGATTTTGAGTTCCATAGAAAGTGGGATATATTCAGAAAGAGCATCCACGAGTTAAAGAATATACACATACATGGATTTACTAGGACCCTTTTGGTGAAGCACACAGCTCAAGAATTGTAGACGAAGTTGTTCATCAAAGCCCCGGTAGGTACTTCTGCGACATATCGAGGTAGCTATGGAAGACAAGTTTAGAAGCCTTAGAGCGCATTGGAGAACCTAAGGATCAAGGATTATAAGATGTTGGGTCTTGTTTTGAGTTAACTAGACTTAATCATGCTAGGATTGTACAAAGACACATGCAATCCTTTATATGGGTTTTTTTAGTTTAGTACGTGAAATGTTTTTGTTATGACATGACGAGACATGCAATCTATATATTACATGCATATCATTTGGGCTGGCATTGGTGGTTCTAAGTACTCGTGTGAGAAATGTGTATGAAGCTCAATCGACCTAGCTTACAATCTTGTACAGTATATGCAAAGAAGTTGTCAAATCGTGAAAACAAAATTCAAACAAAATAATGGGGAAGTTCGAAATATAAAAAACATTAGGAGGTGGCGGCCCGGGATGAACACTTGCTCTGTTGATCCTTAATAAGACCATTGTCATTAACGGAACTGGAAATGGCCAATTAACACAAACCGTTTCACAAAGGTGGTCGAGCTGCCTGCTTCTAGAAATCTATTTTAAACGCCTCGGTGACTATCTTTACGCTACTGTCTTATGTATAGTAATAAGTTCAATTTAATTACTTGTTAGGTCGTTTATTCTTTTTTATTTTAAATGTTAATCCATCCTAATTTGTGGCTCAGAATGGAAGAGGCCAAATATGTACTAGATTAGGTCATGGTATCATGTGTGCATTAGCCTAAATTTTATGTTTTAATCAAATAGGTTTAGATCTGATTAATTACTGGTTTACACAATCGCTGATTTGTACACCACTCAATACAGTTAAGGATTTTCTATTTGCTACATGGTTGAAATGTGCCTTTATTTTATGTGATGAGTGATTGTTAAGGAGGTGATTGGAGCTTTGGTTAATAAGTATGTGTGAGACTAATAATCCAAGGGGCGTGAGTGTGTGCAACATGTCTCTTGACTTGTGTTGTGCGGGTGTTGAGCGTAAGACGACCGACAACAATGGAGAAGATTAAGCAAAGGAGTCTGTGTGTGATGGGCTAGGAGCGCCGAAGGGCAGACACGAAGGTTTGGACTGAGACACCGAGGGCAAGAGGATGGACCATTTGGATGGCTAGCACTTGGCATGTCAATAAGCAAGTTTGCATGCTAGGTAATTAAAGACGATGTTGGCCGAAGTCAAGACGATGATTAGACTAAGTCGGGGGTGGACGCATGAGCACTTAGTGATAATAGTGATCGGAACGGTCGAGGATGAGTGGGACACATGTCAGCATCGTGGAGAAGGCGTAGCGGCTATGCGACTCTAGTTAATTTGGTGATTCGGCCTCAAAACCACGAGCGACAATTTTAGCGAATTGGGCCTCAAAACCAAGGAGTGGTAGATCGAGACAATTGGCGACATTTTTGAAGCTTTTCGTCAAGGCGAAGAAAAGTTGTGAAGGCCTCGGGACCGTCGGATACTCGAGAAAAGATCTGAACGATTTTGCCCCTCGGGGGCAATGTATCTAGTTCAAGCTTCTAGGGATATTATAGTCTTTCATTATGAACCTATATATTTTAGATGTGGCTGGTTAGGAGGAGTATCCTTTGCAACACTATTTTTTGTTTCAATAGGCTTAATTAGCCAAAGTGCTAATGCTAGGGAGATTAGGTATAGAAAATTAACCACGGCTTGCTCTAGTTTTTCCATCTTTAGTGGGAGGATGAAGGTGGTGGCAAGTCCTTGCTTGCGTAGATAAATTTGTGATCTAATCTTAAGTCTTGTTAGTGTTGAATTCATGTTACTTTCTTCTTATATCTCAGTTTTTTATTTTTCCTGAAATTTTGATTAATTTCTGTTCTTCCTTATTGTCTGCATGGGCAAATTAATGCTAGGATATGTGAGAAGACTTCGGAGTGTTTGGAACTGCTCCGCAAACTCCATCGTGGATTAGCTTCACAAAATCTAGAGTTTGTGGAGCACTCCTTCAGGTGCTCTCACAACTACACCCTTTTTTCTCGAACTATGTGCGCGGAGCTGAAATCGTTTAGCAAAAAAATGTGGAGTGGAGCTGAAAAAACATGGAGAGCGTACATGCGCAGTCCCAAACACACTCTTCTTGTCCCTCAATTGATCCATTCCCCCACGAGCACCTTCGATTTTGGTTTAGACCAAATTTGTCCCTATCTCATGGTTTTTTTTTTTCTGAAATTCCGTTAAAACTCAACCTTTAGTGGCGTTTTCGGTTGGGATAGATTACTGGTAATATTGTGAGGTTGTGCCCTAAGTTTTAGCTCTTTTTTATTTGTTTCGATGAGATTCAGGTTGCAGTCAGCTTGAAATCCAGTGACAGCAACAACGAATTTTTTTGTTTGTCTTTCATTATGAAGAGCACACCAGCATGTCACCAAGGCTGAATTAAAACTGTAGTTGCTGGACAACAAAAAAAATTTCTTCGTTGTTGCTAAAGCACTTTCATTGTGGGATAGGAGAGGCAGGCCTACAACATAGGGAGTATTTACGTCTTTTACCTTCCTTGGTAGGCGTGAGGATTTCTAAATGACTTTCGTTGTGGGACAGAGGGAGTAGCTTTGGTTAATTTCCTTAAGCTCTTAAACAACGGTCTGTTTATCTTCCTCTTTTCCTTTTTTTCTTTTCTCAGTTGTTTGTTCAGTGAGCAGTAGCAGGATAAATGTTCAATAGCTGTAGGTTTTTTTTTAGCTTTGTAGCGTGGTAGCTTTTGCAAAGTTTTTATCAAGCATCAGTACTACATTTGCTTGAATCGCTTTTTGAATTTTTTGGAGCTAGCCCTAATTGTTTCTAGGATCAATACGCCTACGTGATCTTGACGGTTATAAGTGAGGCTCACCGGGTTTCATTTCGGATACAGGTCAAGGGTTCGTGAGGAGAATTTTAACTGCCTCCCATTCACCCTCCCCACTAGATAGGACTGACTTCGAACAAAACTAAAAACTTGAGTAAAATTAGGATATAATACTATAATGAATTATAATTCCTACTTCACACGTCTCACATGCAAGTTTTCCATTGTTTTACTCTTCGATCTCTAAATATATATGCGACCAAAATATAATATTAGTGATGAGCAGTTGAAAGTAGTGCTCTTGATTGCTTCCGCTGTGCTTAGGGCAAGTACATTTGCTACACGTAGCGGTATCATACACCGTCTCATGCATTGCCACATATGATTTTTGATGATGTGAAGGAAAGAGAGGGGGAGAGAAGAAGGCTTAGGTCGTTGCTTCGCGAAACAACAGCCTCATAAGCTAAAATTTAGAACTATGAGACAACTATTTTACCATTGTGATGACTTAGATGCATATATATATGCAGCACACGGGTTCTATTCTTACTCTACTCTATAAATTAAGGAATTAATTCTTTAGGGGGCAATGCCCAAAAGACAACTATTGTACATATAGTCTATTAAATCGTCTTAAATTACGTGGCACTATATGAGATAAGTTATGGAAAGCGGCAGCAATGTACCTACCCTTAGCTTGCTGAACGTACACTTGACGCAAGCTCATTCTTGCAATCTTGTCTTTGGTAGCCTAGCTCTATTTCCTGTCGTTCTTACTCTGCGTATTGGAAACGACAATTTCAGGTTCAGGTTTGGGTCTGGGTCTGGGTCTGGGTGTAGGTATGGTTCTCCCTTCTTTCTTCGACCAACGATCCCATATATGCATCTCGGAGGCAAGGAGACCAATTTTGCCTAACTACTACCGTCACAAATACACGCGCGGCTAGAATGTCAACTTGAGTACATTTACGTTTTTTTTTTTAAGATATTTATATTGTAATTAAATCCTGAATTGCTGTAATGTAAAATTGTCTTTGGTAGTTTCATAAGCGTATTTATAAACACAATACAAATAGGAATTGGTGATATATCTTAAGGCTATTTGGACGACGTCTCTACAGCAGCAAATAAAAAATGCAAGGTTTACACTTGTCTCTCGCTGACTTTTCCAAGTCGTTGCGTTTTGCTGACTTTTCCAAGTCGCTGCGTCCTGCGAGAGGAAAATGACAACGACTTGGAAAAGTCACGAGATGGACCCAAAACCAAAACCAAACCCAAACCCAAACCCAAACCGAGAGTTTCTGTTTGGCAGGGTCTCCCGGTGCACAGCCGCGATGAGTGTATCGCTGTTGTCATGTCGCCGGTGCACCAGCAGAGCATGCACAGTTGCTCCGATCCTCTGGCACCACAAAAGAGACCCAAACCCAGACCCAAACCCAAACCCAAATAAAATTAACCATGCATCTGACGACCAAGTTAACCATACGTCCCCAAATAAATACTAGAAACAAATGTGTATGAGTACGAGTTGACCAACGAGGAGAGGATGGCCAACATCACAGCTGAAGTGATTAGTAGACCGATGGTCAGAACAGCAGGGCACAGGCTAAGCTTGCATGGTGTTTATTCTCACAGTTCTCATTTGTTTTAAAATCCAGAAGCTAGACCATAATAGCATATATTTTGACCGTCACCTCTACTCTGTTTATGTAGCTTATTTGAAAAGTGCTTCCCACGTAAGTTGTACCAAACAGGGTTATTGTAACTTTGTTTTGAAGTCGCACTATTTTAAATTGGACCAAATTTATAGAAAAGATTATTACCATTTATAACACCAATGCAAATAGATCAATCATAAAACTATATATTTCACAAGACTAAAGTACACGGGCGGTCCAGGTCCTAAACTTTCATGTTTTGATTAAGATAGGTCCCCAAACCTGTGGATTTTGTTTATTTTGGTCGGAATCTTATGGTTTTCTTTATTCATCAGGTAAATGAGAAGACCTGCTCCTCCATCCGGGCAGGAAACTTGACGAAGGCCCAAACCATCCAAACATTAGCCCAGGAGCACTGGTCCAACACATTCAGACTCGATTGTGGGGTGTTGGGGCAGCCCATCGGGAGAGTGACGCGGCAGCTCAGCTGGGAACAGTATCTGGGCCGCCCCATGGAGCAGCCAGTACGAGGTATGAGAGCGTGTCTGCCCTGCCCACATTTCTTGATCAGAATTCAGATTTTTTTTCCGAACAATATCAGAATAATTCAGATTGACACAATCCCGTTCAGAATTTGTTATGAGTAAGTACTTGTTATATGTTGGCATGGCGTGCAGGCACCTGTGCTCTCGTCGCCTGCACCGTATGCGTGGAGGCGATCCACCGGTTCGAGCACAGGAAGGTCTGCGAAGCGGCGGTGCCCTGCTACCAGCTCATCAGGGCGTGTTTTCGTGACGGCATCTGGACGCCGGGCAAGGGGGCCAATGTGGGCAAAGTCCTGACCAAGATACAGGAGATGGGGGGCTTGCCGGCGATCACCAACGCGCCAACGCCGGCACCGTGTGTCCTGCCACTGCGCTCGTGGAAGGAGCACAGCTTGTGGGATTCGAACAAAGGCTCTGTCACCGGACGTCTTCATGACCGCTTGACTGAGCTGCTGGAGCGCCATGGCCCCTGCGTTGGATTACTGTGGGTTTGCCCGTGGTACCATCGCTTCGAAGCCGACGGCGACGACACGCTGGTGTACCGCGGGTGTGGCTGGAACGACGACGACAGGCGTATGAGCGAGCAACTCTACCGTGGTCAGGTCGGGTGGCACGCCGTGGTCTGCTTCGCCTACAGATTCTGCGGTCAGCAGATGCATGTGCAGGTGCTGGATAATCACAGCCCTTCCGGCCCACGGCGTTGGATCGATGCGGAGGAGCTCGTCGGCACAGTCTACACCCTGAGTAGTGTGTAGCGCCTCGATATGGATAGATATGGGTGTGATCTCCTTAGATCACCAACCCACTCGCCAGATTTATTTCCCTTTTAGTGGTACCACCAGATACTTGTGGAGTTGTCGTGTATGGTGTCTGTTGTGCTTGCTGGTATTAGTAGAAAATGTGTGCGATTTCTGTTGAGAAAGTAGTCAATTTTGAAAACCAGAACAAAAATCATGACGATCTTAGATGCATGTGAAACTCTTAACAACTAGTTAGATTGGACAACATGAACCCGGACATGATGAACAATAATGTGATCAAAACAGCATGCATACGACAATAATAGATTGGATCGCAGTGTGTGTACCTTTCGCAACAAAGGGAGTTATCGTTGCTGGCAGTGGTACGAAGTCGTTGATAAGTGGTGGAGGAAGAACTCGGAGCAGCTGACGACGAGCATGATGGGATGTAGCGCCGCCTAACTTGGATGGAAGGCGAACCATCAAAGAGGTTGGGAGCAGCCACATGAAGAGCACTTTGCAAAAGTCTTATTCGTCCTCTCTCAGTGGAGAATCATAAGAACGAGGGTTTCGGAGATCTTCTCTCCCGGTGCCGGTGTATGTAGACGCTCAGGTTGGAGAAGCTACGACGGTGGGCAGCAACGAGAAGAGGCAAAAATCCTAGCTCAATTAGATGTGTTTTCGCATTGGACGATAGGTTGTTTATATAAGCATGTCCAACACGAACTCTTGTCACGATCACAATCTAAATTGTTTAGGACTTCTATCCGCAAACTTAAAGGCCAAGAAACCAAAACTAAATCTGTGAAAGAGACCCCACTCCCGCAAGTCTATGGGCCGGATTTTGATTGACCATTCACGCAAGTTCCAAGCGCCCTCACCATTCGGCCCAGCATGGCAAGGCAAGCAAGCAAGCAAGCGTGTGTGCTTCCTTTCTCGTCCGTGCACTAGATATTTAAATATGGTTGTCGGGTTCCAATATTTTGATCTCCTTTAATAAAAGGTTTCATCATTATCCTCCCTGATGATGGCGGATGAAAGACGCCATCAGCCTTGACCGTTGGAGGCCCGTAAGACAGCGGCTGGGATGGATCCCTAAAGGCGAATGACCCATCTAAGGAAAAGCCCATAAGGAAAAACATCTCGTCCGACTCTCTCCTCTCTAACGAAGCACCAGGCTGCACAGGACCGGCCTTTCTCGCCAGACCCAAGGTGTGATTCACTCGACGGCTCCGACGGAACCATCATCGGGTGAATCCAATTCCCCCGTGGAGGGAGACCCGATGGCTCCATGAATCACAACACGTGGAGCCATCGTACTGTGTGCATCCACGGGGGGATGGTGGAAAGGAGTGGCTCGAGCGGCCCAAGGATGCCTCAGAGCATCCTCAGGGCGCCCATGCGCAGTAGAAACAGATCGATTGACACCGCAACACCTAGGCCTTGTACGAGGCCAATCGATACGGAGTAGCTCGTACCAAAAGCCGCACCGAATGGGGCGGCAGCATGGTCCGAGAGCATCACGCGCGACGACGGTACTATCGAGGCGTGCCTTCGGCGACGGAGCAAGGTGGGGGATGGGTCCAAGTCTCTTGGCGGCCAAGGAAACGGGTCTCGGCCTACGACCCCGGGGATGATTTACGAAGCTCTAGGGGATAGGCCTCCTTGTTTATCTTTGTTTTACCGAGGATGCCAACCCTCGGACGCCTCTCGACCGTGTAACCCAAGGCATTCCCTCTTGATCTATAAAAGAGGGAAGGACTTGGGACTGAGGGGCAAGCTTTTTCTCTAACTCAACAGTGGAAGAACACTTCTTTCACTGCTTTCTTACTCCATCTTTCTCTCTACTCTCTCGTTAGAGACTTGAGCTTTCCTTAGAAACTCTCTCTCAACCCTAGTTTGTAACAACTTGACAAGCTCCACCAAAGAGAGCGGGCAACACACTAGCCCAAAACCGGACATAGAGACATTACGCCGAACCGGTATAAACCATTTGTGTCCCGCCTAGCTCTACCATCCGATAGCCTAAGCACGCTTATCGTTAGGATTATTGCCGGTCGTTTATCGAAACACCAACAGTTGGCGCGCTAGGTAGGGGACCAAGCGCGTTCGACACCATCGATAGGCTGTGGATGGTCAACCACAATGACGACTAGGTTCCTGAGGTGCGCTTGCATTTCAAGAACCTCGAGTTCATCATCGCCTCGATAGGGAGTTTGGAGCGGGCCACCGCTCGCCTCTCCGCAATCGAGCGATCCCGATGCGATCGCTCTCACTTTTGGGAGGCTGCAGATTGGCCCTTTCGAGAGACAAAGCACCCGGCCCGAACGGGTTGACGGTCCCAACCCTCAAGGGCTAGAGATCTAGATGGTGGTCAGGGTAACTTCCCCTCGGAAGGTCTCATTTGGGGATCGAGCTCTCAAAACAACCCAATGCAGGGATCACTCCCCTCACAGGGTTTGTTCCAGAGCACCCAGGATCCACATCAACCTGCGGTAGATGCAGAAAGAGGAGGGGCAAGTGATGCATCATCGCGCTCAGCATCCCCGCAACCGGTGGATGGTGGACTGGTTGGACTGGCTGACTATCATGTGAGCTCCATATGTGATCCCTTGGAGGTGGTTGTGGAGACTACCCCAGACTCCGATGACCTTCCGAAATCATGGCCTCATGCGTGAGTACTCAGGGCCTTAGGAGGAACACATCGTGGATAGCCTGGACACCAGCTCTCTGTCCCAGGCACGCAAGGACAAAGAGCGTGACGGCGGTCGTCTTAGGCCCCGCCGCCGCTTGACTGTATGATAGCTCAGAGATGCCAGTGCACATCTTCCTTATGGACCGTGATTCACCAAGGCAGGCGAGCGCGAACGTCACCCTAGTGATGGAAGCACTCGTCCTCGCAACTGTGGTGCACATCCGGTGCAGGGCCAGCGTCCGAGCCATCGAGGCCGAACGTCCACCGATCCACGTCCAATGGCGAGGGCGAGGTGGACGACCAGGCCCCGTAATAGAGCATCACTCTTCTCGATATAGGAATCATCAGAGTCCTTCTCAAGGGGATTCCAATCGAGGACCTACTGGGACCAAGAGAGCGATAACGAGTCAGGCAGATATGCCTGGCTAAGCGATGTGGACGCCACAGGACTCGAGCACCCGAAGGCCTTGGGAAGTTTCATCGGCAGTTGCAACTACTTCTTAGAGCCATCAGACTCTAGAGAGGAGGAGGACTCCATGTTCTTCTGAAGGGACAACGAAGAAGTAACAAGTCCAACAAAGTCCTTGACCACCAGTGGCTCCACTCTCATAATGCAACCTCAAAAACTACATCATTTATCCCTATTTGCATCTTAGTCACTCGGGGGCCTCTCCCTCCGTACGGCTTTGTCATTTCCATCGCATTTTTTCTAAGTCATGTTGGGAACCTTGGTTACCGGTTTTCCTAGTGCGTTTGAGCCACACACGGAGGGGAACCCGTCATCGGGCCTCGATGAGGAAAGCTATTCGAGTAGCTCCAAAGGTGCCTTGGCCTCACCTAAAGGCCAATGTTTGTTAATTGTTGGGATCCTTCATCGGTTGTCGAAATTATCCTCTATTGTTGTTTTTTCGGAAGGATTACTGCGTTTTCATCTAAGTGACGGGGCCAAATCCGGCTAAGGCAGACCTAAATCACGTGCATTTTTAGTGAAAGCTTATGAATCCACTCCTCACATAAAAGCATAGCAAATCAAGAGGCAAAAGACATACAAGAAAGGGATATAATGTTAAGGACAAACAGAGACCGCTAACATGAGTCTCTAAATTCTTAAAACAAAAAGACAACCGAAGGAAATGCAATACGCTAACAAACTAATCTCGGCGGGGGAGCATGGCATCCTTCAGGCGGTCGAAAAGCGATTGGGTGGCGGGAGCAACTTTGTCCTCCAACTCGTCAATCACATCATCCTCGAGATCATCGAGAAAGCCCCCTCCCATGAGGTCCAGCTCAAAGGACTCTCCATACTGGGCATGACCCAAGGTGAAAGCCTGGGTTACCCCACTTCTGAGCGCGTTCGCCTCCAGCTCACGCACTTGGCCTAGGAGCTGTCGGACCTGGGCCAAGAGAGGCATTGTATCATCATGAGGTGGCACTTCAAGGGCATCGCAGACTTGGCCGATGGCGGCCAGCAGATCCACATGCTCCCAAGCTACCTTATTGCGCTCCAACCGCGCAGTTAGGCGCTCTCCCCTGACGCAGGTGAGCGTCTCCTTTGGCTTGTCATGCTCATCATGGATCCGCTGGAGGTCCGAGGCATTCTCCCGCAGACAGGTGGTGGTGGCCACTAGTTGGGTTTCCGTCCTTAGCTTTACCTCCTGTCCTGTGCGGCAGCTGTCAGGATCTCACTGGCCCGCACTCGTGCCTCCTATTCCCTCTGGAGGAGCTCATTCTATTCACACTGAAGTGCCTCGATCTCCTCTCCATCTTGAAAGGAGCGATCGATGTAAGCATCGAAGTTTGTCTCCGCCCGACCAACGTTCGCTTGGGCTAGCGCCAGGTCTTGCGACAGGTGGTTGACCGTCTCCCTAAGTAGGAGGATGATTCGCGTCTTCTCCTCGCTCATCCGTTTTGGCTCCTACAGAAGTGTCCATGTCAGGTAACAAAGGAACGATGCCAACCAAAAGGTAAGGCATTGCAACAGAGTTACCTGATATTTGGGAGCGGCATCGTTCAGCCGCTCCTCGCCATTCTCATCTCGGCCTCTGCGTCCCTGACGGTGGCCTCAAAGCTTCCCCACTTCGATGATTCAAGAGAACCGTTGATAATAAGGGGAGGGCCATCGAGACCCAGCGTGGCGGAAAGGTCAACACGGGGCACGCTCCAACCTCTCAGGGGCTTGGATGAGCTAGCCAGAACCAATGCGGCGGTAGGAGATTCCCCAGTTATCATGGCTTCCTGTGGCACCGCCACATCAGGAATGGCCACATCCACCTTCGAAGGGTGTGGCATGGGTAGGGTGTGTCCCGGTCACTCACGGCGATGGAATTAGCTTCAAGCCGCTCCTTCGTTGGGCGCTCCGGTGCCGAATGATGACAGTGCTTTCTCCGCCCCTACCTCCGTGGCACCTGACTGTTGACGGTGAATATACCATAGAAATTCACACTCAAAACACCGTCAACATGCCTCGGTTTCAAGGAAAAATAGCACATCATGAGCATATTTTATCAATAACTAGTTCCACTTGTACTCTTAGCTTGTGATTGCAGGTAACACAAAACTGAGCTTAGGAGGGCCCACATAGATGGTCGGTCGACCCCTCTATGGGCCTACCTTGGCCTGAGCTTCGAGCATGATCCGTGTCATGCTCCCTAGAGTCTATTTTAGCCCTCAGATCAAAGTGTGTTTTCATTCAACGGTGAAAGATCATTGCACACGGATTCATGGACCCACATGTAAGCAAGCAACGTGACAAAATGTGACCAAAAGGTGGAGCCACTTCCAGTGACAAGTGGGGACAGCACCCAACCGACTTTGGTGGGCCCACTTGCCATAGGAGGGTCGGCCGCCCCCTCTCGGTGGCCGGCCAAGTCGATTGGTGAGCCACCGACCTATGCATGCTCCCTGTGTGCTGGCTTCATCTCTGCCCTCCATCTGAGGCGGTTTTGAGGTCGGTGCATCTAAGGGTGAGAAGGCAAGGAGCATGCGGATCAATGATGTGGCATGGAGTAGCCCCTACTCCACCTCCCCTATAAAAGGAGGCTACCATCACCCTTGAGAATCATCCCCAAGATCACCTAGTCTCCAAATCACTCTCTTGGGAGATCAAGCAAGAGTAGTAATAGTTAGTCTAGAGTGGGAGTTAGAGTCGAGTCGAGCGAAGCTTGGGGTCTCAGGAGTCATCTTCTAGAGAGTCCGGTATAGCTCTTGTACCTTTTCTCTTTTGTAAGACTTTTCTTTTATTAATATATTATTCTTTGGAGTGGTTTCTGAACTAACTCCTTGTGTGTGCATCATCGTCCTATCTTGCATAGGAGCTTTAGCTATACGTGCGTTAGCTAGAGTTGTAAGAGTAAGTGTGAGCGTGGTGCTCATACCTAGTCTTACCTTTGATTACCGCTGGTTCGCATGGACAGTAGGGGCACACTGGCGGGAAGTGATAGGTCCTGCTCGGCATTAGGATTTCTCCTCACGTTCGAACTAGTTCTTAAAAGATAAGGCGCCCATAAGCCAAATATTCGCTTGAGCAGGGGTTCTATCTCCTACTCTCTCATATATCCCTCGCACACAAGTTGTAGGAGCATGTCTAGCTAAGTCAGTTATCTATTAGGATTAAGTCCACAGGAGTAACGTTAGATACATAGGAGTCCTATACTCACTCGTTGTCCTCCCACCTAGCTAACACTCTACCAGTTACCTTTAGATTAGGATCTTTGATACCTTACTTACCTACCCTTCCTATTATTCACTTACCCTCCTTCTCTACTAGTTGGTACTAATTCTAGTAGACACAAGGATCTCTTCCCTCTTTTATTAAACATTCCTAGCACTTGCTTTCCCTTTGGATAAAACAAATAACAATACCTTGGAATACTCATCCTCGGTGAAGTGCTATAGCGATATATTACGGCGCTTGTGGAATAATCCAATAGACATAAGAAATACCCACAGGCACTTCGGCACCGTCACCAATCTTTGGTGGTTGTGTTAAGAAGTGCCAACACTAATCCAACCACTCCCGTGCGGGCTCCTCCGACATAGCCGTTGTTGGCTCTGCAGAAGCCTGAGCCTCCAAGGATGCCATGGCGGAGGACATTGGTGCTGGCACCTTATGGGCAAGGTGCTTCTGTGGTGCTAGCCACAAAAGTTCTGACCCTGTACTGAGCCAACACCAAAAATAGTTAAAACCACAAATGAAATCACGATGCTGAATCAAAGTAGAGATGGATTTTGGCTTACCACCGAGGACGCATGTTGATTAAGCGCTTCGGGGCCATCGTCGGATCTGGGAGCTGCCGCTTCTACCCAACCTTTATGTCAGACATCCTCAGCCGCGGCATTGGAGAGCGGCTGGCGGATCTGGACCGTTGGGGCTGGGGGCCAGGATGGCTCGTTTTTGGTCCGCCCTAGAGCATGGACACGTTCACGCTGGAGTGCCAGAGCCCGGTTGCGGCACTGGATGAGCTAAGGCCGGTGGGTGCTGGATTCATCGACGTCCTCCGAGCATCGCCATCCGATGTGTTGCACAGGGCTATAGCGTCCCCCGCTTTGGCCCCACCAGGTCACGAGGTCAGAAACGGTGATGAATAAAAGTGGAGCCGAAGTTCATCCTGCCAAAAAATTCAGAGGTGTTAGAGGGAGTTCATCTCTCTAAAAAGAAAATAAACCCAAAAGTACCAGTAACAACTTAAAAAGCTTACGAAGGCGATCGGGCTTCATGGCGGGATGGCCGGGCATCGAGTAAACCACGTCCAATGCCACCCCATCTTTCGTGCTGCCCATTGCGGCACGGATTCGATATGTGACTTCATCCGAGGAAAGGGGAGCCGCCGCAGCACGGACCCCTCCCATGAGACATCTCGGGGTCATCTCGAACATCCCGAGTCGGCACCGACCAAGCGGTGCCACTCCACGAGCGTGGTACACACCGATCACGCTTGCACCGAGTTACCTACTTCCCCTCGAAGGCTAATGCCGTTGAGAAGGTTCTCAATCTTAGGGATCTCCTCCCGAGGGAGGTCGGCGTTCCGGCATCTTCCGCCCCGCCTCTCAAAAAATTCCCTCCACGGCCATGCCGGGTAGGGCGCGTCAGGGTGGTTCTTAAGAAAGAACCATTTGTTGTGATAGCCCTTGTTGGAAGAAACCAACTTGAACCACACATACTCTGTGGATCGATGATTCTTCAGATGGATGCTGCACGCCCAACAGGGACGAATCGCTCTGCCTCATTCTTCTCCACCCTTGGCTTGAACAAGCTGATGGCAAAGAAGTACTTCTAGAGATCAAAGTAGAGAGCAATCCCTAGGTACCTCTCACGTAGGGTCATGAAGGTTGCAAAAAGCTGAATCCCATTCAGGTTCAGATGATGCAGTTCGAGCCCGTAAAAGTCTAGGAGCCCTCAAAACTCTAGGAGTGAGGGACGCGCCAGTCCTCACTCATGGAAGGATACCAACGAAACCACATAGCCATCGGGTGGCACTGGCGAACTCTGATCCTCTAGGATCAGCCAGTCGCCCGCCGTGACAGGCCACGGTTGACAAGGCCTTCGAGCTCTTCGATGGTTACTATTGAACGCAGCCATGGCTCCATCGTGATGAGAGGTGACAGAAGATCTGTGGAGGATGAGGAGGCCTGATGGCTACTCTGACGGCTGTGGCGGTGGCGGCGCAGCTAGTAGAGGGCTCTGAGGGCAAAGGCGAGGGGTATAGGCGCAAGAAGTAAAAGTAAAAACTAGATGCCAATTTCTCCTCCTTTTATTAGGAAGAGGAATAGAGGTGAAGTGCTGGCATCTCAATTCCCATGATTGACATGTCCCATCACCTCGTGCGTGATCGTAACACGTTACCGCGTCCCGATATCTCAGGAAGCGAAAAGCGCCATCCCGAGCAACAGGCAGCAGCACCAAGCCCTAAAGGCAGTAAAGCTGGCTAGCCCCCAAGACAGCGTAGCCCATCATAGGGAATAGGAGTTCTTAGGTTGGCCCACCAAAGGGTTTGACAACCGCTCCCTGAACAGGAATGAGAGGCCAAAGAGGAGAGGGCCTATATACGGCCGAACACTAGATGCCCGCCGAGGGATAATGGGCCTCCTTAATCATGTTCGAGTTTCGAGTAGGATCTGGCCCATGGTTGATTCACTATAGAATGGATCGAGCCCTCGGGACTTATCAAACAGTCCTGGGAACTAGATGGGCTGGCCCTTGGAAATCTGAAGTCGGTCGACCGGAAAAGACCTCCGTCAGTCCCTGGCGAACAGGGATCAGGGCTTCACTCTGACATACCCGCTAATAGCTCACCGGGCATCAAGATTTGGCCAACGAGGTAAATCTTGGTGGCTCAGCCCTTTCTCCCTGCGGAAGAGAGCGTAAAGGGTTGCTAATCAAAAGTCGAATCGCTTTCTTGGCTGCAACAAGAGGAGCCCGGGGCTTGATGTCGCAAGTTGGCCATGCGAAGTGGTCACAACTAGGGTAATGCAACCTGAAAGGGGATACATTGGAACCCATATATACGGGAAAGCTTAACGGGAAACACCTCCTAGAAGACTCCGCTAGAGTCACCTAGGGGCATGGGGCTACTGTCAGGTTCCAATATTTTGATCTCCTTTAACAAAAGGTTTCATCATTATCCTCCTTGATGATGGCGGATGAAGGACGCCATCAGCCTTGACCGTTGGAGGCCCGTAAGACAGCGGTAGGGATGGATCCCTAAAGGCGAACGACCCATCTAAGGGCAAAGCCCAGAAGGAACAACATCTCACCCGACCCTCTCCCTCTCCGATGAAGGGATTCAGTTCACCAGGCTACACAGGACCAGCCTTTCCCACTTGACCCAAGGTGTGATTCGCCCGACGGCTCCATCGACGAAACCATGATCAGGTGAATCCAATTCCCCCGTGGAGGGGACCCGATGGCTCCGTGAATCATGACACATGGAGCCATCACCATAGGGGGATGGTGGAAAGGAGCGGCTCAAGCGGCCCGAGGATGTGTCAGGGCATTCTTAGGGCGCCCATGCACGGCAGAAACAGATTGATTAACACCGCAACACCTAGGCCATGTACGAGGCCAATCGATACGAAGTAGCTTGTACCAAAAGCCGCATCGAACGGGAAGGCAGCATGGTCTGAGAGCATCTGGTAGGCAGTGCGGCACTATCAGCGTGACTTCGGCGACGGAGCAAGGTAGGGGATGGGTCTAAGTCCCTTGGCGGCCAAGGAAATGGGTCTTAGCCTAGGGATGATTTCTGAAGCTCTAAGGGATAGACCTCTTTGTTTATCTTTTTTTTACCGAGGATGCCAACCCTCGAACGCCTCTCGACCATGTAACCCAAGACATTCCCTCTTGATCTATAAAAGGGGAAAGACTTGGGACCGGGGGCAAGCTTTTTCTCTAACTCAACAGTGGAGGAACACTTCTTTCACTACTTTATTACCCTATCTTTCTCTCTACTCTCTCTCATTAGAGACTTGAGCTTTTCTTAGGATCTCTCTCTCAACCCTTGTTTTGTAACCCTCTTTACAAGCTCCACCAAAGAGAGCGGGCAACACACCAGCCCAAAGCGGACATAGGGACATTCCCGCCCGAACCAAGTATAAACCCTTTGTGTCCGCCTAGCTCTACCATCCGATAGCCTAAACGCTCTTATCATTAGGATTATTGCCGGTCGTTTATCGAAACACCAACAATGGTTATCTCCACTTCTATGGGACTAAAGGTTTTCCACTCCCCCTCTTTGCTCACATGAATAGGCCATTAAGATTTTCTTGGAAATTTTAGAATTTCTTATTGGGTGGAGCACGTGTATTATTCCAGCAATCCCCAATAGATCTCAATCCTATTCAGAGATTTTCTTTGGTGATTGCACTACAAGAGGTGCAAGAATGGCCAAAAGTTATTAAACCGTCGGGTATGAGTTTGTATCATCAGGAAGTGCAATTGAAGAGCGTATACCGTCGGGAACCTCCCGCCGGGCATCCATGGTTGGGCATTCCCACTTTTATTGACTGGTAGTCAGTCATTGTGTGCCTAACTGTATATTTCCGACGGTTAACGCTCGGTAATTAGTTTGTAAACACACCAGAAGGACTTTGGTCGGACATGAATTGTAAGAATAATAATAAATTGGTCCACCGTTTAGTTAATATAGTATACCTTTAGATCTAAAAATTATAGTACACCGTTAATAATATTAGGTGGATAATTCTTTTTATTCTTTCTTATCTATATCTATACCTCTCGTATCTATACCTAATATTAATATAGTAAAATTTATGCTTACTTTTTTCTTCCGCCCGTCCGTCCAATCACCTGTATCCGTGTCTGCTCCGTTGGTGCAATCCGAGATCAAAAGTATGAAGATAATGAAAAACATACTAGGTTCCAGATGTAAAAATGTCAGAGAGAAAAAAAATGGAAGGGCCTTAATAATAAGTTTTGAAATAGATTGAGGTTCCTCATAAAAAAATATCTATATCTGAGTGGACCTCTTGTGGTGGGCTTATTTTTTGAATTTGGGCCGGCTTCGTTGTGGGCTGCAAGGATTTTTCTTTTGTTTTGTTTCTCACTTTTTAATGCAAAATTCACAAAAGATTATTACAAATTCAGAAAAATATCAAACCAGTTTTATTACCTTCATAAAAATGTGATCTACCTGTAGATGTTATTTATCTTGTTAGGTTGTACTTTGTCTATAGTGTGTTAAATCATCCTTGCATATGTTGATGACCAAGAACATGCCACAGACCGACCCAAAAAACGCGGAGGCCGAGGAGTACAAGGAGGATGTCCTCGTCGTCGGTGTTTTCAAAGCCTTCACTAACTTTTTGTTGTCCGGTTCCTACCGAGGGCAAGCCCTAGTGCATAACCCCTACTTTCCGACACTTATTATGTTTGTTTGCGTGTTAAGTTTTGAGGAGAAAGATTTACGACAAAAACTTATTTTTATTAAAATATAGATTAGTCAATGGTACAACTAATTATTTTGTGAATCAGAATCTTGGGCAGATTATTATGTCCAATGAAATTTAAATAAATGTATTTATGGAATTCCTGGCAAGGACTACCATGTGAAATAAAAAAAAAAATCGTCATAATCATTGGCGGACGTACCAATCTGGACACATCGAAAAAAAGTTACGAAGGTTGATATGATGCGTCAAAAGTACAAAAGTTGATACTGAGTCATAGAAATACATGGGTAGTATGAAAAAAATACAAAGTTATGATATATTGATATCCAAATAATTATGCTCTTTGTAATAGAAGGAAAAATATACCAATATGTATTTTAATTCGATACATGTCTAATAGAACTTTGATATTTATTCTTAACATTAACTTATATTTTATTCTTAACATTAACTTATATTATGGATATGACGGTCATCAAAAAATAAATTATAAAATCATAAAACATAGGTAGATATGTACCATTCACGTTATCGTTTTGCATAAATGTTTATTACTTTTTTTCTTTCGTTACAATGCACAAGCATATTTGCTAATATAGTATAAATATAGATATAGATAGAATAGAATAGATGCTCTCACTGACAGTTTGACAGCAGCGGTCGGACAGGAGATAAGCCAGGCGCGGCACCTAACTCTGACCTAATGTTCTATGAAGAGAGGCGGATTAGATAGCCGAAGGCTTGCAAGGATAAGGGCACATGCGGTAAAGTTCCCTAGCCTCGGTCCTCTCCTCTTCTCCCCATCTACAGGGCGAAGTCGAGGCGATTCCGGGGTCTCCGTCCTCCGCTGAGGGAGCCGGCGGTCTTCTTCGCCTCCGGTGGCCTTCTGGCCCGCGCAAGGTGGGGAAGACCATGGGCTTCTCCTCGGCTGGAGGTCGGGGGCCCCAGTAGGTTTAGGGTTTGGTGTCCGGCGGCGGCGTCGAGGCGGCGGCGGCGGCGGTGTCATCATGGAATAAGGTACTCTCACGCTTCTCCCCGTCTCGATGGTGCTCTGCTCCGGCGCCGTCGGCGAGCGCGTGGAGTTCGTCTGTATAGGAGTCCCGGCGGGCTGCAGCTCCATCGCTTCTTCAAGGTGATGGTGCCGTCAGCGCGTTGCGTCAAGGATACCAAGGCGGCTGCGGGTGATGCGGATTGGCGGAGGGCGGATCGAGTTCGTGCATCCGGCGGGTTCTACCGTCCGCATGCTTCGGTCCGAGATCGAAGGAGCCCGGGGGGTTCCCCCGGCCGATGTTCTACAATCGGAGTCTTCATCCCCGTCTTCGGACTAGGTGTCCTCTCGCGGCTACTCAAAGCCTTGTGCGAGAGGGCTTCTTCGAGATCTCGGGGTTGCCGTGTCTTCTTCTTCCTCGTCGGCGGGGCGACGGCGGCACGGCGGCGGACGAAGGAAGACGATGGCGTTTTGGACTTGCACATGCCCTAAGGTCTTCAGTGTAATTTTCTTTTTCTCCAGGGGGCGTTGTGCTAGATTGTTGGGACAGCTGCCCATGTATCTGTTCCTTACTTCGTAATACAGGTATGGTTTATCAAAAAAAAAATGTTCTATGAAGAGCCTTAGACAACGTTGTTATATAATCGCCAATACCGTCGTTACAACCGCCAACGCATAGACAACGCCGCTCCCTGGCTTGTTGGACCGTCTACAGTACAACCCCTTGCCTTTTGCTTAGAGCATCTCCAATCGTTATGCATTTGGAGTTATGCATTTTAGGCAATTTGCAAACCCTCAAATGAAAATGGCAAGGCAAAATTGAGGTGATCTCCAACCGTTATGCAAAATGCCAAGTCCAGCATCTTTTTTTTCCGGTAATCTTTTTTTCGCGGCACTCCTTCCCGCGGTGCACAGCCTTCCCGCGCCAAACATCGCCCGGTTCGCGTTCGGTGTCGCCGCCCCAGTTCCAGTTCCGTCGAGTCCTGCATCAGCTCGCGATCGCCCAGTTCCCAGTTCTCGCCATACCACCTCCAATCCCGCCATGATCCAACCCCCAAGCCGCCAACATCAGTACCCAATCCCATCCATCCCGTACACCCATGCTGATGGCAAAACCCTAGAGTAGATGATGGTCATCAAGACTTGTGACATGGGAAGAATCACGTACCCGGCCGGCGTCGTAGATGGAGGAGGGGTCGCGCAGAGCTCGGAGAAGGCGGCGCTGCTTCGTGCTTTCGAGCGATGAACTCGCGGCGCGAAGAAAAAAACGCGCGAGGTGGAGGAAGAGTCGCGCGCGAGACCGCGAAGGGGGAGGAAGAGTCGCGCACGAGGTAGACCGAGAATCCCGCGATTTCTATTTGCATAGCCGGACTCCTTTGGCATATATGCCAAGTTTCCCCCTCCAAATGCATAGCTATGTAAAATGCAAAGTCCAAATGCATAACGATTGGAGGGGTTTTTTTTAGAGTTTTATGCATTTTGGTAAATGTCGAGTCCAAATGCATAACGATTGAAGATGATCTTAGTGACCCAGCCGCCACTCTCCACCCAGTTTTCTAGCTGGGAATTTGCTGGAAATTGAGGACGAAGAGAGAAGAACAGCAAGACCAGTTGGAAAATTCAGAGGAAGAAGAGAATGAGTCCGTTAACAGTTCTTCGTAAAGAAACGATAACAGGCTGAGGCTTATATGGCTGCCTCCTCAACGCTGCCTTTCGGCCGATTCCGCACACTCTCAGGCCATCACGAGCCCACTAGCCAATACTAACCTGCCCCCAGACAAATTCGGAGAAATAGTTGCTTATAAAGAATTCAATCAACTACCGCGGAGTTGGAAGCAATCACAATCATACAGACATAAATAAACAAAAACTGTAACTAGTGCAGGGCGCGCGCCCTCGCGCGCGACGACAATATAAGCTGGTAAAAATACAATGTGGGAGACATGGATATAATAACATTAATTTACATATAATACGTAGTTAGAGCTAGCTGGTAACAGTGATATCTATGGTGTACATATAGGTAATAATAACAATTGACACTGCACGAATACCATGGGTACATAACAGGTGGCATAGTAGGGGTCCTAAAGTTTTGTAGGCACTCAAGCTTGCTACCTGTACAAAAGTGCTACAGAGTGCTACACAGTAACACTTCAGAAGATTAGTACCAGGTGTGCTGCTGCCTCCAGTTGTCGTTGATGATTAGACCTTCCATTTGGTGTCCAAAAGCATGACAGAAAGCTGGGAAGAAATATCATAGTACAAGCCGAGTAAGAAATGGACTGAGTTTTGACTGCCTGCGACATGGCTGGAAGAAGAATCAGTCTGAGCACTGCTTCAAGTGTAAGAACTGATTACCTGAGCGCTGCTAGAAAAAAATAAAGCCTAGATCAGATATTTTTTAGAAGAATCTAAGCATGCATAGATTTGTTGTAGCCCATAGTAGAATATGAAGTCGACAAAATAGGACCACATATTCTCGAAAAAATCATAATCATAGCATATGCAATAATAATTTACACATCATACAAAGAAGGATCACCCAAAATATTAGGTTTCAAACACTAACAGGACAATAGAACGATTCACCACACACCCCTGAATAGATTTGGCCAATTTCATTGGATCAGACTGAAAGCTATAGGAAATCACTGTAAAGACAGGTATGAAGCTATGTTACCCCGATATGCCAGGATAGGCACGTATCCCGTATCGGATACATATCCGATACAGATACGGCGCCGATACGCGTGGGATACGTACTGACGGAGTATCCGTAAAAAAATAAATCAACATTAATTCGGATACTCTTTAGCGATATGTTGGGCTTGTTTGATACGTCGTTCCGATACGGCCCAGCCCATCAATAGCTGACTCCCCCCTTCCCACGCCTGCTGCCTCTCTTCTCCCGAAACCCTACACAGCCGCCACAGCATGCCCGCTCGCACGAGCTCCTCCATGGCCGAGCAACGGTGGTGAGGACTGAGGTCCTCCACTCCACAGCATGTGGAGGTGAGAAGGATGAGATCCCTGCAGGCGACAAGCCCCCCGCCCTCGCGCCGCCTCCCACGCAGGAGATGCACCACTACTCGCCTGCCTCCGGCGAGAGCCCCTGCCCCCTCGCGACACCTGCTGCGCAAATGCGCGGCGTGTAGGGGGTGCGCCACTACTCGCCGGCCTCCGGAGACGAGCCCCCGTCCCCTCCGTGCCATCAATCGACTTCTCCTCCTCGTCCAGACCGTCGTGCCGGGAGCACCGCGCTGGGGAGCACGGAGCACCAACCAGTCCGCCATGGCTGCGGCTGCGGCTAGCTCCCACACGATGCAAGGGCGAGGTGCAGGGAAGAGCACGATTCAGCAGCAAAGCAAGCTACCTGGCAACCTCCCTTGGCCTTGAGTACATCTCCTTTTCATATTTGATCTACTCTACTACTTCTGCAGTTCTCGTTGCTTGATTTTGTGTGTTCCCCACATCTCGTTCATGATTAGTGTTTCCATATGCTATTGCTCGCATACAATAGATGGCCTCTCCAAATTTGGGTAGTGCTGGCGCAAATGCTAGCCCTAGTATAGGATCTGTGGCTACGGCGGCCACAACAACAACAAACATTAGGGCTTCCTGTTTCTGACTTCCTGTTCTGAGAAAGACTTGGTTAGTCTTGGATCTCCTGTGAAAAACAGTATTAATTTGCAGTATTATTTATTTATTAAAAAATAGTAAAACGTATCCGCGTATCGTGTTTTCTGAGAAATTGCCGTATCCGTGTATCCGTATCCTTCCGATACCGATACGTGTATCCGTATCCGTGCAACTTAGATATGAAGAGGTAATCCAACCATACCTTACAATGCAACGACCAATCAGGATAGATGCAAACCATATCCATGCACATTCCCCTGGCCTGGCTCCCACTGCAAATTGAATGGGTGTGTAGATGGTTAAACCTGTAAATGGTTGGGCAAGCCAACTAAAAGATTCATAGAAGCTCATGTAAGGATAATTGACACAGCCAAGCCAATACTACATGTCTCCATTCTATTAACGTCTGATGCTTTTATCAGAACCTAGATGGATGGGTAAGAAAGTAAAAGAAACAGAGGAGATCATAAAACAATAATTGTATAGCTAGAT
Source organism: Themeda triandra (assembly GCA_018135685.1). Classification (NCBI taxonomy): domain Eukaryota; kingdom Viridiplantae; phylum Streptophyta; class Magnoliopsida; order Poales; family Poaceae; genus Themeda; species Themeda triandra. The sequence goes on from JAENPR010000598.1 coordinate 28,494, forward strand.
CACTACTCTATAGACTGACTGGTCCATAGTCAATTAAAATCTATATTATTGAATTGGTTGATGAAAAGGGCAACAACCTAAGAAATGAAGCAAACTACTCCAGGCTGTTGCCTAAGGGTGATTAAAAAAAATCAACTGAACATTGTCTCCCTTCCATATATATTGGCAGTACTATTAAGACATTATTTTTGATAGAGCAAAAAAAAATAACTTCAGAAGTCTGTCCAATAAAATGTTTCATACATCTTAAGACGATGTGGAGATGGCAAGACTAAGGCTACATGTTTCAGTCTAAATGTGTGAACTAATTTGTAAGAACCAAGTATTCTTATTCCAAAATAACAATCTTCCTGAAAAAATAGGAGGAATTTTCAAATTATCAAAATCCATGTTTCTAGGTTTGTGATGTCTAGAATTATCTATGTATCTGCAGTGCTCAGGAAGCCTATAACTAAAATAACCATGTTATCTGCAAATTCATAAAGTGGCATAACTACTGGAAATTAGTTTAAATATCAAAGATGATCAGATGCAAAATAAAAGGAGCATCATGGCCAACTACTGTCATGGTGAAGTTCCATATAGAGATACTCCGTGATCTTAAAATTACGTATTCTAAAATAGAAAAGAGGGATTGACACACTCATATATCAGAATAGGTATACCGAAGCATGTAGCCTTTCTGCTCATCTTATGTAGCTGCCGCTTCATGTACACCTCTGCCTTCAACTGCTTGATGTACATACACTTCAGAAGTCTGTCCAAATGTTTCATACATCTTAAGACGATGTTGAGATGGCAAGACTAAGGCTATATGTTCAATCTAAATGTGTGAACTAATATGTATAAACCAAGTATCCTTATTCCAAATAACAAATCTTCCAGAGAAAATAAGAGGAATTTTGAAAATATCAAAACCCAGGGTTCCAGGTTTCAGATGCCTGGGATTATCTATGTATCTGCAGTATTCAGGAAGCTTATAACTAAAATAACTGGGAAGGAAAGGAAACACTGGGAAGACATACACTTCAGAAGATGAATTGCCATACACTTTAATACATGAATTCTCATACATTGTAATAGATAACATATTACATTTATCTAATATTTGGAGCAAGTTAAAGTATTCAAATGGTACCTTCACATTTTGAGAGAAGAAAATGTTGTGGCGCAGTGGTGGACTTTACGTTGCTGCAGAAAAGGAGAGATAAATTGTCCTTGTTGAACTTCTTGCCATCAGAATGGAGCCTGCCCACCTTGAAATTTATCTTTAAAGAGGTGGTTGGCCACTTGCTGCTACACATGATGGATAGCTATCGCTTAGTACACTTCAACATGTACAAAAAAACCAAAGGTCCCCTCAGCAATAATACAGTACCTGCTAAACAGAGTATCATGGTCTTTTGGCAGTACAGTGAATAATGAGTTACCAAGGTTTTTTTTTTTTTTCTAGAGGCACAAACCTTATGATTCCGGACCTAAATAGCTACATAAAATACAACGAAGTATGAGTGCCAGGTTTAATTTTGATTAAAAAAACCACGTTATTGAGATTTACTTGAAACAAAGAGACATTTTTTCTTGCATCGGCTATAACTATACATGTTAATTAACGATGTACCATTCAAATGGTTCCCCTATCTCTTCTTTTACTTAAGACCCTTCCTGAAACCAACCAATCTAGGTATACATGCAAAAACATGAAACCTAAGTAAGGAATAGCTAGACCATCAATCCTCCACTTCTCATATATTATATTTTTTGTTTCTACAATTCCAGCTTCATGTACATGTTTGCAAAAGATCCATTCATCTATTAACTCACCATCAGACCGACAACGAATCTAGGCAAGTCAGACTGCCTTCTAGTGCACTGGTGCAGGGGTTGCAGGCTGAATTTGTTGGTGACGTCGATGCCATTACGAAGTTCCAGCACATCTGAAATGTTTCCTGGTAAAATCAGCATGTTAGCACACAGCAACCAATATTTGGAGAAGCTTAAGAGACCTCAAGAAAAGGCTAAGATTTCATGAAATGCACCTAGCTAACTAAAAGTCGAAGAAGAAGGTACATGAACTGGAAATCCCAGTCCTCCTGGCTAGCAACTCTTTACCTGGCTCTTTATTTTCCAAGACACTGCATGGCAATGGGAGTGGGTGTCTAATTTTGTTGTCGTAAACTGTAGATGTGTCCACCTCGATTCTTTTTGGTGCATAAACCTGAGGGTGGTTATCTGGTTACTAACAAAAAATCATTTTGAAGGGAAATTGTGCAGCACGTGATGTGCATCATCCATGAGTAAATCATTCGTTGGTAGAAGATTGAATTGGATTGGAACTTGGTTCCCTTATGTAAAAAAAAAAGATGGAATCGGACTAACAGTTTAACACATATGGTGAGCTTCCAAAACTGAACTAACTTTTGAGCAAGGGCACCTTGTCGACGTGCTTCTTGTTCGTTTCTTTTAACACATAGAACTTGGTGGAGACAGCACATATGTCCACCTCCATCATTGTGCATGCAGAAACATGAGCATGGTTATTTGGTTAGTAATTAGCAACCAAAATTGGTGCGGAGCCAACTTGTTGAGCACTTGCTGTGCATCATCCATGAGTGAGAGATATGTGAGTAGAAGATGGAATTAACACCTTAACACAAGAGAGCAGCACAACAACACATTGGGCTCAAATTTCTGACAGCGAAAGAATTAACAAAGTTTTTTCTTCAGAATTTGGCAACAAATGAATGTACCAATTTGTAATTTCTTTCGAGCAATTAAAGGATGCGCACAGGTAATCCAAGTAGAGCATGGAACATATAAACCATCTTAATAAAAGCTGGAATGCAAACTTATTAATTCAATATCACATTGGAATGCTGCATAACCATGATGTTTGGAAATGCAGCCACTGAACACCTTGACACAAAATAGTATTGGGTTGAAGTTTCCAGTAGTGATGGAATTAACATGAAGATGGTTTATCATAATTTACCAACAGATGAATCTATCACTTTGTAATCAAGCACAAATAGGAAAGAGGAAGTGGCCATATCCATCCGTACCAGGTAGCTAGGCTTCTGTGCAGTGGTAGAGAAGCGAGCAGGGGCCGCACAACCCGGGAGCGTAGCCGCTCGCGTGCGCCACCCGCTGGCGGCCCAATCCGGTTTGGTGACGCATCGGCGAAACCCTAGGTCAACAGCGCCGTGCGCAAGCAAGAGAGAGAATCAGGGGACAGCACCTGCGCCCACCACCGGGCCCTTGCCGCGCCGGTGCGCCGCCTCGCCGGAGGACGGCCAGCGCGAGCACCGCCCGCCGGCGGGCACGCCGGCGCGACGCCGCGCCGAAGGGCGGGCACGCGGGGGCCAGCGCCAAATCGAGACGGTTGAGAGGGAGAGAGGAAGGGGAGCGAGGCGGCACTGTGCCGAGGAGGTGGCGGGGCTGCCGCAGCCGAGGGGAGGGAGGGGGCCGCCGGCGCCCCACCCGCAGAGGGCGCCGTCGTCACGCTCGCCGCGGCATCGGGAGATCGAGGGAGAGGGAAACGGAGAGGATGCCGGGTTTTTTTTTTTTTTTTTTTTTTTTTTTTTTTTTTTTTTTGGCGAGGGGAGTGGGAGAGCCGGTAGATATTTTCGGTGGGTGGGGTTTTCTGGCGACGTGGCCAAACCATAGCCGAAGAAAGGGAATCAGACCGAGGTCCCCTTGCTCCTCTTCACCGTTGGGTTGCCTTGCCTACGACGCTACAACTCAGTTTGACATCGCATTTTGCCATTGACAAGACCAGACACTCCTCGCCGAGATCGGCTCCGCCCTCCCTCCAGGTGCGCAGCTGGGAGCTAGGTGCTCCATCACCTTGTAAGTTCCCCAAATCGTCCTCTGTTTTTCCGTAAATCTTCGCTTGGAGCCTTGAATAGTTTGACTTCATGGATTTGATGTTTTTTTTTGGGGCATAGAAAGAGGAATCAATGGATCATAATTAAACAGACTATGAATTGGATCAGCAAGTTGTTGTTATCCTTATAATAAGCAGAGCTTGAATCCATTCTCTGTTTCCCCTAATTCTCTGTCTTACGATTGTACTAGATCCTTTCTCTGCACTCCTTTAATCACATACATGTTGGAAACTACTTGATCCTAATGAAGTAGTATACTAGTATTCTGTATTGCCTGCTGGTATTTAGTTTGAGGTACCTCAGATCGAGGAGTACTACTGCTACTGCACTGCATCTGAGCATCAACATAGTGCAAAGCAAGCTTGCCACCCATTCATTTGGTCACTTCACTGCACTGCATCTCATCTCATATAGAGATAGCAAACCGAACCATGCTTGCACATTGATTAGGCCACTCTTCCTCAAGACGCACAGGGCGGCGACATCAACCACGAGGCGCGAGATGCCAAAGAAGTCCGATGTGTGGCAGCACTTTTCCCGTGCCACAGATGACCATGGGAAATTGGTCAACGAAGCCGAGTGCAACTATTGCAAGAAGGTGCTTAAATCAAAGGATGGTACGGCCAACATGTGGAAGCACTTGAGAAAATTTCATCCACAGGAAGCTGCCCCTGTTATTGCTGTGGGTTCTGAGGCAGCTCCACCACCACAGCATCAGCCGCTGCTACCCCCTCCTTGTGCTCCATCTCCAGAAGGCCATGGTGGGTCAATTCGCAAGTCTGTCCTGCAGGAAGCAGCCAGCGAACACCTCGCCCGGATGATCGCGTTACGCGGATTTGATCCCTTGCTCCTAGAGGACGACTGCTTCAGGAGCTTCGTGGCAAGCATCAATCCTGAATTCAGGGTGCCCTCGCGCATGGACATAGAGGAGATGTGCGATGGTGTCTTTGATCAAATAAGGAAGGATCTCTTCGACAGGATGGGGCGCGCTCCTGGGAGGCTCAGTTTGGCAGTGGGTACAGTTACAGTCATAGGAAGGGAGGTCTTATATACGGCATGCCACTTCATCGATGATGAATGGAACCTTCACAAGGTAACTATGGATGCTTACGTCGATGGACCTCCTTTTGACCCTCATGGACCTTTACTAGGAGTTCACCAGGTTCCTTTCCCTCCGGATGAAATTTATTATATTGATAAAGTCATGGGTGGTTTGTCGCAGCGTGATGTTTTAGATAATCTCTTCTTTATGGTATGGGAAACCAAGCAGGGTCACAGAGTTAGTTGCCTTGAGCTGAGGAATCAAATAGAGCAAAACAAATCCAATGCCAATCTGCCAACGAGGACAGAACTAACTAGTAACACATACATGGACAGGGTGATTCACTCCATTGCTGCACTCCTTATTTTAGATCCAAGTTTCATTGTAGAAGATATAACCTCTCACTTGGAGGATTTAGATTTGACTAGACAAAAGAGCCAGAAGTTTCTTTCAGAACTCGGTCTTGATAACCTATGGGCATACGATGGACACTGGTACTTGAGCTACTGTTCACTGCAAGTCCTTCGCAAGGAAGGTCGTGCTCCAAATACAGGCTCAGTATTTGCTGAACTATTATGTAACCTTTGGGGGCAAATGGACCGTTCCATCCAAAGGATTTCTGCCTCCAACTCTCCCACTTCAAATCTCTGTCTCGTAGAATTGTTTAAGCTTAGGGAAGTTCTGCAGTCGGAACTAGCACGGGCAATTGGAGACAATGCAAATGCTTACAAGATATTTGATGGTTTTTTAGAAGGGGATGTTGCAGATGTTCTTGTAGAAGCAATGGACATTTTAGATGAAAGCATAAAAGATTCATACCTGATATGGTCTGTACCACTTATACTGGATCCCCGGTACAAGCTCACATACATAGAATTCATCTTCAAAAGGGCATTTGGCGATTCTTCTGAGGCCGCATACTACATTTCCAAAATAGCAGAACAAATGGAGGAGATGTATGCCGATTACATTAAATATGGCTCTGGAACTAATAGTGCAAATTCAGATCTTGTCACAGTGACGGCCATCGGCAGCCACGCTGATCCATTAGCAGAAGCATGGGCTGAGCATTGCAGTTTGCAGGATAGCAGAAGGCGCTCAACTGATGTTGACAGTAGTCTGCAGGCTGAGAAGGAACTTGATCGTTACCTGCAAGATTTCCTTGTCCCTCCAACAGAGAGTTTTGACATTCTCAAATGGTGGAAGAAGAACAGCTGGAATTACCCGACGGTGGCTCAGATGGCGAGGGACGCTCTGGCCATGCCAACATGCAGTAAGCTTTCTTCTGACCAACTCGCCCATGTCAAGAGCATCCTTCGTGGTTATTCGAAGGCAGCATATGGAAATAAACCTTAAAAGACCAAGAAGAATAGGGCGGTGTAGACATTGTTCAATAGCCTACGCTATGTCCCTCCTAATTGTTGGCACCTGCCGTCTGCTACTTCTGCATGGCAATACGTTTGTGCAGTGTACTACACTCTGCCAGTTTGTATCCTGATAATTTATCCTGAAAAACGTGCTGTCGCGGTGAAGAATGAATAGCAAGATTTTACATATCGCTATTAGGATTGCTGGAATAGCAGCAATGGATCTCGTCGTTCCATGCACAGTGCAGTGAATGGCAACACAAGCATCAACAGATTCATATTTTCTATCCAAACATAAACACAACACAAGCATCAACAGATTCATATTTTCTATCCAAGCATAAACACTAGCTGTGTAATTGATTGTTCCTTGTCTGATAAAGCATTTCATTGTTGATTATAAAATGGTAAATGTGCAGGAGACATATACCCAATAGTTTGTGTTATGCCCAAGATATTTAGAAGGCTTGTCATAAGAACTAAGATCAGAACATTTCAATCTACAAGAACCATGCATAGAACCATCATCACACAAAAAGCACTAACATGATTTAGAACTGCTGACAGCCAAATTCTTTTAGAACTTCAGTGCATCAAATTAAAGGAGATGAATTGGAACTTGGCGGTGTTGTTTGAACTAGTCGCCTTCTTCAGCCTTCATTACCGAGGTAGAGCAAAATCTATTGTATTGTTTGCAAACAAAAGAAGAAAGCTCAATCAGAAAATGTGCAAGATGAGGAGCCTTGGTCATGATAAAAAAAATGGTAAAGGATACTTTAGTTTTCAAATCTGAAAATATAAGCAGATTTGTATGGATTATTAAGCGCAAAAGGCAGTCATGTTTGTTAAATGCCTCAACTTAAGAATACAGAAGGACAGGACATAATATGCACATTGATATGGTAGGCAGAAATACAGGAACTTAGATTCTATTAGACCATATTAAAAAAACTCAACAGTAAATGACAATATCTGACCTAAGGTATACTCCGCCTTTGAAAATTTTAAGGATCAATAACCAAAATTCTCATGTGCATCAGTTGTTCAAAAAGGCAGTTTATGCCATATTTATTTGACAATGGATTTGATACCAATAGAACAGTTAAGAACATAGTGGTCAAATTGCAACAAAGATAACCAAGCCATAATCACCAAAAACATTAAGGATCTGAAACATATCTTTGTTACTCCATCGAATGATGGAATCAGATATAACACTATGAACTAATCCTTACAGAATAACACAAAGATACTGAAAAATTAATTCATGATGCAGTAGTACATGAGCCAGTCTCTTTAGCATTTTGTCCCTAGCCATGGTCAGATGCGCTTGGTCAAACCTATCAGGTTGATAGCAAAACAGTAATTAGAATGATGTTGATTTGTTGCCAATACAAGATAACAACTACTCGTACATGATTGAAACAATACTGTTTTCTACAGCAGTCCCTACATCAATTGTCCAACCTAAATAGTCTATAATGCAGGAATGCACTACCAGTCTTAAGAATTTTAGAATTGCACAGAATTTTAGGCGAAAAACATCTTAGAAAGAGAAAAACAATTAATACAATAAGATAATTGCTATAGGCATCACGATATATCACAATACATATTATTTTTTTCTTCAATTTCCTAGTAGCAGATAAACACAAGTTGGTGTTGCTTCTTTTAGTAAACTAGGCACACTATTACACATAGATGAGCACAGGTTCTTCTAAACTTTAATTTAATCACTGCCAGCAAGCAACATGATGCTCTCCTAGGCTAACTAAGCAAGCTATACTGATTCACTAAATCCAGTGGTTTCGTATACAACCGTCTGAGACAAGAGTAATGTGATGCCTAAACTTTTATATCCCTAGATACATGGAATAAATAAAATCTACAAAATCCGTTCTGAAATGCAATACCCCATCTCATGAAAAATGTCAGACAACAGATGCAACACATTTCAGTTCTCACGCTAACCAAGTAGGACTACTTCAGCATCAAGAATCACAGAACCAATAACAAAAATACCACTAACCAGCGAGGATTTGCCCATCCAATTGCAAAAATACAGAAAAGAAGGGAGGACGCTAAAGGGTCCAGTGGTTCACCTTGGGAGAGGCAGCTCCAGCACGCGGAGTCGGCAGCGATGCAGGACCGCAGCCGCGCGGCGGCCACCGCGCTGTGCAGCGGCATGAGCGACTCCAGACTCGCCAGCGCCGCCGCTACGAGGGGCCTGAGGCAGGAAGGACGAACAAAAGCACACGCACATTTTCAGGCTTGAAGAGTCGTTTGGAGCGAAGTCCAAGCTGAATGGCGAGAACAGACAGGGGATGAGGGGATTCAGGGGGGCGTTGTGCGGGACCTGCGGATGCGTGGCGACGCGACAGGCGAAGGCGCCGCCAGGAACGGCCGCGCCATCGAGGATCTTGACCGGAGCGCCGCTGACCTCGCGGCGGCGGCGGCGGCGGAGCGGCACAAGGACGCCATGGTTTCTTGCGATGGCGGCCGGAAGGGGTTGAGGCTCTGTTTAGTTGGGAGGAGGAGATCTGGGCTGAGCCCAATTGACAACGGCCCATATAATACTTTGGTCCAACTCTATCGAGCCCATGATACTTCGGTAATGCTATACAATGGACGTTCGATGCGTCGAACGGAGTGGGCCGCGACGCGCTCGGCCCATCAAGGGGGGGCAGAATTGGGTTTCCCCCACGCGCCCCGGTGACGACCACACCCGCTCCCCCCGCGCCCGCACCCGGCCCTCACTCTCTCTTGTTCACTCTCTCTCTCCCATTTCTCTCTCCGACGACGGGGGGCGCGCGGAGCCTCCTCCCTCCTCTCACGGACGGCGGCGAGCTCCTCCCGCGCGCCCACGCTCCTCCTCCTTCCGCCTCCTCCCCCATGGTCTCGGCGAGCTTCGTTCCGGCTTCTCCTCCCTCCGCTCCACCCCCCATGGCGGCGGCGGCCTCGGATTCGCGAGATCCGGCGGCGGCGGCCTCGGATCCGCGAGATCCGGCGCGCGGCCTCCAATCCGCGGGATCCGGCGGCGGCGGCCTCGGATCCGTGGCGGCCCTAGGGTTTCGGCGACTTCGGCGGCGGCGGCGGATCCGTGGCGGCCTAGGGTTTCGGCGACGGCGGCGAGCTCCTACCTCCTCCCCGCGCTCCTCATCCCTCGCCCCATGCCGACGATGGCCGCGAACCCGGAGGCCTAGGGTTTCCGGGCGGGTGGGCGGCGTCCGATCTGGCGCCGGCGATCGCGGATCCGGCCGGCGCGCGCGCAGATCCGCGCGTCCAAAGCGTCTCCTCCCCGGTCCCGCCTTCTCCTTCGTCTCGGTGGCGTTGGCTCCCCGTCCGGTCCCCCTCTCTCCCGCTTCCGCGACGGCGGCGGCGGCTTCCGGCGAGGTAGGTGGGGAGGATCTGGATCTCGAGTCTTCCCTCCCCGTCCTTCCTTTCTCTCGGTCCACGGTCCCCCTCCTCCTCATCCCCTCCCCCTCCTCTCTCGGATCTAGTGTTTCTTTTGATGCTCCGCCGGTGTTTGCGCACAACATTTCAATGTTTCGGGGCTCGAGATGATGAGTTGCTATCTCGATGTTGCCTCCTTTTTCAAATGTCTTGGCTTGGTTCACCGATGGTTCATTGCTTTGTTTTTGAATGTTTCAGACACAGATGATGAGTGTTTCCTCTGATGTGCAATCCTCCTCCTCCCTATCTCTCTCTGGACTTTGTTTTTTGCGTTTCTGTGATGCCCCACCGGTGTTTCAGCGCGCTAATTGTGAATGTTTCGGGCTCAGGTGATGAGGTGTTTCTCTGATGGTGCCCTCTCCCCTTCCGATGTTTTTCTCTACTCGTGTTTCAAAAGACCACCTATGCGGCGCGGCCCGGCGGATGTCCCGATGTTTCACGAGATGATGAGTCCTATGATGTGCAATCCTTGTCTCCCCTTCTCATCCCATCCACCTCTGCTCTTGTTTCAAATGCTTTGCCCCCGATGTTTCGTTTCATCTTCAAGTTTTGTTTCACTGTTGTGTTTCTTTGTTTTGTTTCGGTCTAGTTTGTTGCTCTGTTTCAAAAGCTTTGTCCCCTGGTGTTTCGTTACCTCGTCAACAAGGTTTTCTCGATGTTTTCAGCGAGCCTCCTCGGTGTAGATGGGGTTTTTCCGGCGAGAGGGTGGTCTTTGTGGCGGGAGGTTTTTAGGCTCCGGCGAAGTTTCCGGCGAGGTGGATTTTGTAGCCCGAGGTGTGTTTCATTCGTTTCTCTCGGTTGTTTCAGTTTTGGCCCCTCTGTTGTTTCATTCTCACATTTTTTTTGTTTCATAGGAAATCCGGCGATGCTCCGGCGAGGCTCCGACGGACTTTTGCCGAAGAGGGGCGGTGCGAAGGCCGCGCGGGGGGGGGCGGGGTGCGGGAGGGCTTGCGTGTTTTGTGTGTGCGCGGTCGGGGGATGGAGTGGCTGGGCGTCGGGGCGCTGCGGGAAGATGGGCGGGCCCTGTTAGCGCGGCGTTCGATGATCGAACGTTCGAGCGCTAGTCGCTCCCATGATACTTTGGTCCAACTCTATTGAGCCCATGATAAGAAAAAAAAAACCACTATAAAATCCAGAATGTTTTGTCTTTGCTTTCACAACTTGCAACTCCCTTCCGTGGGGTTTAAAAGTTTCACTTTAGATATAGTAATAATTAGATTCTTCATTAATTATATTTTTATGGTATATTTATTTCATATCATAAATCTTTGTATTTCTCTTCATAACTTTGAAAATTCAAAAAAGAAACCTCAGCAAAGTAGATTTTATTTTTCTTGAAATGGAAATATATGACTTCATTACTCGATGACTGCACCCGCGACGGCAACCAATGGTCTGAATACAAATTGGAAGATGATTCACAATCGGATCATCATCCTCCCAACACACCCATCGTCCTAGCGCTGCTAGAGCGTGGGGTTATCTTTGGAAATCGCCATAGCTTATAGGATTAATTGTCTTTTGCAATTTCACCCATAGAAAGATGCGCCCTAACCTCAACACAGAGACAGGGCGCAGAGAGGTGAGGGAGCAAACCACAATGGCGAAAGGTCAAGGTCAACCCATCATCACCCCAAGAAGCCGCAACTTTTGCTTCCTTTATAAAGAAGCGACCGAAGCTATAGTTGACGTGTAGAACTGTAGAATAATAGGCCTGATCGGACTTTTGAACACGGGAGTTGAGAGGAACAATGCAAGTAGTAATTAACAATTTTTAGCAAGTCGCCTCTTGTTCCCCAACTCCCCAGGGCCAGCTACCCGCTTGTTCATTACTCTCGTCGCGTTTGTGCTCTGCATAGAACTTTCCTTCCTGCACTATCTTGTCGATTTCTTCCTCTCTACTCCGGTTGATCCGGCCGGTTTCTACGCCTCTGTCAGTCGCCACGGCGAGCTTCGGGATAGCCTTGCAGCATGCCGGAGATCACTGGAGTTACTACTGCTTACTATTCTCCGATGCTATAAGGCCGGTTGACCACCACACCACGCCAGGATTATTGTGACTTGTGAGTTCCCCAACCCCAAGCCCCTTTTCGACCTCGATCATACCAGCATTTGTTTCGCTGCTTGGCCACGGATGAAGAACATGGCAGAGGAGGAGAGCACCCAAGGGCGGAGCCGGAAGCGCGGGACGGCACCTCGGTCCGCCGTGTGGGAGCACTTCACCCGCTTCATAGCCTCCGATGGCAAGGACAAAGCTCGGTGCAAGCGGTGCCATCTGGTGCTCGGTGCCGCCATCAAAAGCGGCACGAGCAGCCTGTGAGGGCACGTCAAGATATGCAATGAACGCGATGGAGTGCGCCGCGAACTGCACCAAACACAGGCGCCACCACAGCTGCCACTGCCACTGCCACCACCGCTACCACCCTGTGCTCCGTCACGCTCAGCTGAAGAAGAAGAAGAAGAAGCCAATGGAGATCTGGCTCGAATGGTCGCGTTGAATGGATACGATCCGTCGGTCGTGGAGGACGGCCACTTCAGGAGCTTCGTTCACCGCCTCAACCCTGCATTCAAGCTGCCCTCGCGCCAAGCCATCGAGGAGATGTGTGACGATATCTTTGACAGAACAAGGAAGGACCTGTTCTCCAGGCTACGGAATACCTCTGGCCGGATCAGCTTAGCCGTGGGCAGAGCTGAAGCTGTCGAGGAGGGCGTCTTCTACACCTCGTGCCACTTCATCGACAATGACTGGAATCTCCACCGGGTGGTCATGGATGCCTATGATCATGTACTTTGGCCTCTCTTCCATGGCCCCCTATCCGGAGTCCCTGAGGTCGCCCTAAGTTTTCATGATATCTGCTCACTGGCCATTGACCGTGTCATGGATGGTGATGAGGATGGTATCCCAGGGCTTGATGCCTTGGATAGGGTGTTCATGGTGTCACGGGATAAAAGGGACAAACCTGTACTCACCAAACCCAATGATTACATCAAGGAAAAATATCCTAGCACACACCCATGGAGGAGGAGAGAAGTAATCTGTGACACTTACAAGGATACTGTGCTCCACACAATTGGTCGACATCTTGTTTTTCATCCAGATTTGGTTATTGACACTGCCACTGAAAACGCTATAGAGTCAGGGGTGCAAGATTTACGTCTGACTAGACAAAGGCGCCAGCATCTCCTCTCGGGTCTTGGCCTAGATAACCCACGGGCAGACAAAGATCGCTGGTACTCATGCTATTGTTCTTTGGAAGTCCTTCGCAGTGAAGGTTCTTGTATAATTCCAGGCATAGACATGGAATTGATACAAGTGCTCTGCAACGTTTGGAGAACAATATACTGTGCCATCAAAAGAATTTCTGTGTCCAGCACCCCCACTTCAAATCTTTGTCTTGCAGAGCTGTTCAGTGTAAGGGAAGTGCTGCAAACTGAAATAGCAAGAGCTGGTGGATACACTGCAGATGTTATTAGGAAGGCTATGGACTATTTAGACAAGAGCCTAGAAGATTCATACTTAGTATGGTCTATACCAATCATACTGGATCCACGCTACAAGCTCAAGTACATAGAATTCAGCTTTAGAAGAGTGTTTAGTCGCGAGAGAGCTGCATACTATATCTCTGAGGTAATAAGAAACATCAGGAATTTGTATAGTGATTACGTTCAGTATGATGGAGGAACCAGTGGCACATATTTAGATGTTTCCAAAGTGATGACCGATGGCAAAGCTGGTACACTAGAACAAGCATGGGATGAGCATTGCCGCACACTGGCTGGTATGACACCTGAAGTTGCTATCAGTTATCCAGAAGCCAGGACGGAACTTGATCATTACCTGCAAGATTGCCTTGCCCCTCGAATAGAAAGTTTTGACATTTTGAACTGGTGGAAGGTTCACAGTTTGGATTACCCAACCATGGCTCGGATGGCAAGGGATGCTTTGGCCATGCCCACATGCAGCCAGCTTTCTGCCGAGCAGATCGCTCATGTGAGGAGCATCATTCGTGGTTACTCCAAGGAATATTATAAACATCAAGTAGGTCTGGTGTAATAAAGCAGCTGCTCATATGTAAGGGCGGCCCACTTGGCAAAGTTTCCAAGTTTAATAGTATTTCAATCTTTGTGCAGTAATAACCAACACATCAGGTGGCTGCCAATAGTTGGTCACACGTGATTGTCTAGCTGGCACTCCCAACCCAAGACCAAATGTCACTTCCAGACGACAAAATGGCGACTCCGGGGCGATTCCCCTCCGCCGCCGCTGGATGCTCGCCGCCGGCCTAGATCCGTCCAGGTTTGCCTCTCTAGCCGCCGGTAAGGTCCCCTCGCAGCTTCTCCTGCCCCTGCTCCACCTCCTCCTTTCCCCTCTCCCGCCTTCTCCCTTTCGTGCAGATCCAGATCCGGTCGCCATGGCTGAGTCCGAGTCCTCGCGGGTCTGGCCCGCGGCGGTGGAGGAAGCCCTGGAGGCGGGGTCGCCGGGGAGGCTCCTGGCGGCGCTGGCCTCCGTTTCGTCTAGAGGGGTCGCGGCTCAGGGCTCGCCGTCTAGGCGCCCTTGGGCGGACATGAATCAAGAGGAGCTGCCGCCGCCGGAGGTCTTCTTCGAGGAGTCGCCGGGTTTGCTCCGAGAAATCCTCGACCGTGGTCCTGGAGAGCGCTTGCGCTTCAGTGACTCGGAGGAGTACTCGGAGTCTGAATCGGAGCTCGAGCCGGAACCCTCTCCGCCGCCGCCGCCGGATGACAAGGGGAAGGCTCCAATGGTGGAACCTGGGCTGCATCGCAAGCGCCATCGTGCCAGGCGGCACCGTCACCGCAGGCGCCAGGAGGGATTCATGGCGGCCGCGCGCCGGTCCCACCCCGCGCTCGACCGCATTGGGGACGGCCGCCGTCTGCACCGCTCTCCGCCGGGCGGCGCACCCAGGCGGGAGGGTCTCCAAGCGCAGGACTGGCCAGCTCGCCCCCGCGGCGTCCTGGGTGGGGAACGTTCGCCGCCGGCCCACCCGTCTCGGCAGCGCGGCCCTCCGGATGAGGAGGGCTTCTTCACCGTCGCCAGCAGGAAGTTCGGTCAGCAGCGCTCTCCGCCGCGCTCGCCGCCGCCGCCGGAGTTGGCAGGCCTCTGCTATCACTGCCTCAGGCCGGGCCACGTCAGGGCCCGGTGTCGGAACGCCGCGAAGTGCTACAATTGCTTGGAAGAGGGCCATCTGGCCTCTGCCTGTCGCCGCCCTTGGAAGGGGAGAGGAGTCAAGCGGCCGCGGGAGCCGATGGGGGGGGACAGCCGCCGCCGGCCGCGCTCGGATGATGAGCTGCAGTCCACGGCGCGGAGACGCCGCCGCATGCCTTCGCCTTGTAGGCGGCACCGGGCGGCTTCTGCGGACACGGTGAGCGGGCGGTCAGTCACCACGCCGCCCACACCAAATTCCGGAATCTCAGGGCCAAGGAGGCCCCTCTTCCGCCGCCCCCCCGCCGCCGCCGCCCCGCAGCCAACTCCACCTCCACCTCCGCCGCCCCCTTATCCGTTGGGGGGTGAACGCCAACAGTTCCCGGGCGGTTTCCTGTCGGGGAGAGGTGGGAACGATGATGGCCCCATCCCCGACGGCGCGCGTGCGGTGATGGCGGCTCTTCAAGCAGGGGCGGCCTACACTTCGATGGTGGTCGTGCCACGCACGTCGCAGATGCAAGAAGCGGATGATTCTCTGGCCGACCTCGCGCTCGTGGCCACGATCGGCGGGACAAGGCCGTTCGTCTCTGTGTCCGCCATCTACCAGGCCTTGCTTATCAGGTTTGCAATTCGGTCTGAAGACGTGGTTGTCCGCATCCATGAGCCAGAAGATTTCTTGGTGCGTTTTCGGTCCCGTGCTGATCGTGACCGGGTGCTCGCGTCCAGGCCTTGGGGCAGTATGATGCCGCTGCTCTGGCGCCCCTGGACCAGGGTTTCAGCTTCAGTTGCCGGGGCCTTTCGCTATTGTGTCTTGCTTGCGCTGAAGAACGTCCCGGCTCATGCGCGGAACACTGAGGTTGCTCAGGTCGTGCTTGGCCGGTGCTGCTCCAGGATTGAGCTAACGGACCTCCGAGACCGGCCAGTGGAGGATGACAGGGAATTCTTCGTGGAGGCATGGTGTTCCCACCCGAGTGCTATTGAACGAGAGAAGTTGATTTTCATCCCGGACCCGCTGGTCCGATGGGTGGAGTCCGAGGCCCAGGGTACGCAACCGCTTACCGGCCTGCACTACCATGTCCGGGTGCGCCTGGTGGCGGAGCAGCACATTGCGCAGGCACCCGGGACACCGCCAGCTCCGGATGGTGACTCTGATCGGGAAGATCCGCCAGAAAGGGAACAGGAGCGGGATCCTGACCCGCCGCTGGACTCGCAAGGGGCGGCTGAGGGGGATTACCCTTCGCCGCAGAGGAGCGACAGTTCCCCGGACTCTGATCCTCGCCATGGCCGTTTCCACCCTTACGGATGACGCCGTCTTCTGACCCATTGCGTCAGGGTGGGAGACGTGGACTGCCCGGCTCCTGGAGTCCAGCCTGCTCTCCTTGATTGGGGGCTCGATAGATGGGCTCCTTCCCCGCCGCCGCGCACGCCGACTCCGCGCATTGTCTCTTCGCACCAGGCCTCTTGGAGCTTGGCTGGCAGTCGGAGGGTGGTCCGGCAATCGCCTATTCCCAGAATCCTCTTCAGAGAATCGCCTTCGCCGGTCGTACATCGCTCGGCGCCACAACCTGGGTTCGTCGCGGCCTTCCTCAACGTTGCACCACACCTTCTTCATGATGGCCGGTCCGCCGCCACTCCGCCGTCTCCGGCGCGGAACGACTGGTGGGGCAGCTGTATGGTGGAAGCTGAGCTCGCGCCACCATGGCCCAGGGAGGTCCTCCTCTCTTCTGCAGGTTCGCCAGTGGGGCTGCTTGAGTGGCATCCGCCCCCGACAGACGTGGTTGAGGGGCTCTCCCCCCACCTGCCTGAGGTGCCCGGCCCCTCTCCGACTTCCCCTGCCGCGCCGGCTCCGTCTTCCCCTGTTGCGCCGACATTTGGGTCACCTTGCTCCACTCCTGCCGTGGTGGACTCCCCCGTGGTAGAGGTCCCCATTGTGGGGGTCGACGTTGCGGTGCCTGCCCCCCGCGACGTGCCGGCTGCGGACGTGCGGCGCCACATTGAGGAGGCGATCTGCCTGCCCATGGTCACGCCGCTGCTCCGAGGGCCTAAGCTGCGCCGCTCGCGTACGCCGATTCCTGCTACGGCCCTGCGGAGAAGTGGTCGTCTCGCGGCGAAGCCGAGGGCCGAGAACGCCACCCGTCAGGCGCAGAATGTCTTGCTCAAGAGGATGGGGGTGGAGGTGCAGGAGAATGTGCCGGATGACGACGTCAAGAACCTATTCCGTCAAACTGTCTGTGGGGATGTTCCTCCAAGGAAGCGGCGGGTTCTACAGCGCCTTCTTGTTGGTCAGATTGACTTCAGTACGGTGGAACTTGAGCTCGACGGGCTCGAGGAGGACGACGCCTGACTGCGTCCCTCTTGCCTGGAAGCAAAACTGGTTACTAATGTTAGTACAACCCAAGTGGTTCGTGTGGAACGTGCGCGGTCTCAATGACCGCGCACGTCGGGATGTGGTACGTGAGTTTGTTCTGCAGGAAAAACCTGTTGTAGTTTGTCTCCAGGAGACAAAGCTTTCTGTAATCGGTGACTCCTTAGCTTCGGAAATTCTAGGCTCCGGCTTTGACTATGCCTTCTTGCCAGCGGTCGGCACCGCGGGTGGCATTCTGTTGGGGTGGCGCCGGGATTGTTTCCTGGTCTCGCATGTTTCCATGGGGCGACATTCCATTTCGGCCAAGTTTGCGGCCGCTGACAATGCACAAGACGAGATGTGGGCTACTGTCGTCTACGGCCCTCAACAGGATCAAGACAAGGTTCAGTTCCTTGATGAGCTGCTGCGTTTTAGGGAGGCCTCGCCAGGCCTTTGGTGCGTGTGTGGAGACTTCAACATGATCCACAGCGCCCAGGATAAGAACAATTCAAGGTTGAACAGGAGGGGCATGGCCAGATTTCGGGCCTTCATAAACAGGGCACATCTTGAGGAAGTAGCGCTGGTGGGGCGCCGGTACACCTGGTCCAGTGGCACTGATGTGCCGACTCTTGAGAGAATAGACAGGGTACTAGTGTCCACGGAGTGGCTTGCCAAATACCCGAACCACCTCTTGAAGCCGCTGTCCTCGGACTGTTCTGATCATTGTCCCCTGCTTCTTCATTTGGATGTGCTTGGGAGAGCAAAACGGCGTTTTCGGTTTGAGGCTTTCTAGCCGAAGATGCGTGGCTTCATTGATGCTGTCAGGGCCGCGTGGACACCGACGCCAACTCTTGTGGATCCAATGCATGCTCTTGATCACAAATTCAGGAGCGTTGCCAAGGAACTGAAAAGCTGGAGTGCCCGCCAGATTGGCAGCATTCGCTTTCAGCTCACCATGGCTAGGCAGGTCATCCTGGTGTTGGACGAGGCGCAGGAAAGCCGGCCGCTACTGCCTTGGGAGCTTGATCTTCGGCGGCTGCTCAAGGCGCAGGTGCTTGGGCTCGCCTCCTTCAGCAGGACCATGGCTAGGCAGCGGGCGAGGATTTTATTCCTCGCCGAGGGGGATGCTAACACTCGGTTCTATCACCTGCAAGCGTGCCACCGAGCCCGTGCCAACCACATCGAGAGCCTGACGGTTCAGGGAATGCAGCTTGTGTCCGAGGATGACAAGGCCGAGGTGGTGTTTGAGTACTTCAATGGGGTCATGGGCAATAATTTTGAACGTTCCAGGAGGTTCAATCTCCAGGCGATTGGGGTACACTCGGAGGACCTTCAACACTTAGAAGCCTTGTTCACTGAGGAGGAGGTTTGGGCCGTCATCCAGAGAATGCCAAGTGACAAAGCGCCGGGACCTGATGGTTTCACGGGCTTATTCTATAAGCGCTGCTGGCCAATTATAAAGTCTGACCTCATGCATGCAATCAACGCCTTCTGGGCGCAAGATGCGAGGAGCTTCCATCACCTTAATGAGGCGTACATGATTCTTCTGAAGAAAAAAGAACAGCCACATGAAATAAGGGACTACAGGCCGATTAGTCTGGTGCACAGCTTTGGGAAGCTAATCACCAAGTGTCTTGCGGAGAGACTGGCGCCGGTTCTCCAGCGCCTGGTTTCCCCAAACCAAAGTGCCTTTATCCGTGGACGGAGCATTCACGACAACTTCAGAAGTGTGTACCTCAGTTGCAAGGCAATTCACAAGAGGCGTCAGTCTTGTATCTTCCTGAAGATCGACATTGCCAAAGCTTTTGATAGTGTTTGCTGGACCTTCATCCTGGAAGTGCTGGAGCATATGGGTTTCCGGAGAAGGTGGAGAAATTGGATTTCAGCAATCCTCTCAACCGCAAGTACAAGGGTTCTGCTCAATGGACGTCCTGGCAGACGGATTTGCCACGCTCGGGGGCTTCGACAGGGTGACCCTCTCTCGCCAATGCTCTTCGTCCTCGCCATGGAGGTGCTCAGTCGCATCTTTGCTTGGCTGGAGGACCAGGAGCTTCTCACGCCACTGCCTGCCCTAGAGGGCGCGAGGGTGAGCCTGTACGCACCCCGGAGGTTCGAGACTTGCAGGCAGTGGTGGCCATCCTGGAGGCCTTTGGTCTCGCGTCTGGACTCTTCTCCAACTTGGAAAAGAGCGTGGCCACCCCGCTTCATTGCACCGAGGAGCACATGCAGCTTGTTCAACAAATGCTTTCTTGCAAGGTTGGAGAGTTTCCTGTGGGTATTTGGGGATCCCTCTCTCGGTGTTCAAGCTCAAGAGGTCTGATGAGCAGGAGCTTGTGGATAAAGTCGCAGCAAGGATTCCAACGTGGAAGGGAAGACTTCTTAACGTTGCTGGACGTACTGCACTGGCAAGGGCCACTCTCTCGGCCATCCCTATCCACACCGCCATCGCTCTTTGCCTCTCGCCCTGGGCGGTCGAGGCCATTGACAAGCTGCGCCGTGGTTTCATTTGGGCGGGCACAACTTCTGTGGCGGGAGGGAAATGCAAGGTGGCCTGGATCACGGTCTGCTTGCCCAAAGACCTTGGTGGGCTGGAGGTCACAGACCTTCGGAGGGCAGGAGTGGCCCTTCGTGCACGTTGGATTTGGCGCGACAGGACCAGCGGGCAGCTGCCACAGTGCTCTGATCGGTTGGCTTGGGCTATCTCACAGGCTGCCATGCGCATTACCCTTGGGAACGGCCGATCGGTGTATTTCTGGACTGATCGGTGGCTAGATGGAAGGAGTCTGCAGTTCTTAGCGCCCTCAGTTTTCGCCGCTGTGAGACCGAGGAAGAGGTGTGCTTTGGTGGCCGACTCACTGCCGGATGACGCTTGGATCGATCACCTGTCGACCGCGCCGACCTTGCAGATCGTT
Organism: Themeda triandra; assembly: GCA_018135685.1. Classification (NCBI taxonomy): domain Eukaryota; kingdom Viridiplantae; phylum Streptophyta; class Magnoliopsida; order Poales; family Poaceae; genus Themeda; species Themeda triandra. The sequence continues at coordinate 48,657 of JAENPR010000598.1, forward strand.
GTGGAGGTTGGTCGGATTTGCGACCTTCTGGAGCCAGTTCAGCTCACTGACGTCCCGGATACGTTCACATGGTCACTCTCACCAGACGGGGTCTACTCTGCGGCTTCGGCCTATGGTGCCATGTTCCTTGGCGCCACGATTCCGCCGGGGGCTAAGCTGATCTGGAAAACGCCAGCACCACCTAGAGTGCGCTTCTTCCTTTGGCTCGTGCTGCATGGGCGCTGCTGGACAGCGGACAGAAGATTCAGACACGGTTTGCAGAGTGCCAATGTCTGTGTGCTGTGTGATCAGGGAGTTGAGACTATGGACTACATTTTGGCTGGGTGTGTCTACACCAGGGAGGTCTGGCATCTCCTCTTTCTTCGCCTCCAGCTGCTTGGCCTTCAGTGGACTCAGGGTGAAACCGCCTTTGAGTGGTGGATGCGTATCAGGAAACTAGTCCACCGTGAGCGTCGCAAGGGGTTTGATGCGCTCTTCGCTCTTGGCAGCTGGCGCGTTTGGAAGGAGAGGAACGCAAGGACTTTCGACCGGGTTTCTTCCCTTCCTGGACGGTTAGTGACAGCTGTGCTAGAGGACGCGGAGCTGTGGGCTGCGGCGGGAAACAGGCACCTGGCTTCGTTGTTGCTTTGACCGGCAGGCGTCTGCTTTCACGCATTCTGTTTTTTCGTTGACCTTTCCTTGCTTTCTTGTGTTTTTTCTCTTGCTTTCAGTGTGCTCTTGGCGGTAACCGCGGTTACCGTTTGTTTTGTTGGGTTGGACTCTTCTCTGCTTAATGAAAAACGCGTCCAGGGTTGGGCGTGATCGCAAAAAAAAAAAAAATAACCAACACATCATCATTTATGTTGTTGTGCCAAAATGTTGTACTTGCAAACAGATATGCCATGATTGTTGAAATGACTGGATGGTTAATGTATGCTCTATCTTTAGTGACGGCAATCGCCGCGGGCTAGTCAGAGTCAGCTGACATTTTTTTTTCATCTTATACATGTATGCATCTCAATTATTTGTGGTGTGCATCGGTAAGGGTGGCCAGAGGCAAATTCTCTAAGATATGAACACGTAAAAATTGATTCTCTCCATAGTAGCACTAAAAAAAACATTTCTAGACTGGAAGCATGACGATTCTGTATCAAAGACTCGCTTAACCTTTTGCAGATACATCTGGAGCTGAGTAAATGGTAAAACTAACATTTTATGGTAGGGGCAGCTTGCATTTTATATCGACGAATGAATTAAATTTGTAGCAGTTTTACCTGTTGGGTAAAGGAGCAGCGCCATTGACAAAACAATTTGAATGTTGCTGTGCATGTTCAGACACATAGCCAACTTCAGGAAGGATGCTGTAGATGAATTTTTTCCCTGGACTGGTGTTTGCCTTTGGCATGCAAGCTGTTGTGGGTTGGCACACAAAGAAAATGTTTTAGTAGGTACACAGGTAAGCCACAAATAATCCTAGTCATACAGCCAATTACTATAGTAATCGAATTAAAAACGATTGTAATGTATAGCAGAATAGGAAGGAGTGGATAATTCCATGGTATGCCACAGATATTCATATGAATCAACTAACCACAAGATATAATCATGAATGACATAAAAAAGGCTCATGTATTTAGAGGAAGGTGTACAAAATGTGGAAATCTTATGTTCTGTTGTTCAACAAATGGCTCACATGTGCATTAGGCAACATAAGGCGTCATAGGTGGCACCTAGATGCAAATGAATATGTAGGCATTGAATAAAAATAACAGAAGCATAAACCAAATCAATAAGAACTCATTAGTTTCATGGTATGTCACAGATATATCCACCTAAATTTACCATCTACAAGTCATGGAATAATTATGAATGTCACGAAACATGTATCATGTATTTTAGGGCAAGGCATAGGAAATGCATAGATGTCAGGTTTTATTGTTTTGCAAATAAGTGCGAATGATTTGGGCGATATATGGAGGCTATTTGTAATAGCAAGATACCATGCGAGCAAATAAACTTGAGCTGCATAGGTGACTTGAAATGCAGTACCCCATCTCATGAACATGTCAGGCAACAGGTGCAACACATTCCATTTCTCACGCGAAACAAAGCAGGGCTACTTCAGAATCACACAACCAGCAACAGAAACATCACTCACCAACGAGGATTTTCCCATCCAATTGCAAACATACAGAAAAGAAGGGAGGACGACGCTAAGTGTTCAGTGGTTCACCTTGGGAGAGGCAGCTCCAGCACGCGGAGCCAGCGCCGCCGCTACGATGGGCCTGACGCCTGAGACAGGAAGGATGAGAACAGACAGGGGTATTCAGGAGGGCGTTGTGCGCGACCTGCGGATGCATGGAGGTACGACAGGAGATGTAGCTGCCAGGAACCGTCTGGCCGTCGAGGATCTCGACCGGAGCGCCGCCGACCTCGCGGCGGTGGCGGCGGAGGAGCGGCACAAGGACGCCATGGTTTCTCGCGATGGAGGACGGCCGGCGGACCACAGCAACTTTGGGTTGGGTCAGCCTTGAATTCTTCACTATGGGCTCGATAGAGTTGGGCCAAAAGTGTGATATGGACCTCTGATGAATTGGGCTCAGTCGCTAAAAAAGGCCAAGGCCTGACACACTCCAGGCTCAGCGCCTAGCAGTCAGGTCGCCGCCTCGCCGGCAGTAGGCCAGCAGAGGAACCGGCCTCGCCTGAAACTCTGGCCGACCCCCGACACAACGGGAAGGCTAGCTCCTCCAGCGCAGCGCAGGCGGATTCTGACAGGCGAGGACGACCACCCTCTGGCAGGCGGGCCCCTGGTGAGTCCTTAACCCAAAGTCAAAGTGCCTGCCTGTTATATATAAGTTGTGCTTAGAGATTGTGCATCTGTTAAATTGCAGTCTGATTCTATGTTTGAAATGTTAGGGATCTGTTCATTTGTGTACCTTACGGCATTGGCATGAAGCCGGAGCCTAATTTGTGGTTGCTGTCTGTGTTTTGTGTATTGTTATAGGAAGTCTGTTTACCAAAATTTGTGTTGGATTACGCCGTATTGTATATTAGATTTTGGGCTAGGCATACAATGGGTTCTTAACTCTGGATACACCACTGGTTTACAGTATGATGAAATAGTATATAACCAGTGGAAGCATGAGAAAAGACTTAAGGTTACGCACTGAAAACTATGTCCTGGTGGGATGCAATGGACAGGGGCTTGTCTCTGGCATTCTAAGAAAAGACTTGCTTTGTGGGTAACTAGTAGTATTTGTTAGTCTTGACGATTATGTAAATTAGGTTGTTCCTAGTGGCTCATGAGGAGGCAGCTATGGCATTGTTACCACTGTCAGTGTTCGGCAGTACTGGTATGAACTGCATATATTCTATGTTGTTCATTTAGTAGATCAGAAGGGAAAACATTGTTACCTTTTCAGTAGCTCGAGTTTTCTGTTGCCGTTCTTTTTTCTGGCAAAACAGAGTTTCACTTCCTAATAAATCATATAGTATGGTAGTAGATATCAAAGTTCCATATGACACTAGATTCCTTTCTTGGCTAAAAGACTATCTAAATATGCAGAACAGCAGAAGCAACACATAAGTTTTATTTTCCAAGCCTGAAATATTGTTAAAACTAATGCAAATAAAGAACGAACACGAGACACAAATTTTTACATGCAAAATCCTTGCTGGAGAAAACCACGGGCGACAAACGGTGATCTTCACTATGTGTAGAGAGTTTACAGAACGTAGCGAATACAATGAATCGTCAGTGTATTTATATGACGGACTGACTGCAATCAAATCGGAAACAAATCCGCTAACAAACATAACCCAAACCGTGGGCCCTCCAGGCGTCCCCACAAGACTCACGTTATAATTCGGATCATATTCCAACAAACATACATACTATGATGCTGTCCAGTGGGAGCACATTAAGGTATACAAGCACTAGCATACAAAGAATTCATTTCAGTGGCGACGGCCATTGATCAATGGCTGAAGAACATACAGCAAAGACTTGTCCACATGCCAGTATAGCCACCTCCTCCCATTGCCCCACAAAAGCGTGGTTGCAACCACGATGACCAAGCCTGAAACAACCCCTGCCTCAACTGACAAAAATTCCCAGCCCAGTTCTTTAGAAGAGCCTGGTGTAGCAGCAGCTGTTGGCACGTCGTTCATCTTGCACAGGCATGGCAGTGGCTTCCCACACAGCCTGTTGTTCCCCAGAAATGATGAATCTGGGAACGTCAAGAACTGGCCGGATTGTGGTATAGGCCCTGACAGGCGGTTGTAGGAGAGGTTGAGCACCTCGAGGAACGACATCTGAGCCATTCCAGGAGGGATCTCCCCGGAGAGATTGTTGTCAGAGAGATCAAGTGATTCCAGCTGCAGCATGTTCGCAATCCTGGGAGGGATCCCTCCAGTGAAGGAGTTCCTGGACAAGCTGAGCCCCTTGAGAAGCTTCAGGTCACCAATATTATCGGGAATGATACCCTCGAAGTTGTTGTTCGATAAGTCAATGGTCATGAATGCTGAAAGTATCTGTACCAGAGTTATTTTTTGCCCCTTGAGCGTGACCGTGATCGATTCGCTGTGGTATGGATGGTCAACTAGATGATATCCTAATAATGGTTCTGGTACAAGTCCTGATTCGATAATAATTCCAACATACACGCTGGGAGCTCCTGAAGAAACCACCATCATAGTGTTGAATTGCTTGAGGAATCGTGTAGGTATGCTGCCATTAAAAGAGTTTGAAGAAAGGTCCAGAACTTGCAGTCTGTTCATCCCAGAGTAATCGATGGGACCATGAAACTTGTTTGACCTCAGAACAAGCACTTTCAACAAAGGAAGACCTCCCAGCCACTCTGGATAAGTGTCCATTATCAGGTTGTTTCCGACATCTAGGATTTGAAGCATCTTACAGTTGATCATAGACACCGGCAATTTTCCCTCCAACTTGTTGCCATTGAGATCTATTATTTGAAGTGTACAATATGCGTTGATGTCTTGAGGCAAGGGTCCATTGAAATTGTTACCTCTTAAGTTCAGCACCTGAAGCCCGTTATTTGGTTTCAACAGACAAGGTGGTATTAATCCACTGAAGTTGTTAAAAGAAAGATCTAGAACTTCTATATTAGATGCGTTGCAGATCAAATGGGAAACTTCTCCAATAATGCTATTGTTTGCCAATGACAGTGACAACGGGTTGTCATAGCTGCTAATGCGTGACCAAAACTCGAGCGTGATAGAAGAACTGAAATGGTTGTTGGAGTAGTCTAATTGGTAAATTTGTAGTGGGGGTAGTGGGGGTGCTCCCTTAATCCTGTTGGAATGGAGATCAAGATAAACAAATGATGTATTTGATAAATCTATGGCAACACTGGTAAATAAATTATGGGAGAGATCAAGGGTAGGGATAGCATTAGTTTCAAAAGGAATTCTTGATGCAATTTTCCATATCCAATCAGGAATGTGTCCACCAATATTGTTATTTGAAAGGTCTAAATAGTTAATACATCTCTGTTGCATCAAGAATTTAGGTACACGTGATAGGTTACATGATGCCAACCCCAGACCCGTTATTGGATATTCTGTGTAGGAATGACTGCCATCTTCATCTATCACAGACAACTTATTATAGGATAGAGATAGATATTTGAGGTCCTTAATATTCTTCATGAAACTTAGATGCACAGTTCCAGTGAGATTGTTTGATGAAAGATCCAATTTTTGTAGTCCTATAAACTCTGACAATAGTTTTGGGATTCGTCCTTGCAGTTTGTTATTGCTAACATCAAGTGTTGAGCTTGGAACGAAATAGAAGAAGAGTATCAAAATGGCTGCCGGTGATCGTGCACGACACTATGCTTAACTCTCTGAGACCCGACGTTGTATTGGCAAAAGAGGCATGTGCTGGACTGGCCGAAATGTCGACACCACAAAGATATAGTTTTTGGAGACTGCCAAGGTTGTCAATCAAAGTCCATATGTTGAAATCAACATTGAGGTTGAGGTCACAGAGGATTAAAGTGACTAAATTGGAAAGTTGGCCTTTCTCAATGCGCAAATTGCCAGACAAGCCAGATTCTGAGATGTCAAGGTACTCGAGGTCCGTGAGCAGCTCAAATCCTGGACATGGCCATGGACTTGTATCAAAGGAGTTGTCAGCAAGGCTAAGGAAGCGAAGCGAGGTTAGTTCAAAGATGCCCGATGAGTTGAGGTTACCCGACATGCCGAGATCGGAGAGGTCGAGAGCAGTGACGACGCCCGACATGCCATCACATGTTACACGTTTCCACGTGCAGCAGTTGGTATCTGCCTTCCATGACGAGAGATTTTTTTCTGGAAATTGGGGGTTGAAGCTGAAGCTAGCTTTGAGACGTAGTAGGGCAGCACTTTGATCTTTGTGGCATTGGCATACTCCATGCCTGCTGGTAGCGAGGAGGAGGATGAGGATGGTAACCAGGAGAAGGTAGTAGCTGGGAAGAGGATGACAGCGAAACATGGTTTCTGAAGGTTGTGCGTGCTGTGTGTTTATGACAGTGCGAGAGCTAGGAATGGCAGCAACATTAAATAGACGAGCGACCACGGGCAAGGACTAGCAAAAGAGGCGTGCTTAATTAGTTTGTGGCACTAGCAAGCCAAACTAAAATTTTGCAATGGTAGAAATACTGATTTCCTAGTGTCAAAATCTGTTTGTAGACTAAACGGAGTTTGGATTGTTACTTCAAAAACGCCAATACAAAGATGACACATACATGGGTTCATATATGTCACTATTTTTTCACATCAAAATACATCTAGTGAATTTCTAAGTTACTCTGAAAACGAATTGGGGACTATTCAATCACTTTGATTTGAACAGTTAGCATGAGTTATTATCCGTGAGATAATAGAATTAATTTATATATTAACTAAATTGGGGAAATAGGATAGGTAGAGATGACTTTTTAGAAGAACAAATTTACTTCCAGCCTCTGCATGAGTGGTGCATATTCTTACTATTGTTACAGTTCTAACTCCCGACTATTTATATTGAGCTCTTAAAAAGCAAGATGGTAGAGATGACTTACTTTTGGCGAAGATTTCCAATACCATCATCTCTAGCTCTATGCATACGACAAGCCCACTTAAAAATTTAATTTGTCGAACTTCTTTGATGGTGTGTTTGGTTTGTGGAGTCACTCCATGCTTGATGACATAATGCATCATGAGTTTATTCCATTAATTTTGGTGAATCAACCCATTTTGTACCAGTACTAATTATTAGCTTGTGAGGATAGGCAGTGATGGATCAACTCATTCCATTCCACAAACCAAATGAAAAAAGTAAGTGAAAAGATGATGGACCACCTCATTCCTCGAAACAAACACACTCTATGAGAATATTTTTGTATTTTCTCTAAAATTAGTGAGCAAATATAATAATAGTATTTTCCTCTCAAAGACCACATTTTTTCTACTTAATCGAATCGAATAGATCAGAATTTTGCACTTGCTCCCAAATGAATCTTGGGGTCTATTTGTTAAGTCAAACTCCCAGAAAAAATCTACCATGTTATTGGGCGTTTTTAAAAACAACTCTCCAAAATAAATCTTGCAACATAACAATTGAAAACAAATATTTGATGGTTTCTCTGTTCTTACAAAAACAACAATACAACAATTTCCATCTTCATTCCAGTTAAGCTTTAGGAAATTACCTTTTGTGATCATTACCTCTTTTAATGAGAACCAAATGAAGATTTTAGATCTTTAGGGTCAATTTAAACTTAGGAGATTTATTTAAAGGTAAAGCTTGATTTACCAGATGTGTTTGTATATTGATTGAACCATGGAATTTCTTTGTTAATTGGAGACCATTTCATGTAGTCGTGTTGGTCATCCAATTGCACAAATAAAACTTCTGCAACCAAGTCCTTCCACCTAAGTAGATTATATCCCCACCAAAGCCATTTTGAAAGGTGTATGACCAAGTGCATGTGCCACTAAAATGTGTACGATTTCTCTATGTAATATTATATAAGGAAGGATATTGTTCTTTGAGAGTAAAGTTTCCTAACCATTTGTGCTCCTAGAACCTAATCTGATTGACACTGGAAAGATTGAATCTTGGAAGATCCAGGACCCATCTTGATTTATAGATTTCTATAAATAGGGGAATATTTGCATTTAGCAATAATAATATACAAACAACTAATTTAGCTAACATGATTAACCACTAACTAACGTGACTAACCTGACACCCGACGCTGTTAACTGTAAATTGGACGCTATTGTTAAATGCAAACACGCTTTTACGTGACGAAAATAATTCTAAGATTTGAGATCTTATTATATCTTGTCGGTGTATGTGAGGAATATTCCATTGCAAACTAATTGTAAATTGGATGTGTGGTTTAAAAGATTATCATTTGAAATTCCTTCAAAATTTGTTGGACTGTGCAGGGACCATTCACGAACCATTGAAAATGTGTTGGATTGCACAAAGACTTTCCCTGACGGTTTTAACCGTCACGAACCATTCACTGACGGATTTCCGCCAGGGAAGATGGACTTTCCTCGTCAGTTTTCTCCTGACGGTTGCTGTCACGGATGGGTTTCGCTGACGGTATCAGGCACTTTCCCTAACGGTCTCAGCCGACACGAAAAAAGTTTAATGGGGTAGTGTGCGTGCGTCCACTAGCAAGCAGCCAGACATCACTTGTTCCTCTCACATAAGGTTTCTGTCCTACAAGTAGCCGGTCTCCGATTGCCACATTAGACTGTTTGATGATTGATATGTTTTTCTTAGCTTCGGTATCCTTCGTCATCATCTCGCCAATGCTTCTCGCAAAGCAAATCTGAGGCCTCACACCCGGCAAACTCCCCAAAGTGCACTCCACGCAGCACTTTCTTGAGTCGCAAGTCAAGCGTAAAAACATTCCAAGTCATGTGAAATTAAATACATGATGATGGGGATGCCAAGCCAAAAGCTAGCTAGGCTACTCAGCAGCCGGTAATGGAAAAGGGTTGCTAATGGATAGCCATGTTTGTTAAAGAGACGTGCGCATAATGATAAATAGTTTTCGATAATCTAGAGCAATGTTTGTCAAAAGTGCTGCCCATAACAAGTGATGTAACTACATAAGGTCCAAAAAAGCGCGTCAAACATTAGTGGTTTTGGCAAGAAACCAACACTAATCATACCTTTTGAGTCAATTGCCGGTCTAGGAGGGGTCTGGATGATGGCAACACCACAACTGTGTTAGTGTTTTCATCTGTTTTCGAGTGAAGTGCATAAACCACTTGCTTGGCAATCACTACTGACAAAGTAAGAAATCAACGCTAGAGCATTTGTCCTGCCTGAACTCTCAATTAATTTTGACCAATGTCAAACATTGATTTTGTTTTTCCACCACGTACAGCAGGGAGCCAGCTGAGATGTAACAGGAAGGGGGAAACAAAAGAAGGGGGAATAAGGAAAATATGGATGCTAACTGAGATGTAGGAACATCTCAGTTAGCATCCATATTTTCCTTATTCCCCTTCTTTTTAAAACCGCTTATACACCTATAGAACACTGTAGGGGCGGCTCAATCACCAGCCGCCCTTACAGTGTAAGGGCGGCTGGTGATTGAGCCGCCCTTATAGTGACCCTGACCACTGTAAGGGCGGCTGGTGATTGAGCCGCCCTTACAGTGAAAGGGAAAGTGCTCCCGTAGTGCTTTTTTCACGTAGTGAGCATAGGTAGCAGGATCAAACACCATTGCTTGAGGAATCGTGTAGGTATGGTTTTCTTCAGGTTGCATCTACATTTTTCTCTATTCCCTTCGAAGAGCTTCTGCGCGAGGGCAACAAGTTACAACATGGTGTTCAAACAGGTTCCAGCTCACATAGAACATATGTATCTGTGGTTTGCAATTTCCTTGTCCGTTTATTATGCTCTGTCGGCAGCAGCCCTTCATTATTCCACACAGTCACAGATATTGTGATCTTTGTGCGATATATGAAGCTTCCAAGAACTGAATTCCACATCGATCTCGATCTGTTCACAAGGGTGACCACATGTGTTCCCGTCACATCCTTGTATTGATCTCTTTGGTGCATCACCAACTTGTATGCAGTTCGTGCTGAAAACAAACCATTCTTGTTGTGATGCATATAGGAGGAATCAAAACTTGTTTATAAATATACACACACTGAATTAACAATTTCAGAATAAAAACGTCACAACGGTTTTCCATTCTAGACTTCCCTACTTTGCTGATCAATACTAGTTTTCTCGATCGAGGCTGTGTGTGCATCATCTTGGAATCTCCGTTTCGTTTTTGAAGGAACTGGAGGGGCCGAAGCCCCCTATAGGAATCTATAACTCTTGTATAGACAAACTCACTATCTATTTTTTCTAGACATGCAAAGCGTCCACCTCATCATCCACTATCAAACCCACTATCTATTTCTTAAAATGTAATGTGTCCACCTCAGCAATCCACTATCATTTGACACTAGCAATTTATCTTAACATACAAGTTGCATTTCACTTTTTATTCCTTCTTTATGCCCGCTGCAACGCGCGGGGAATCCTCCTAGTTTATTAAAACAAAAGGAGTCTTACAGGTACAACAAAAGGGAGGCAAGGCCTTCAACAGGGAAGAAAAGAAAACAAAAGAGAACTAGCAACTAAAAATTAAGAAACAAAAAAGATCTACTCTAGGCAGCTAAAAGCTCCAGATTTTGTATCCATATGTGAAATTATTGCTCCTACACTTGCCTTAACCTGTACTTGAGCAAGGTTAATTCCTTGAAGAAGCATCTCAAACAGGCTTCTCTATTTCTTCCTTGCCCTCTAAAAATCAAATCATTCCTTGCTGACCAAATTGTCCAACACATGAGGGTTGTTGTTTCCATGAAAAACTCTAAGTTAAGCTGGGCCCTGATGGTTCTTACCAGCTCAGGAAAGTGAATATCAGAGGTAATCTGAACACCAATAATGTCCAAGCACATTCTTGCAAAAGCACAGTCCACAAATAAGTGATAGGTTGTTTTCTCTATCAGCTCATTGCATAGAGCACAATGATAAGAGTCCAAATTCATTTTCTTTCTTAGCAAGTTCTTGGTGCTTAGTCTGTCTTTCATCAATAGCCAAAAGAAGACCCTCTGCTTTGGCTGAGCTCTATTCTTCCAGAGCCATTTGAAGGCATCATGAGTATCCTGGTGACCCATAAGGGCCTTGTAAATCTTGCTAGCAGAGAAGGCTTCAGTTCTTCCCCTTAGGCCCCATTTGTCAGGGATCTGTTCAAGCTCAGTTGAGTCAATAATGTCTAACACAGATTGCATTTGATTGAAGGCCATCTGTGAGATAGGCAGTTGCAGCAGGCTGGTGAAATCATTGGTATTGCAAACTCTTTGAACTGTCAGCTGCTTGTTTTTCACAAATGAGAAGAGCTCAGGGAGCCTTGATTTGAAAGCCTCCCCCTTCCAGCTGTCTAACCAAAACAGGACAGTGTCACCACTCTCGACAGAGGGAGCCACAAGCTCTTTGAATTTTGGGAGGAGCTCAAGAATATCCCACCACAAAAGGACCCCTTTCTGGTGTGATTAGGCAGCTTACCATTTGGATAGTGTTTTCCCAGATCAAGCTCACCTAGGGGGTGTCCATTTTGTTGAAGAACTTGTACAAGTTTTTCATCAACAGTGCTTCATTATGTTTCTCCATATCAATGACTCCCAAACCTCCCTCAATTTTCGGGATGCATACCACTGCTGTAAGGTCGAGATGGCGGACTAGAGGGGGGGGGGTGAATAGTCCTTTTTAAAACTAATCGCTCTGGCTAACCGATATAAGTGCGGAATTAAATCTATCGGCCTAGCCAAGACTTCACCCCTCTTACTATCACTCTAGATGCACCTTGTAAAAGATCCTAAAACAAGCAAGCAAGGTGCCAATCTAGCTAGTGCACACTAAACAAGTCTAGCTTGCAAGGTCACACAAACCTAAGCAACTAGTACTTTAGCAACCGGGTGTGCACCTACACAATTCTAACGAGCAAAAGCACAAAGCCAACCTAAGCTCACTAGTTACTCAAGGACAAAGCCACACAAGCTAAACCCAAGAGCTCAAACTTACTTAACTACACAAGCTAAGCAAGGCAACTTACTCTACTTCTTAGCTACACAAGCAAGAAGGTGACTAACAAGCTACTCAAGCTAACTAACCACAAGAGCAACTACACAAGCTATATAAGAATGTAAGGAAAGTAAATACAAAGCTTGTGAAAGAGATTGCAAACCACCGCGAAGTGTGGACACAAGATGACTCGGCGATTTTTCACCAGGTTCACTTGGTTGCCCCCAAGCTATGTCCTGTTGTGTCGACCAACACCTTCGGTGGTTCCTCTGGTCTTTTCACCTAGATGGTTCTCCGGTGTGACCCTCAAGTCACTTGCCCCTCAAGGCACGCCCCGCAAGGCACCGCAAGACACCACTCTCAAGTGAGCCCCTCAAGGCACCGAGCAAACCCACACACGCAAGGGTGGTAACTCAATGACACGTGCAATCCAATAGGGCTACTCTTCGCGATCCCCGCGAGGTGAGTACCGACCTCTCACAATCTCTTCTCTGGAGCACCATATCTCCACGCGTGCTACCACGGAGCCTCTTGCCACCAAGCCGTCTAGGAGGTGGCAACCTCCAAGAGTAACAAGCACTCCTGCTTGCAACACAACCACCTAGTGCCACTCGATGCAATATCGCAAAGCAACGCACTAGAAATCGCTCTCTCACACTATCGAATGATCACCACCAAGCATATGTGAGTTAGAGGGCTTCCAAGCACCACCACATAAGGCAACATAGCCAGGGCGTGCTCAGCAACCGGCCACAGCCGGCCAAACCACGTTTAAATAGCCCCAAGGGCTGAAACTAGCCGTTGCCACCTCGGGCAACTCCACAGCACACGCCGGACGCGTCCGGAGCAAGCCGCCGGACGCGTCCGATGCTCCTCCGCGCTCCACGTGTCCACTGGGATTGAAACTAGCCGTTGCCGCGCAACGGCTCTTTCCTCTCTGCTCAAAAGCCATGCGCCGGACGCGCCTGCCCGAAGCCGCCGGACGCGTCCGGCGCTCTCACGCAAACCACTCGCACACCACAGAGAGCCGCCGGACGCCAAACAGTGACTCGCCCGAGTCCGCCACCTGCGTCCGGCGCGCGTCCGGCGGTCCAGCACGCGCGACACTCGGCACCAGAAGTTTCTGGTCCGAGTCCGGCGCGCGCCGGACGCGCCTCCCCAGCGTCCGACGCCTTCGGAGCGACGGGCGCCGAAGACCTCTGCGCGCCGGACGCGTCCGGTGCTCCCCCAAGGCACGTTCGGCGCCTTCTGCAGGAGCACACTCCGTCGTTTCGTCGCCGCTTCGCAACGCCAACTTCTCCACCACGCTATCCAACAAGTATACCAACTTGATCACCATGGATAGTATGTTTCCAACAACAATTTGCATCCGGCGCAATGGAAAATATGCCTCCAATTTTCCCGAAAGCGCCAAATCCCGCCTCGCAAGCTCGGCGGGAGGGAGAGGGGGACCCAAGCCCAACTCAACCCTACAAACCACAGCGCGAACGAACGCCACCTTTGTAAATGTGCCAACACCACCAAGTGTACAACTCCATGTGCTTGTGTGTTAGCATTTTCACAATCATTTTCAAAGGATTTTCTCTTTATCTCACAACGCCACTCGATCCTAGCACATCGCAATGTTAGATCGCTTAAGTGGCACTAGATGACCGATATGCAAACAAGATTACCCCTCTTGATAGTACGGACATCTATCCTAAATTCGGTCAAGTACTTCTCTACTCAACCTTAGACCGGTGAAATGAAATGCCCTAGGTTATACCTTTGCCTTGCGCATTTCCATCTCCACCGTCTTCCTCCATTGTGCCAATGCACCGCATGCATGACACGATCATCAAATGATATGATCCACTTCATATCATCATGTGACACTCTTGGTCCGTCGATCTTGACCTCACTTGCTCTTCACCGTTGCGTCGGTCCATCGAGCCAAGCCTCATCTTGATCTTCACCACTTGGCCACATGACTCCATGTCATGTCTCATTTGCAATGAGCTCCTCCATCAACTCATGTGTTGAGCCTCACATCTCCAAGCCATCTCCACCATGGCATATGTTGCTCACACACATGTACCTGTGAACTAACTCTTGTGTATCTCAATCATCACACATGTTAGTCCACCTAAAGTTGTCACTCAATTATCAAAACCAAACAAGGGCCTTTCAACTGCCCAAGAAGCTTTTGGATGGCCCTTTTCGTTTATACTTGACCCTCTCCACAAGCAATGTTTTCTGTATTTGTCAATCTGCTTTATTATAGACTTTGGCAGGGCAATAGAGCACATGAAGAATGTGGGCAGAGCTGAAAAAACTGCATTGACCATTTGTAATCTCCTTGCTTGATTCAGAAAAGGGGAGACTACAAAAAATATTATTTCACATTTAGTAACCATAGGCATGAATTTCTGGGCAGTAGGTCTAGAAATACATAAGGGCAGACCAAGATATGTGAAGGGTAGAAAGCCAATTGAACAACCAAAGGTGGCAGCCAGCATGTTGAAGTTTCCCTCAGGGACATTTATTGGGATCATCATGGACATACCAAAATTATGCTTGAGGCCAGTTGAAAGTGAGGAGGTGTTTAGTAAGGACTTTAGAAAGAACTAGGGGATTCCCCGCGCGTTGCCGCGGGCATGAAGGGGGGAATAAAAATATGTTTAAATAGTGAACTATTGAGATAGACACATTGCATATTAAGATAAACTGCTAGTGGATTGCTGAGGTGGACGCATTGCATGTCAAGAAAAATAAGTAGTGGAGTTGATGGTGGGCGGGTGAGGTGGACGTGTTGCATGTTGAGAGAAATAGATAGTGGAGTTGATAGTAGGCTGATGAGATGGACGTGTTGCATGTTGAGATAAATAGGTAGTGGGGTTTGTTTATATAAGAGTTATAGATAACTGTCTGATCTCTCCCTTAACAATAATTAGAGTGTCATCAGCATACTGCACCACAGAAAAATACTGGGAGTGGCAGCTGAAGGAGGCCCATATCCTTGGCCTTGTTTATCATTGACTGCAAGAAGTCTGCAGCAACGACAACCAGAAGGGGGGAAAGAGGGTCACCCTGTCTTACACCTCTTCTGCAGTGGATGGTTTTCCCAATGGTGCCATTGAGTAGAACTGCAGATGTGCCAGATGAGAATATGTCTTTCATCCATTTGATCCATCTCTATCCAAAACCCTTTGCCTCCATGATGGAAAGCATTATTTGGTGCTCTATTTTGTCAAAGGCCTTCTCAAAGTCCAATTTTATAATAACAATTTCTTTTTTTTGAGTGATGACACAAATGGATATATTCATAGGCCCAGGCCACACAGTCTTGAATTGTCCTCTTCTTGATGAACCCATAATGATTCTTGTGGATTAAGGAGGTTACCACGAGGCTTAAGTCTATTTGCAAGAATCTTGGTGATTAACTTGACAAGTAGCCTGTTGAGGAGAGAAATTGGCACGAAGTCATTTACTCTTCTTGCCCCATCAACTTTGGGGATCAATGTGATGTAGGAAGAATTAATGCTTCTTAAACAGACTGAGTGGTTGAAGAATTCATTGCACAGATCATAGAAGTCAAATCTGATAGGTGGCCAACACTTCTTCAGAAAATTCATTGTTGAACCCATCAGGGCCAGGTGACTTGTCATTGGGGAGCTTCTTGATGACATTATCAATTTCTTCTTGTTGGAAAGGCAACTCTAAGGCTTGCAAGTTTTCATTTCTTTGCATAAAATCCCCAAGATTCACAGCCAGCCCATTGAATTCAGAAGTGCCCAATCTGATTTTGAAGTCTTCCCAAAGGATTGCCTCTTTTTCTCTATGATCTGAGGTGACAGTGTCATCATTAGAGACCAGCTCTGTAATGAAATTTCTCCTGTACTTCATAGTTGCATTGGCATGAAAAAACTTGGTGCCAGCATCACCCATTTGAACCCACTTGATGCTTCCTCTTTGTTTCCAATAGACCCTTTGTTGTTCTAGTAAAGATAAGAGATGCTCTTTAAGAGCATTCTTAAGATCCCACTCTTCAACAGATAAATCTAATACAGATTTTGGTAAAAAGGTAACCAAAATTTCTAAACGGTTCCATATATAAGCAGAACAAAACTTGTGTGTGCCTCAGCTTCCTAACGACATACCAAACACAGAAACAAGCACAAACTGGGGTCCGACTTCATGCTAGTAGTAATAAGCTATTCGAAAGAGAAGATCCCTAACATCCATTCAGATATCGAATCAGACACTAATTAACAAGTGCGCAATCTCTGTGCAGAGTTTCAGGATCCTTAAATGACAGGAGGCCAGGAGCTTTGGCCCTTTGGGTTAGGGCTCACCAGGGTGCCGACCTGCCAGTGCCAGAGCGCTGTCCTCGGCCTGTCGGCATGCGCCTGCGCTGGAGGAGCATTTTCGCCGCTGCGGCGGGGTCGACGTCGGCAGGCGGGGCCGGCTCGCCGTCGGCGCCGGTGGCTGCGCCAGGTGGTGGATTGTCTCTGGTGTGTTGCCTTGGGCCTCTTTTAGCCACTGGGCCTAAAAAATCTGAGTAGACAGACACTATCGCTACTTGACCTTACGAAACCAAAACAAAAAAAAAAGGTTTGGCCCAACTACGACCAGCCCACAGTCCACAGTAGCCCACTGGGTCTCACGCGTCTGAAGAGCATTTTGTTAAAGTTTTTTCTTTCTTTTTCCTTTATTTTTTGTTGCTCTGCTCTCAACTTTGCATACTCTTCGTACGAAGGAGACATTTTCTGCGTCATCGGAACAAAACAACACTAGTTCTATACAAACATGTACGACAACAACTGTTTAGAGGAACGCGTACTCACTAACTTTACCTGCCGTTTCATTTTCGATGACGCCTTTTGTTTCAGTTCGCAGCGGTAAGTTCGACTGAAATTTGCGACTGGAGATGGAGTAAAGCGATGAGATGGTTTAGGTAAGTGTTGCTTGCACAAGCAGTTGGACGACACTGGATACAGCAGCCTACTACGCCTTTGCTTTATCCTTTATGTGTATCTCTAATACAGTATCTTGCCATTTCCCTGGACCTGAAGCTGAACGCGACGTCTGTTCCTTCATCCCATTTCTAATCTGTTGTTAGCTGGAACCTGGAAGGAGCGAATACCCTGCATCTGGTCTGTCAACAGTGACAGGCAGCAGAGGCACAGCTCAGCTGGCTAGTTCTTACAACATTCCGTTTCATCACTAAAGATAGATCATATGTTAACCATCCAGTCATTTCAACAATCATGGCA
The DNA here is from genome assembly GCA_018135685.1 of Themeda triandra. Taxonomy (NCBI): domain Eukaryota; kingdom Viridiplantae; phylum Streptophyta; class Magnoliopsida; order Poales; family Poaceae; genus Themeda; species Themeda triandra. The sequence continues at coordinate 65,994 of JAENPR010000598.1, forward strand.
TCTCAGTTTGCAAGTACAACATTTTGGCTTAACAACATAAATGATGATGTGTTGGTTATTACTACACAAAGATATGTTGGTTATTAAACTTGGAAGCTTTGCCAAGTGGGTCGGCCTTACATATGAACAGCTGCTTTATTACACCAGACCTACTTCATCTATCTATACTATCTCTCACAAATAAAAATAAAAAGAGAGAAACTAAGACTATCGTTTCATGCGTCTTTTCCATCCGTCTGCCAGTCCCGTACCGTGCGATCCAGCGTATTTTGGAAATAAAATTCAAAAGACGTCGTCAAAAGGAAAGAAATAATGCCGGCCGAGTGATTCCTGCATGTGCGTAATTTTTCCATTCAGCATGCCGGCCTTCGTTCGTTGGGACCGTGTGCGTAATTCCTGCATGCCGGCCTTTCGTTGGGACCGTGGACATGCGGATAATTAAGGAAACCAAAACATATGCGATCATTCAGCCCTTTGAAAATTTGCAAGCTCTGCGAACATGACCTCCTCCCCGCCCCGAGGAATCGCCCTCGCCTAGACCACTCGAATCGCTCCGTGGAAGTGCACCAGCTCGTTCGTCCTCGCCCCACCGCCGCCACCCCTGCAGCGACGACCGGGCTCGCCAACGCTCGAGACGTCTCGGTGACGATCTCCGCCCCCCACAACGTCGAGCCCGCTGCCCCTGCGCCAACGCCGAGCACCGTCGCCCTCTTGTGTTTTCCAGGTTGCTCTTGGTCGTGGAGCCCGGGCGTCCGGCAGCCCAAGCCTGCAGGGCGCGCGCGGCCGTCGTCCCCCTAATCCGGCTTGCTCACATCTGCGTCATCGGACCCTTCACCAGCGAGGGCGCCTGTGCGCCCCTCCCGCCGTCCAGCTCCCCGTCCAGCTCGTGTCTTCATCGGCCCTGCGGCGCTTTCAATCTCCCTGTCGTCCCATGAGGAGCACAGCCAGGTTTGCCAATCCCTTCTCTTCCGTTACTCTTGTGCGAAAGAGCACCCAAACCATACCTTAAGCTATAATTTTATTCAGATCTGATCTAAACATGCCTGCTAACTTCGATCCCTTTAAAAGATTACCATGCCTACATGTGCACAACCAATTTCAGTTTCTGTTAGTTTTCTGTTCTGAATAGCTTGTGGAATGGTCAAGGATAACAATATGCAGTCAGTATTTTATATGATTTATGCAAATAGTTCATCTTTGACATCATACAAAATCTTGTCAATTTCGGTTTGCCATTCAGTCCTTGATTGTGAATCGTAGTACAATGCTTTTTTAAAATGTTGAACGATGCTTTCCTGTACTGATATCTTTGCCTCGGACTTGGTAATAAAACCATGACAACTATATTCACTTGCATTAGCTCGTGAAAAGAGCTATAGCTGAATATTCTTGCTGCTTTGCTTTTGCTTGCTTCTGGAACAGTAGGGAACAATTATTATTGGATGTTTTTTTACTTAGCCACTACTATGTTGTATCGTAGTATATCTTATAGTTACACTACCTGAAATAGAAACTGCGTGCAACTTACGACATCAGTTAACAGCAACATAGTAGCGTTCAATGCATTATTCTTCATGCTTGTGCAATGCCCCTGCTTGCCATGATCGGGACGCATGGAGCTCGACACTATGTATGTTTTCTTGTTAGCTTTAGCTTCTTAGCTTCTTGACATCATGATCACATCAGGATGACATCATCTTTAATTTATAGCCGTTTTTCTTTAGAAAATAAATTCTGATATACACCTTCAAATACACCATTGTGGACATGGTCCATGGTGAATGAACCATACACACCCCACATCATGTGGTCAACATATCTATGGCTTGCTAGGCAAATGGCCTCCTTTGGCTTCCTGGTCTATATATTGCTTGGCTTGCGTGCTACTGTTTTTCAGGGACAATTGTATGTGTGACCTATGTATAAATATGTCTTTCGCTTCACGTTTTGATCTTTGGTTTCACTTTCACATTTCAAATCTTGAATTATGACTTTTTGTACTCTCGAAGAAGCAAGGAAGTATATTAATGAGAGAAATATATTTATTCAAGATTTGGGCATGAGAACAATTGATTTCATATGAATTTTTGCTACCTGCTGTTATTGATTCAGTGATCCTTTGCATTACTTTGAGTTTTTGTGAACCTTTTTCACTTTCATATATGCTGAAGTACTATTTTTTTTGTATTGTTTCTACTCAGAAAAGTAAGCCCTGTAGTTGCATCTCTCCTCTTCTACCATTAGCATGATTATTTTTTACTTTTCTACATGGATTGTCATCGAGATTATTTTTAACATTACGCAGGTAGTGTCGATGGACACGCCAAGTTCAACCTGTGATCGAGTACCTTTGGAGGACCTTACAAATACCCATGGAGGTATATAAACTTTTACAACATCTCTACATGTTGTGTTTGCAACTCCTCACCAAAATTCATTGAAGGGAATCATAACCGACCGGGTTTGGTGCCACTAGATGGGGATCCTAAAGAGAAGAAGAGGCAGAGGGAGAGAGAACGGTATGCAACAATGTCTGATGAACAGAAGGCACTACGGAATAAAAGGCAACGTGAATTGTATGCGACCAAAAAGGTTGCAAATATGCAACAAATGACTCCAAATGGGACTGTCCAGTCAACTACCGGTATGGTAATAAATAGATTTCTTCATAACATAAGACATCTTGAGACTGTTTGATACTTATTATATGATTATTATATAAATTAATTTTTAGACGGTTCTGCTCCTTTAACCATTGAAGTTCCCGGTGATATTGATGACCGTTTAACAAATATGGATATCAACAATGTCCATGAAGCGGGTATGCCCTTAGAATTATGGCTTTTATAAGTTATAAACAATTTTAACACCATCGTATCTGTAAATTTTATTATTATATAATTAAGACATTTAGACTATACTTTTTTATTAATATATAGGTGCTAGCAATGCATCTTGTTCTGTCGACAATAGTGTCATGTGTCCAAAACAGCGTAGAAATGAGCGAGATAGAGCACGAAGGGCTACAATGTCTCCTGGACAAAAAGCGCAAATGAACAAGAGGCAGCGTGAGTTGTACGCGGCACGAAATGCATCCAACTGTGCTGCAAAAAAGCTGCAAATGACTCCACAAGAGAAGAAGTTGAAACGAAAAGAGATCAACAAAAAGTACAACACGATGGTGAGAGAACACCGAGCTAACAATTTGCATCCGGACTCAATAGCCATGGAGAGCCTTCACTTTAGCCCTCAGCCTATTTTTCCTTCTCCACCTCAATCACCTAGAACGGGTTCACAATATGTGGAAATACCCGAACTGATGGGCACGCCTGTTTACATCGCGCCGGCTGTAGCTCAAAGTCCAGAAGTTGAGACCCCTGAATTGTCTGCGGCACATACCGTACACAGGCATCGAGTGACTGCTGGAGAGAGAAATGCCCTTTTATCCCGTCGCAATCAGGCTTTTGAAGCAAACATTGGGAGAACTGCTAGAGGTTGTGCTGATGGAGAGTGCAATGACACGAACGACCCGACTCAACCGAGTGTGGTTGACAATGGTAATTATATATATATCAGGTTCTTTCACCTTCATTGTTCTATTCCAAAAATTCATACATTTTGGTTACCGCAGATGGTGGCACCCAGGAATCTCAGTTCCGCTACCTAATAATTGCACAGCACACAGACACAACCGTACGTAGTTGATCCAATGCCTGCAAACGGTGCACAAGATGATACACCAGACACTGTATGGTCGAGGATGGTATTGCCTATATTAAATTGTTCCCCTTTCTATTTATTGTGCATGCCATTATATTTCATTCGTCATATATGTGCCCGTGTTGGACAGACTATGATGCGGATGTCGTATTTGAGGATGACAACGAAGATGATGAGGCCTACTTTTTCACCGGACAAGGTACACCGTGATAGAGCCAAAACATTCGTTCATAAACTATATTTCAACGCGTAACATGTCAACATTTTTGCAGAATACGACGAGGATGGTACGATGACGAGCACAATGATGACACGGATGAGCAAGAGAATAGTGAGTCTGATGTCCCAGATCCATACGACCGGGTTTACGCTAATGTCCCGTCGAGTCGCACATGCTACGGTCGGTGCCGAACTGTGTGCCTTTGCACAGCAAAGAAATTCGAGGATGAACCACCTGGATTCTGCTGTCGGGGTGGAAAGATTCGGCTTTCGATCCCGAGACACCACCGGCGCTCATGAGGCTGTGGACAAGCTCGAGATCCGATGCTAGGCACTTTCGTTCAAACATCGATATTTCAACGGCCACTTCTCTTTCACTTCTCTGTACTGCCATCTAGATCGTGTGACCACTAACATGCGAATCTGCGGTGTCTACACCTTCCGTGCCCATGGCCAGATTTACCATAACATACGATCATTTGGGAAAGAGGATGGTGTCGAAAATAGACATCTTGAGCTTTATTTTTATGATGATGATCCATCCCTCGAGCATCGAATGAGCAAGTGTCGTAAGCAATGCGCTGATAAAGATAGAGAAGTTATAGAGCAATTGGTTGGGATCTTCAATGGGAATCCCTACTCTCAGAAACTAAGGAGTGTGGGACACGCTGAAAACATCGAGGATTACCGTATAGAGTTCAACCTTGACCAGCGGCTCGACCAGAGAACATATAATGTGCCAATAACAGAAGAGGTGGCCGCTGTCTGGGTTGAGGGGAGTGAGCGTCAAGGCCAATTCCAGCATAGTGTTCTCTTGCATGGGAAGGATCGATCAATACATGGCATCCGCTCATACAATTCATGCTACGACCCACTGTCATACCCGATATTCGCCCCAAAGGGTGAGCTCGGGTGGCACAATTGCATTCCAAAAGTAGATGTGACTGATGCTCAGGTCGAGAGAGCTAGAGCACTCCGCAAAGGCGTGCTGAGAAAACTGGTATGGACATAATATTTTTCTTGTAATTTGTTCAAGAGATGATCATTTCATGCGTTCATAGGTTTACTCATGTAAATTTTATCACGGGATTGTAGATGGGTTCGATTCCATGATGTGGGAGCTGAACACGTACTCTCGACATGGGAACTACGTGCTAAATTGTTCTGGAAAGGGAACGTGCGACATAACCGTGGCCAGAGCTATTTGCGTGTAATTTTGAAGGACGAGGAGGTACATTCAGTATTTTTTTAAACAAAGTTTAAAAGTTTTGTTTGAGACATGTGGAGGGATCTTTATTTTGGCTATATTGTTTTTAGGGAACCAAAATGGAAGCCGTCGCGTACGGCGATCAAGCCATGAGGTTTGATGATATACTTTTTCAAGGACAGGAATATGATTTCCTGAGTGTTGGCTTTGAGCCTACAGGGACTGAGGACATGCACCACATCTTTCGTTTGCATTCTACCTTTTATGTGTATCTAGACGCGAGACACTATTGTAAATGCACATAGAAGCATTACATGGTTTCCTGATTTTCCCCGTACTTTTATGCCATTCCTGGGTGTATACACTTTGGATGAGTTCATATTTGCAGGTACGTATCATAAGCCTATATTTAAAATGTAGTTAAATGTTTATGTTTTTATTCCATCAACACTTATTGTTTATCCGTAGATGTATTCTTTTTTATACAAAGCAATCATTTTATTGTCTTCTTACGGTATCACTTTTGTCTGTAGATGTCATCGGTATCGTGGTATATGTGTCTGATACTCTAGGAAGGGGCGGCCCGAGCATAAATCTATACAGACATGTGGCGCTGATGGATGAAAGGTAACTGTTTTAGTTGTGAGAAATTGTAATAGATTGAAACTTTCATAATTAGTCGCTTCTAATCAGTTTTTCTTGAAATTCGTAGGAACAACTTCATCATATTAAACGTGATGCATCCACACCTTTTGCGTCACAACATCAGGGAATGGCGGCAACTGGCATCAGAGTTGAACACTCTAGCCGCACTCCATGTTCACATGAACAGAAAGAAAGGTACTAGAATACTAATGTCCACGTATCTATCGACCAATTAAAATTTCAGCTATTACACTTTGCTCATGCATGATAGGTGGAGTGACCACCAACGATTTGAGCGAAATTATATTCTCTCCTTCTTGTGAACAGGCGCATGCATTTCGAGGTTAGGCTATTTTGGGGTAACTCATTTATCTAATTTCTCATTTGGAGTACTAACAAAAAACTTTTTTGTTTATATAGGCATACGCAGACGCCTGCTTGATAATGAAGCTGAACATCAACAAGCTCGACAGTTTGCCAAAGACACGGTGTTGTGTCTCATCGAGCGCAACCGTCGTGATGGCACTCCCGGTCATGGTTGTCGTCGCAGAGCGCCGCAGCGGCTGCCCCTCCATCGCCCTTACTACATCGCTCCCAATCGTGGCCGGGGTCGCTGAGCGCCTCAGCTGCCGTCCACCATCGCCCTTTGTTCTACGGAGATTATGCATGGAGCTTTAATTTGAAGACCGTTGATGTCACCATGGTTCATGACATATTCATGTATAAAAATAAATTATGATGCATGTATTTATTTCCTCTCACACAATCTCTCATCTCTCACAAATAAAAAGAATAAAAGTAAGACACTCATTTGGTGCGGTAAAAATCTTCTCCTCACTTTCACCCTCACCCTGCGATCCATCCGCCTCCCCACCCCGGCCCATCGCGCGACCCTGCCTGCAAACAGATTTGGAAGCCGCGTGTTCACCTTCTAAAAATCCCTCCCTGCATGCAAAATGAAAGACCGCATCCCCTCTCACAATCCCTCGCTACTGCGTTCAAAAGGAAAAAAAAAATAACCGCGGCGATCTCTCCCCTTCCTTGCGATCTCCAAAAGGAAGGAAGAAAAAAAAGAAAGGAAAAGAAAACCGTGTGCAAGACATTCTCGCTGCGATCACGGTATCACGGAGTGAACCTTACCCCGCTGCGATCCCCTGCCTGCTGCACGCCCTGTGTCCACCGCCTCGACGCCGTATGATCTTCCCTCCCCGTACAACAGCATCTCCCGTCCCGCCCCGCCCTGCCGCCTCAATGACACCGGTCGTACCACCGTCTCCACGTTGTTGAACGCCCTGCCGCCAGATACACCGCTGCCTCCACGACCTTCTCGATCGTCCCATGCGTGCGTCTGAACCGTCATCCTTCGCCGGGCGCCAGCACCACCGAGAACACCATCGTCCTCGCCACGGGATCGAGTGCATGTGCTACGTCGTTGTCAAGGTGGTCGCCGCAGATTCGGAGGGGCGCGGATAGGCAGGTACCGGCGTCAGCGTGCCGCAGGCACGGGGCAGGGACAGGTCACGTGCAATGGGTACTCGCAGCGGGCAGATGCTTCGGTGAATCACTGGGCGGCTTCGGCAAATCGGCAGGCGGTCACGGCGAGGGCTTGGACGGGCGCCCACAACTAGCGTCCGACAAGGGGTAGCCATGGTGGGCGGTGAGCATGGAGCCGCCGCGGCAGGCTGCTCCTGCGACTTGCAGTTGCAGTCCCTGCACTACTGCTTGCCTGACTGTCAGAGTTTTCAAACGGAGTGACGACTCCAGCCTCCACTGATCCAGATGGCTGCTACTCTGCTTCGTCTGCAGGCTGCATGCCATGGCCGCTAATGGTGAGCTTGTGTTAAACTTTAAGACTATATGCTTTGCGAAGAGCTGCTAATAGTTGTTGACCAGTTCCAATGTTTTTTGTTCGACAAGGTTTCAAGTATGAGAAGTTAAAGAACACCTTCCTTTTTAATTACATTGCATTAATTTTTGTCTTTGTCCAGTAAGATTTTTGAGTGCCAGTAAGACTATATATTGTCATCTATGTTCCTCAACAGCTACCGGTGTGTATCAGCAAAGAACCATTGTTGACATCTATGAAGAATGGATTAACAGTGAAGATATTGAGAAGAAGGATGGAGGTTTGCGATAAACCTGTTGTTGACAAAAGGCTAAACCATCAGAAAGGTAACTAGGAACAATCAAACTTTTTGAATAAAGTGTTTCAGTTTGTCACTACATTGCAATATAGGAAGATAAAACAAATCAAATTTGCTGGCCAAACGCTTCAGGAATTTTAGATGCTGGTGTTTATTTCATGACAATGGCTACATTTATGTCGCTCTTGCCTGGACATAAGTGTGCTTCAACATGACCTGAAATCTGACGAAGGCATTCCAACATATATACTCTATATTGTTTCCGCATGCATCTGAATGTTTCATCTCCACAATCGTCGTCGCACCCATGCCTTCACAATGCAACGACCCGACAGGTTGTGGAAGTGCCGGAGTGCCTGCTCGCTAGCCATTAGGAGTTCAGGACCTCAATGACGTGGGAGGCTGGGACTCGACACTGATGCACTATGGTTGCCGCCGTCCATCCTATCAGAGCGGCGGTGGTGGCTGCTTATAGCCCGCATTTGTCTGAGCTTCAACATATCCGTCATGGAGAGGTTTATGAGGGAAAGGCCTAATTTACATGATTTATCACTGATTTCTAAAACTATAATGAATGAGATAGGTTTATGAGGGAAAGCTACTGTCACCCACTCTGACGTATATGGTGGTGACTGGTGAGTTATGGGGATCCTATAATGATAGCATATGCATGTTGTTTTTTTGGCCCAAGCAAGAGAATGCTGCTGTCACCCACTCTGACCTATCGGCAGCTTGGGTATAGTCAAGGAAAACATTCTGTCACCCAGAGCATATTCTAGGTTGGGACTTTGTGTGTCTATAAACTTGCACTTCTGTTTTCCGGTAGATATTCAGAGGGTATTAAGGGGACCTTGAGCTTTGAACTAGAAAATAATCTACTTTTCTCAAGCACTTACATATGTCCCAAGAAAAATTGCCCTTAAGAGCAAAAAAAACTTTCTGTGTGTGTCTCATCAAGTGTTTCTTCCTTAGATGGTTCGATTTCATTGGCCTTGGAACCCATTTAAAGAAAGTCCTCACTGATGTCCTCAAATTTGCATGTATGTAATATCTGTCCTTTGGTGGGGTGCAGATAAAAAAAGTGATGGAAATAAGAAGAGAAGCTGAATGTGCATGTTCCAGATGCAAATTGCTACTCCCTCCGTCCCAAAAAGAGTGTCGTTTTAGACTTCCAGACAACGTATTTGACCACTTCGTCTTATTCAAAATTTTTAAGTATATTATAAAATAAATAAATCAGTATTAAATTATCGTTAATGATAAATATGTCATAACAAAATAAATAATATTTATAAATTTTTTTTGAATAAGACAGATGATCAAACATGATGAAAGAAAAACCTAAAACGACACTCTTTTTGGGACGGAGGGAGTACACTTCAAGAATAAGTAATGCCCTTGCATGGGTTCCTTTTGAATTATCAGACCATTTTTATTTTGAATAGGTCAATTGATTTTAGTAGATTTAGTTGTAGAGGATTGTTCATGATCTAGGTAAAAGATCCTAGCTTACAGATTGGACTTGACCATGTATGTTTATGGAAGTGCAACGCAACCCTGCAATTAATCTAAACTGACAATAACTAGCTTCTGTGGTGTTTAGTAAAGCGAACTACAACTGGTAGGATATTTGTCCATACAAAATATTTCGGTTGCCTATGTTTGTACTCAAATCAAAACCTTTGTGCACTTGTCATTTCTTTATATATGAATTAGCTGGAAAAAAACATGTACGATTGTGTGAATTTAAAAACCCGTAGCAACGCACAGGCTGAACAACATAATGATTTGCTAGACAATATTATTATCATATCGTGCGATCTATGTGTTTTTAGAATAAAAGTTTAGTAGTCCCGTAGCAGCGCACGGGCACGCTACCTAGTTAAAAAGAAGAGTAAAAGTAAGAAGACATTGTTTTGGTGCGGTAAATTTTCAACTCACTTTTTACCTCCCCGTGCGACAGTGGACGATCATCACCCACGGCCGGCATGCGATCCATGCGCCAAACAACCGATGTTCGATCCCTCCTCCCTCAAAAAAAAAAAAAAGTAAAGAAAAAAAAAAAAAGCTTTTTGCATCCCCGCCCAGAACCTCACGACGACGCCCGACGCCGCCGAGCCTGCCGCCGTGAATTCCGCAGATTCGTTCCTTCCTGATTTTAGCGACTCCTTTCCTTTCTTCCCCATCCGTGAACCTGCCAAGACTGACGGGCGTGGAGGCGGCCTCCTCACCACCGGTGACCATGACGAACGAGCTGAGAGAGAGAACCGAATGATTATTGTTGCCTTGCATGCAACACGAGCCAATTAAGGCAAATTCCTAGCACTGCGGCGACTCACCGCGCAAAGACACATGGTAACGAGCCTCAATCACAGGTATCCGGTTATTTTTGTTTCCTTATATCTATCATCATAGCCTCTTCTATCTAATATATTAAGGCAGCAAATTGCTAGCGCTGGTGCATCGCTGCTCCCTTAGGCCACACACACCGTCTCACCCGATGCGACATCCTCGTGAGACCTCGCACGGAGCCTGACCCTCGCCCTGGCACCTCGTCATCTTCAACTCCTCGTCATCCGGGTTGTGGCACCGCAGCCAGAGGGTCGCCCTCGACAACGCGCTGCTAGGGCACCGCCAGCAAAGGGTCGCCTCGAATACAAGTCGAGTAAGTCCGTACAAGTCTGTATCTTGGCCTTCTTTGCATCTCAACAAGGCCGTGCATGCATATACACATATATATCTTGGCCTTTGCAATTTTGCATCTTCATGTTGCTCGCACCTCAACATATATAGCACTTGCATCAGGTTCCCCACGGCGGCATTTGCCAGGTCTAAGCGCCGAGCAAGAAACGACGCGCAGTCCCTCGCTACGGCACCACCGGCAAAGGGTATCCCTCGACGACGGTAGCCCTCACCGACGTGCTGCTTGTCGTCGTCGTCATCTTCCTGGTACGTACTCCATCGATCTGTGGAGTTGTCTTCCTGTTCCATCGATTTGGTCGTGTAGTTGTACTACTTGCGCCGCAGTTAGTGCTATGGCTTTGTGCGGCGGCGGTGGAGTTTCGGAAGAGAGAACGCGCTTGCACGTGGACGGCAGCAAATAGCTGATAGTATATACCAGTTTTTTAATAATAAAATAGAATAAAGATCATAGAATTTTATATATAGATATGAGATGTTTTATGGTGCTTGGGAGGAACCGGTAGTACCTCCTGTGATTTTTTTTTATCAGCCGTCTGATGTAAAGTAATTAACTAAATATAATTAAGGATAGTTTAGTAATTTTAGTGCAGCCCTTACTTTGACCGCCATTCTCATCTTACCGGAACGGACGCATGCATCAGCGCCGGAGATGATTCGCCGCCGGCCGGCTTGCCGCCGCTAGCCTGCAAAAGGCGCACTAATACCGGCTTCTGTCCAGATTGACCATCGTCCGCTAGCTGCTGGGGCTCTTCGGCACCCACCTGCATGGGCCTACGGCTTGGCCAGTGTCTGCTACTCTAACTCTAAGAAGAATGGCACCGCCGCAGCGGGCGTGAACTTCAGCGGGCGTGAACTTCGTGACGTTGGTCGCCCCGCGGCCCTGCCCTGGCCGCTCCTACTCTGCTTGAACGCTGGTGTGCTAATTGCCCCGTGCTCTGCTCCGGCATAGGCTGCATAGTCGGAGCGAGGAGGTTTCCTTTGCGGCAATGGTAGGATCGGTCTTGTGAGTGTTTTTTTTTTGGTTCATTGCAGCGACGACATGTTCTACCGATGAAAGTACCAGTATATCCTTTGGCTAAAAATAGAAATCAGTTCCTGGCCCACTAAAACTAAGTTCCGGTCCCATGACTTAGTTCCTCTCTTTAGGTTCCTTTATATTTTTAGCCATTGGATCTGAATCAACGACATCCATGTTTGATCTACCTTTATCATTTCAAAAAATAATATGTTTTTGCCTTTTATAGGTCTACTATGGACACTTCAAAGGAAAATGGAAACCCTTTTGAAAGTATTGTGCAAACAGAGATTCCTTCCGAGGATATTACACAATTAGAAACTTCTATGGAAGAACATGAGCCAGCTCGTGATTACACAGACTATGACATGGAGGTATTGTTAGAATTGGAGGGTTCCACAAATGGTGATTTAGGTGCCACCAATGCGGATGACACTAATGGTAGGGATTTTCTTGAATTAGACCCATCAAAAGAAAATGAATTGATGCATAACAAACCGAAGAAATCAATGTCGGCTCGCATCGTTGAGCAAGGTAGTGTACTTTTCATGCACTTGGGCTATCTATTTATTACCTATTTTTTAATAATAATTGAATAACTGATATGTGCAATAGTATTGAATAAGACTACACAATTAATTAATCATATAATAAGTATGTTGTCCTTTTCAGATTATGTCTGTACCAAAAGTGATTTAGCCATAATTGAATCTGCAAAAGAAATACCAGTATCACCTGGGGAGGAGCAGCTTGTGCTCATCGGCGATGTTGTAGTGCCGAGAATGCGCATGGAATGTCTTTTTCAGTCATGTCAATTCTTGGGTGACGAGGTGATTGATGCAATTCACAATACTCAGTCAACCATATACCACTTCAATGTCCTTTCCTTATAATTACTCCATGTATGCAGGTCGTAGATGCTTATATTAACCTGCTGAAGGCCCAGGAGGATTTGATACAAAGACCAGGAGGCACAACTTTTCTTGTAAGCGCGTGCCTAAGTGCAGTGATGAAGCGGGATGGAGAAAACAACGAGTTTGAAGAGAAGTATCGTGGCCCTTCCTCGCTTCCTGCTTTAAGCGACAGGGTGCTAGATTACTTGGACCATGACATGGTAGCAGTTTTTTAAGTGATCTATTGTTCTTTGATTACTAATTTTTTTACACCGACAAAATGTTTATTATTTGACTCGATAGGTCTTTCTTCCAATAAATATTAAGGATACACTGGTACCTTGCTGTTATAAACGCCCCCAAACATGAGGTCCAGGTGCTAGACTCTTTGGGCAAGACGTTCGGACGTGATGACCTCACTAAAGTTGTAGGTATTTTCTAACATAGGTATTTGTACACAGTTTATTAGGAAGGCTAATTGATTTGTTCTTCTATGAATATAAACAGCGAGTTGGATTGCGGAAACAAATAGAATTTGTATTGAAGCAAAATGGCCTGAAAGAGCACAGGTGGCCAGATGTTGAGGTTGATAAGTGGCCGGTTAACGAGATTTTTGGCAACAAAAAAATGCAAAAAGATGGGTATGTCAGAAATAAATGGTGTCTTATAAGTTGACGAATTTTGCATGCCTTTGATCTAACTTTTGCTTGAACCTCTATTAATGTTGTATGTAGTTATTCATGTGGTTTATTTGTAATAACCTTTATGGAGTATTGGACGGGGAACGATTTGTCGACGAGTTCAATCAGGTAATTGACTATGCTTTTGACCATAGGTCCTGAGTATGCACTATCTATGGTTATTTTAGTTAGTAATTAATGATGTTCACACTATCGTGCAGGACAATATGACCAAATTTAGATTTAAGCTTGCGGCGATTTTATTATCGTCGGAGTTAAATAAACGAAAGGGGTCTCCACATCTTGATACCATTGAAAATGTTGGTAGCCCAAGCTACTGTGAGATAGTAGAGGAATCAAACATGGCTGGAGCGTCCATAAAAAGGAGGAAACATTCTGAGAAGGCTGAATGCTTAGTGGTTCAAAAGAGCACACCTCAACACATAGAAACCCAAAATGAATCCTCACAAGTCCATCCCAATCAAGATATGAATGAGTTTTGGGCATTTCAGGTCATGAAAGATGTGCCAATGAATAAAGAAGATATGATTGAGTTATTGTGTGATTATGTCATGGCAATTGAGGGTGAAGTGGCATTGAAGTAAGCTACATGATTATTTTAATTATTTTATTAATTATAGTGTGCTATCTTATATGCTGATAACCAACATCTTTGACTAATGCTTCACAGGAGACGTTGGGTTAAAGGTTTTTATCCCACCATGATTGCGCTAACTGTCTACGATCTACAACAGTTGCTAATGATTGATCGAGGCATATCTTTGGATTGTTTCAACTTAGGTGTCCGCTTTCGGGCAGCTCGAGAATACTTGGTGGATGAAACGATACAATAATATTACGAAGCATCACATGGACCTACGCTTCTGTGTAAGCACAAATTTATAATTAATTATAATCATGCTATATTACATTGTATTATTTGTTCTTCTTCTAACTATAATTTAATTGAATAATCTATAATAAATAAAAGAAGCAAAGTTATTATACTAATCCTAACACTCGATATCCTTTCGTTCTAGAAAATGTGTGCCGTAACACAAGGGGTAGAATACCGTAAAAAATATAGTAAGGAAGAAATGGCTGCTGCAATTGGTGTATGTGAGAAGATGGAATACAAGTTAGCACAGTGTAAATATGTAAGTCGCTTGCTCCTGCTTTATTACTTGTTTTCACATGTATTATTCTGATTGCTATCACTGCTTTATTACTTGTTTTCACATGTATTATTCGATTGCTATCATGTTTGCAGTTTCTTTTGCCGTGGCTGCAACTTGAAAAATATATGCTTTATGTTTTCGACCATGATAATAAGATGCTTACCATGATCGACCCTAGACCTATTGAAAATTGGTGTAAAGACACACCAGTGTTGATGTATGCCAAGCAAACACTTGGATTTAACAGCGCAGTACATGGACGCAGTCAACGCACATATTCCTGGATGGAATCAGAATATCTTCAAATGGAAATTCATCCGTGAAAAAAATATTCCAGATGACATAGATAGGTAAATAACTCAAAGTCATGGTTTATAATAATAATAATACCTGTGATTTAACTATTTCTGTATATTACTAATGGTGAATCTTGCCACAGCCGCTTAAGTGGATTCCTTATTCTACAGTATATGTCTGTGTGGAATAGACCTAATGCAGCAAATATTTGTACGGTGAGTATTTCATTTTTTTAAGGTTTTGTGAGATTTTTTAAATCATGTAGTATTTGCCCATGTGATAGGCACTAATATTTGCATATATATTCATGTGTACAGAATGGTATTGAGATGCGCCGGAACTTATTTGTGGATTTGTTGGCGCATGAATTAAATGGATATCGGAGACATCTTCCTGCAGATGTAAAACACTATCTTAGACGAATCACGGAAAAAAATATATCGTAGAGTTTATGAGCCTACAACACAACGATCTATGTGATCGTATTAATTTTATAAACTTTGTCTGTTTAAACTAGAATACCATTTTAATGTGATATTTTATTTTGTAATATTGTTTTCTTATATGCGATCCCTGTGTTTTTATACAAAAGTTTGCCAACCCCGTAGCAACGCACGGGCACGATACTAGTATACTATAATAATTGAAATCTTGTAAAGGCGTAAGAAGTCGAGACTTTACACCGGACCTGATCAGCCTAATCACCCACCTCTCCTCGTCCTCACGCGCGATCCCCGCCGCACCCGCACGCGGTACTCGGGCTGTTAGGTTTGGATTCCCCTCCATGTGTCCCCATTTACTTGTCTCCTCTCCGGTGGCGGCGGCGGTGGCTCGCGAGTCCAAGTCCCTCCTCTCCGATCCCGGCAGCCAAGGTCACGCTGGGCCGCCGCGGTTATCACAATGTTGTTGTGGAGCGTTCTCCCTCTGCTCATCGAAGGCCATGGCGGACGAGGTGCGAATCCGGGCAACACGAGGTCAGGGGCGGGGCATGCCGCATCTGGGCGTCGGGAGGCCACGACAAGCGACGACGCGGCCACTGCTCCCGCCGCCGCTTGTTCATCTTCTTCCTTCCGGCCCTTGCCCCCGGAGGAGATGACGACGGCGCAAGGGGGGCGCTGGCGGCAGCGACGGCGATGCACTACACGGTGTGGAAGCGGTCCAGCATGGGCCACGGCATGGATGGCTTCTCCGTCTACGATGCCGCCGGCACGCTCGCCTTCTGCGTCGACAACTACTCGCGCCGCCGGAGGGTGTTCGCCGGCGAGCTCCTCCTCATGGACAGCCAAGCGCGCGCCCCTCCTCGCCCTCAGGCCACAGGTACGTCCGCCCGTGTCGACGTGATCCATCCACCCAACAGTCTCCAAAATTTCATTTTTTGAAGAAACCTTCACGGTTGATCCAGCCAGATCGATGATCATGGTGCTCAGATGTTTATTTGTCCGGTGTCCTCTCAACGAAATGGTCCTTTTCAGATCGGGAAATGGTGCTTCGTTGCTCTGCAGCATTCCTGGTAATTATTATGCGAGAATTGATTCATTCATTCATCGTAATGTACTGTTCATGCTGTTTTTTGTGGGGAACTTAGCTTACTGATTTTATTATGAGGAAGATAATTGTTAATGATCATCTTTTACCTGGACTTAGGAATTATGGTCAGAGACATGCTGTGGACAGTTTGGGAAGAACTTCGATGACATATTCATATTCTTCGACGTTGAGCTTCTGGTCAAAGCCTCAAAGGTGGCTTTGTGACTATCTTAATTAGCCTGTGCTCTTGCACAACAAACACTCTATAACGTTGTGATTCGTGTCCATTTAGTATAGATAGGTCTTTTGTACTATTAATCAAGATCATGATATATGGTTACATGGCTCAGAAGTAGGTCAGGAGATTCTAATAATTTTAATTACACTGCTCAGAAAAGATTGCGCACCCAAGTTAGCATGCCAACAATATTCATGGCATTTAGATCATAATTTTGGCATCTCGTGCTATGGTTCAGGTAGGCTTCTGTTTTAGGCAAGGTCTGAATGCAAAAGGTCTTTTAGTTTGAGCTAAATGCTGCAACATTTTCAGTCTCATAAAATATCCCAACTGCTTTTAGGATAATTACTAAGTGCGATTGGGTGGAAAATGTGAATGTTAGGACCTAGAGGTTGTGTACATTATACTTTTCTTGTTTGTGACCTTTAATTTGAAGGAGAATCTTTCTCCTGTTTCCTAAGTTTCACATGCAGCCAGCCAGAAAAATCTATTTGATCACCAGTCTTACCATAACAGGACTGAATTCTTTCAGTAACTTTTGGCTTTTATAACTAGCAGGAGTATAGCTCTAAACTGGGTTAGGCATATTATTTATGATATCCATTGTTTTTAACCTTTGAGTTGGATAAACAGTTTTTCTTGAAAAATACAGTACTGGAAAAGAATACTCTTGTGGTTGCTTCAGGAAACATATAGTTTTTGGCTTTTATAACTAGCTGGAAACACACTGAAGTGGTTGGTCGATGCCTTTTGGGTTGTTCTTAAATGGACAACCCCCCGGTATGTCTTCACATCATACTATTTTTGTTTCCTATACTGAAAATCTTGTTTAACTGATAAATTTCTCCTTTTCTTTCTTCTCATTCTTTTCCATTGATAGGATTCAGGGGTCACAAACATATTATCCAATCCAGGTTTGGCTTTTGGGATGGGGGAGCACCTGAAGTTGTTGATTGATAAACAGTAATCATTGGGTTAAATATATGTCCTCCTCTTGAGGTTAATATGTGCCTTGCAGGAAGCAAGTGAACTCAGAAAGAAGCCTAGGCAGCCACTCGAGCCCTTCACCAATTGTGCCTTGTTCTCCCTGAATTCACACTTGTTAGGACTTAGGATAGTTCATAAAGACATGCATGAAGTTTAGACCTTTGCCTATATTAGACAATCTCTACTACAATGGAATACTTCTATGTCCACCTTCCTTCCTTCGAAATCAAGGGATGAGTAATTTTATTTTCCATCCCCACCCTGTCTTCTGTTTCGGCCTTTGCACTCGGGGAGGAATCAGATTCACCTCCCATGATAATGTTGGTTCTAGACACTAATCTTGTCATCAGAGTGTGAGTTTAGCTACGCAATCTAATCAGTTTTATAATTTTATAACCATATAAAAGGTGGTACTTTCACAATACATGACTGGTGGTAAATAGTAGTTACTGGGATGCCAAGCTTTAGAAGTCACTGCCGTCACAGGTAAAACTAAAACTATTACATTGTTTCAACAGATAATTTTCTTCTTGTACAAAGGATTCTTCAAATGTTTTGTTAATATTAAAAAAGAAGAGAAATAACCCCATGGCTAGCCAAGTCGAAATCTGAATTTCCAATACTATTTAGGAGTAATTAATATAAAGGAAACCATGTGGTTTGAAATGTTTCTGAAGCCTCAGTATTGTATTCTGCTCTGCTACATGGACCAGCGGTTCATGTGCACATTCTGATTCAAGATGTAGTGGACGACGCTGAGAATGGGCTCATCAGGCTACGACATCCCCTTCAAGCTGCATTCCTGATCGTCGAAGGCACCAATGGTCCACCAGCGATTTGCTGGACAGTAGTAAGTGGGTGATAGATATATACCACTGTATAATATAAGCACCTCTTCTTTGACGTAGTACAGTTTTGTGATGGGGTATATATATAGTACTAATAATAGTATTCTCTGTTGTCATGATTGATGATTCAGACGATCCAGATATCGAGTTTGTAAGAAATCAATCAACTCTTTCGTGTTTTCGTTGTATATATACAGGTATGGTTAAAAATGTCAGAGCAGGATTGTTGCTGGTTCATAATTACAAAAATGTCAGGATTGATAGTTCGGGTGCTAAAGTACTGGTATTCCTTCAGCATTGAAGTTAGTATATATACTGCTTGCACTCTTTGGTCATTTATCTATCCAAACATCAGTTTTGCCACCATTTATGACATTACTATGCCATTTACTTGAGTTTAACCTGTTCTTTTGCAACCTAGAGTCATTTTATTTTAGAGATTAGTGCTCTTATTTATGCATGTGATACAGTTATATACTATGTACTATTAGACAACCGCACGTTTAGGATCTCTGGGTGTTATATATTCTGTGATACAGTTATATACTCTGTATTATTAAACAACTCATAAGGCATCTATGTGCTTCATCATTTATACACAGTAAGAACTAAGCGGTTGGCGATGAGATTTACATTACCTGATTTATGAGCGGCATTGTTCTGCCAGCATTTTAGTGTTTCAGGAAATTTTTTGTCAGTTTTATTGAAAAGAAAAAGCTCATTCAATGTGTATTTCTCATCATATGTTTTGTTGTATTGTAATTAGTGGAGGTGCAATATAATAGTTGAAAAAAGCAAGAATTTGAATAAAAAAAAATTGGCTACAAAGTTAGCAGCGCAAATAAATGTTATGTATCCTTGTTATGCACAAGTGTTTTCTAGATAAAATACATGGATATGTACAACTATATGTGATTGAAACTATCGAAAAATGTCGTGGTTTGGTTGTTTTAATATAATGTGCATCTCTGAATGAAACCGTAGCGTTAGCACGGGCATTATACTAGTGTTTATAATACTCCTTGGAGTAACCACGAATGATGCTCCTCACATAAGCGATCTGCTCAGCAGAAAGCTGGCTGCATGTGGGCATGGCCAAAGCATCCCTTGCCATCCGAGCCATGGTTGGGTACTGCAAACTGTGAACCTTCCACCAGTTCAAAATGTCAAACCTTTCTATTCGAGGGGCAAGGCAATCTGTCAGGTAACGATCAAGTTCCGTCCTGTCTTCTGGATAACTCATGGCAACTTCAGGTGTCATACTAGCCTGTGTGCGGCAATGCTCATCCCATGCTTGTTCTAGTGTACCAACTCTGCCATCGGTCATAACTTTGGAAACATCTGAATATGTACCACTGGTTCCTCCATCATACTGAACATAATCGCTATACAAATTCCTGATGTTTCTTGTTACCTCAGAGATGTAGTATGCAGCTCTCTCGGGACTAAATGCTCTTCTAAAGCTGAACTCTATGTACTTGAGCTTGTAGCGTGGATCCAGTACGAGTGGTATAGACCACACCAGGTATGAATCTTCTAGGCTTTTGTCTAAAGTGTCCCTAGCCTTCCTGAGAGCATCTGCAGTGTCTCCACCAGCTCTTGCTATTTCAGTTTGCAGCACTTCCCTCAAACTGAACAGCTCTGCAAGACAAAGATTTGAAGTGGGGGTGCTGGACACAGAAATTCTTTTGATGGCACAGTATATTGTTCTCCAGACGTTGCAGAGCACTTGTATCAATTCCATGTCTATGCCTGGAATTATACAGGAACCTTCACTGCGAAGGACTTCCAAAGAACAATAGGATGAGTACCAGCGATCTCTGTCTGCCCGTGGGTTATCTAGCCCAAGATACGAGAGGAGATGCTGGCGCCTTTGTCTAGTCAGGCGTAAATCTTGCACCCCTGACTCTACAGCATGTATATAGACCATGTCTATAACCAAATCTCGATGTCGAACAAGTTGTCGGCCAATTATGTGGAGAACAATATCCATGTAAGTGTCACAAATTACTCCTCTTCTCCTCCCTGGGTGTGTGCTAGGATATTTTTCCTTGATGTAATCATTGGGTTGGTGTGACGAGCCTAGCCGGAGGAGAGCTGCCGGCGTACACGCGCGGCGGTTGAGCACGACGGCGGCTGCGTCGCAGGCTCGGAGATCCGAGAGGAAGGAGAAGCCAAAAGGCAAAACTGAATTGTATTCTCTGATTGAATGTCCTCCCTACCACCCACACAACTGTTATACTATTACAATAGGAATAAGCAAATAACGAAAATAAGGTCCAAGACATCTATTACAAGGCCAGTTACGGCCCGCCTTAACAGCCCAATGGCCCAAGGCCGAATTACAGGCTTTCCTTTATTCTCTAAGCCTGGTTGGCGTAGAAGCACAGGCCCAACCCAGACAGAGATTGTTGACGCCTCCGACGGCCCATGGGCCAGGTCCTGACATGCCCTCCCCCTTAAGAAGCAGCGCGCCCCCGCGATGCCGAAGTCTTTGCTGACTTGATCTTGGTAGCAGGTAACAGATGCTGCACAGAAGTTGCTGATTGCCAGACCGCCCAGTGCTCTGGACAATTTGCTGGCTGCACCAATACCGAGTGCACCACATGATCACATTGAAGATGATGACGATGAGCAAGTACCTGACCTGGAGGCAATGATTCCAACTGAAGAAGTAGCGAGAGATCTTCATCACTGGAGACCGTTGTATCTGGCGGCAGGGCTTTCTTCAGTTGGGAAACATGAAGAACAGGATGTATTTGACTTGACGGCGGCAACCCGGAGTTTATAAGCAACTTGACCGATTTCCGAATTACCAGATAAGGACCGAAGAACTTAAAACTCAACTTGTTGTTGACGCGCCGCTGAACCGAATGTTGGATATGTGGTTGAAGCTTGACGTATACCCAATCCCCCACACTTTGAATGAGCGCTCTTGACGATGTTTATCAGCTTGTTGTTTCATTCGCTGCGCGCACGATGCAAATTATACTTGGATGTGTTGCATCACTACTTGCCGAGCTTGCATCCATTCTTCCAACTCTGCCGAGGAGCACACATCATTGACAGATATACCAAAATGCTTTGGAGGATAACCATAGAGCGCTTCGAAGGTGTGTGTCCATGTCTTTGAGTGATATGTGGTATTATACCAAAACTCGCTTGAGCAATCCAGTGAGCCCACTTGTTGGGACAAGCATGGACCATACAGCGAAGATACGTCTCTAAGCACTGATTGAGTCTCTCACTGTCCATCCGTTTGAGGGTGATACGCGAGCTCATATTAAGTGTAGATCGACAACCGAAATAGCTCTTGCCATAGAGTGCTTGTGAAGATACGATCTCATGGGAGATGATAACCGAAGGCATTCCATGTAACTTATATATATTGTGCATGAAGGCTTGAGCTACTGATAATGCTGTGTAGGGATGAGACAGACAAAGAAAATGACCATATTTTGTCAGCTTATCGATGACCACCAGTATGGTATCAAAGGATTTAGACTTTGGTAACCCCTCAATGAAATCCAAGGAGATTGTGTGCCAAGCATGAGGAGGCACGGTAATGGCTGGAGTAAACCCGGGAGTCGAGCATGCTCTCGGTTTGGCTTGAGCACAAACTTGACACTTGGCAACATAGTCTTGAACTGTCTGCTTCATGTTAGGCCATGCAAATAAGGCTTTGACTTTATGATAAGTGGCAGTAATGCCACTATGTCCACCCAAACCACTGGAGTGGAGGGCCAGTAATACTGCTTCATGGGCTTCAGTATGACTACCCAGCCAAATTCTGCCTTTGTATTTGATCAGCCCTTCAGTAAGAGTGAAACCCTTATCATTAGACCCTGTCAGACTTAGTTCAGTGAGAAGTTGCTTGGTCTTTTCATCCTGAATATACCCTTCAGTGATAATTTCTAACCATCTTGGAGTGCAAGAAGAAATGGACTGTAACTGATCAGATTCAGCCTGCCTAGACAATGCATCTGCAGCCTTGTTGTCCAGCCCTTTCTTATAGACAATTTTGTACTGAAGTCCTAACAACTTGACAAATGCTTTCTGTTGTAGTCCCTCATGCAGCTTCTGCTCAGTAAGATGGATCAGGCTTTTATGATCTGTGGCAATTGTGAATTCCTTATGTTGGAGGTATGGCTTCCACTTAGTCACACTAATATAAGAGCAAGACACTCCTTCTCATATGTAGACATGGCTTGAGCCACGGGTCCCAATGCCTTGCCGATGAAAGCTACTGGGATGTCCATTTTGAGATAGCACAAAGCACCAATACCCACATTGGATGCATCAGTTTCAACAGTGAAAGATTTGGTGAAATCTTGTAAGCTCAACACTGGAGCAGACACAAGTGCTTGCTTTAAATTGTCAAAGCATAGCTGAAGGTCTGGAGTCCAATGAAACAGAGTGTCCTTCTTTAAGAGATCTGTCAATGCTCTGCTTAAAACACTATAACCCTTGATGAATTTTCTACAGTAACCAGACAAACCAAGGAACCCTCTTAATGCTCTAGCATTTGTTGGAGTAGGCCAGTTGGTCACTGCTTCAACCTTTTGTGGATCTGTTGCTACTCCTTTGCCACTAATGATATGGCCCAAGTACTCCAGTTGAGATTGTCCAAAGGAACATTTAGACTGCTTGAGGAACAGTTTATGATCTTCCAGAATTTTGAACACTTGTGTCAAGTGTAGTACATGTTCTTCAAGTGTTTTGCTGTACACCAGTATGTCATCTACAAATACCAACACACACTTTCTTAGCAAAGATTGAAAGATTGTGTTCATGACTGACTAGAATGTTGCAGGAGCATTTGTAAGCCCAAAGGGCATCACTCTGAATTCCCAATGGCTACTATGAGTTCTGAAAGCTGTTTTGGCTTCAGCTTCAGGATGCAACCTTATTTGATGATATCCTGAGCGCATGTCCAACTTAGTAAACCGGGCCCCGCAATTCATTCAAAAGTTCATCCACAACTGGTAAGGGTACTTGTTCTTCACAAGTAATGTTGTTCAACCGCCTATAATCAATGCGAAACGCCGGTTGCCATCTTTTTTCTTCACTAAGATCATCGGTGATGCAAATGGGCTCGACTCGGTTTAATGATCCCATTGGTTAACATTTCCTTGATTTGCCTCTCTATTTCATCCTTCGAGAGGGTGAGTACTGTATGGTTTCACATTAACCGGCTTCACCCCAGGTACTAAGCGAATTTGATGATCATAGTCTCATTGAGGAGGCAAGGTATGAGGTGCCTTAAACGGATGAGAGTATTGTTGACCGCTTTTGCTGAATTGGTTCGGGTGGCGTGGCTTCGATTTGGGATGTTCGATTGACATAGATGGATCATTTGGGCAACACCTCCTTTTCGATTAGCCCTTTAATCTTCTTGGCTTTGATAGGAGGAGGTGGACATGTTGTCTTTCACTCCTTTGAGACTAATTCGGCTCCTTGATAGCTAAATCGAGAAGCTTTCTCTTCCAATGAATCCACATTGGACTCTGTGGTTTTCCAGCCAATCCATCCCCAATATCAGATCATAGTGTGGTATGGTCAAAATTCTGACATCAGAGGAGAACATGTGTCCTTGGCTCCACCAAGAAAATTGAGGTACCAGTTGAGTGCTCTGCAATTTCTGCCCATTGGCAACTGAAACCTCAATAGATGCAGTGTCTTGAACAGGGCACTTGAGTAGAGCTGCAGTCTGTTCACTCAAGAAGGTGCTAGAACTGCCTGAATCAACCAGAATGAGAATGTCCTTGTCCTGGACTTTGCCTACCAGCCTGATAGTCTTCTTGCCTTGGATACCCACTGCTGCACAGTGAGATAGAGAAAATACCTCTCCATCACTTGAATCATCAGAGGAGACCTCTTCACAGGATTGCTGCTCAGTAGGAAAGATGTCCAGATATTCATTGAGAACATTGAGGGAAATCTTATCAGGACATTTATGGTTCCTGCCCCAAAGCTCACCACATTTCATACAAAGGCCTTGAGCTTTTCTCTGAGTTCTGAGAGCAGACAACTTATCTTCCCACTTGGACTTGTCGTCGCAGGATTGTGTCCCAATACACCAGGCGAGCAGGAGGAACTGCTTGTGAGGAAACTTGTTAAACTCCTTGTATGGCTTCTTCGATAAGATTTAGGCTGCATCTCCAGTTCCTTTTCCTGTATCAATGCCAAGGAGAATGCCAAGTCAACTGTTCTCGGTTTGTGCAACGCCAAGGCTGCTCGATATCATTATGCGAGACCTTTTTGAAATTGACTAACAAAAAACACATCATCTAAATGATTATTATGAACTAGGCATTTATGCATAGCTAACACAAAACGATCATAGTACTCTGGTGAGCTAATCTGCTTGATGAACAGAATATCCTGCATGGCATTGTGATATAGGTCCTTACCAAACTTAGTTTCTACGGCAATGCATAATTCCACCCAAGTATCTATTCTATGCTGTGCCTCATATGTCTGCAACCATAACTGAGCTACACCTCTAAAATGCAAAGTAGCAAATGGAGCCCATCTATGAACAGGTACATCAAACATAGAGAAATACTTTTCAGCATTTTCCTTCCAAATTCGCGGGTTCGATCCGTCAAAATTTGGGAAATCAGCCTTAGGTAAACGAAACTCCTTAGGATTATGATGATGATTGTAACCATGGCAAGCAAAATAGTTATCACGAGCAGAATCATGAGTCTCAGGCATGTAAGATGTGGATCCACGGTACTGACCATTGGCCAGGGATAGATGCGGATCAGGGATCCGAGCATCACATCCCTGTGGAGGAGGTTGAACGCCGTGGCCAACAACGGCCCGCCCCCCTTCCTCGCGCATCGGGGCCTCGGGCAACGGCTTGGTTTCCAGAGCTGCCACGCGCGATGTGAGATCCCGCACATCCTTGCTGATTGCGGTGGAGAAGTCGTCGAGCTTGGACTCGAACTCGGTGCGCCATGTCGAGGAGCCTTCCAGGAGCCGCAACACAGACGTCAGCTTCGTGTCCAGGTCCGTGAGCTTGGACTCCGCCGTGGCCATGCGCGTCGTCAATGTAGGTCCCCGCGCCAGCGATTTGGGAGGTGGATGGGGTGGTGGATTTGGCTAGCGATGGAATGCGGCGACAGATCGGCGGCGGTGGAGCGGAGCAGCGAGCGGTGGCGATGTGGTCGGGTAGCATGGAACCGCAGGGAGCGATTCCGAGATACAGGGCGAGGTCGTAGGGAGCTGATACCAGCTGTGACGAGCCTAGCCGGAGGAGAGCTGCCGGCGTACACGCGCGGCGGTTGAGCACGACGGCGGCGGCGTCGCCTCGAGCAGGCTCGGAGATCCGAGAGGAAGGAGAAGCCAAAAGGCAAAACTGAATTGTATTCTCTGATTGAATGTCCTCCCTACCACCCACACAACTGTTATACTATTACAATAGGAATAAGCAAATAACGAAAATAAGGTCCAAGACATCTATTACAAGGCCAGTTACGGCCCGCCTTAACAGCCCAACGGCCCAAGGCCGAATTACAGGCTTTCCTTTATTCTCTAAGCCTGGTTGGCGTAGAAGCACAGGCCCAACCCAGACAGAGATTGTTGACGCCTCCGACGGCCCATGGGCCAGGTCCTGACAGTTGGGTGAGTACATGTCTGTCCCTTTTATCCCGTGCCACCATGAACACCCTATCCAAGGCTTCAAACCCTGGGTTATCATCCTCACCACCATCCATTACACGGTCAATGGCCAGTGAGCTGATATCATGAAAACTCGGGGCGAGCTCAGGGACTCCGGATAGGGGGCCAAGGAAGAGAGGCCAAGGTAAATGATCATAGGCATCCATGACCAGCCGTTGGAGATTCCAGTCATTGTCGATGAAGTGGCACGAGGTGTAGAAGATCTCGTCCCACTCGATAGCTTCAGTTTTGCCCACTGATAAGCTGATCCGGCCAGAGGTATGCCGTAGCCTGGAGAACAGGTCCTTCCTTGTTCTGTCAAAGATATCGTCACACATCTCCTCGATGGCTTGGCGCGAGGGCAGCTTGAATGCAGGATTGAGGCGGCGAACGAAGCTCCTGAAGTGGCCATCCTCCACGACCGACGGGTCGTATCCATTCAACGCGATCATTCGAGCCAGATCTCCCCGGCAGCGGCTGCTGCTGCTGCTCTTGATACTTCTTCCTCGAAGCCAGTCTCGCCGTTTAATGATTCAGCTGAATGTGACGGAGCACAGGGCGGTGGTGGCGGCGGCGGCGCCGCCTGTGTTTGGTGCAGTTCGCGGCGCACTCCGTCGCGTTCATGGCATATCTTGACATGCCCCCACAGGCTGCTGGTGCCGCTTTTGGTGGCGGCGCCGAGCACCAGATGGCACCGCTTGCACCGAGCTTTGTCCTTGCCATCGGCGGCTATGAAGCGGGTGAAGTGCTCCCACATGGCGGACCGGAGCGCCGTCCCGCGCTTCCGGCTCCGCCCTTGGGTGCTCTCCTCCTCTGCCATGTTCCTCTTCCGTGGCCAAACAAAACAAATGCTGATATGAGGTCAAAAGGGCTTAGGAAGTTGGGATTGGGGAACTCACACAAGTCACAATGATCCTGGCGTGGTTTGGTGGTCGACCGACCTTACAGCATCGGGGAACAGTAAGCTGTAACTGCTCCAGTGATCTCCAGCATGGCGGAAGGCATATCCCGAAGCTCGCGGCAGCTGAGAGAGGCGTAGGAAGCGGATCAACCAGAGTAGAGAGGAAGAAGGCGTATCGCCTTAGGCGATTAGAGTGCAGGAAGGAAAGTTCTATGCAGAGCACAAACGCGACGAGATTAATGAACTAGCTGGGGGTAGCTGGCCGTGGCGAGTGGGGAACAAGAGGCGACTTGTTTTTGCACGGTGCCAACTGTAAGCTCAGCGGCGCAGCCACTAAAAATTGTTAACTGCTACTTGTATTATTGTTCCTCCCTACTCCCGTTTTCAAAAGTCCCACCAGACCTTATTATTCTACAGTCCACACGTCAACTATAGCTTCGATCGCTTCTTTATAAAGGGAGCAAAAGTTATATGAAAAGTACGCCGACTGTTTTTGACCAAACAAAATGGCGACAAGAAATCGTGAGATGCACCGGATGGTTTAGGCCCTATTTAATGCACCTCGGCTAAAGTTTAGCTAGCTAATTGGTAGAGCTAAATTTTAGCTAGCTAATTAGCTGAGATCAGTTAGGTTGCAAGATTAGCTAGTTCCAATTAGCTAAAGACCTTTTAGCTACTAGTAATTAGCTGGGACCTGGGATGTTTGGATGCACGACAGCTAAAACTAGACGGCTAGAATCTAGTTGGTGCATCCAAATATGGCCTTAATGGACACGTCAGATATAGTTCATGTTTAGTTCTTGTCTTCCCCCTCCTTTCTTCTTTCCTTTTTCCTTTCTGACTCTCTCCTTTCCCCTTCTTTCACTCATCTTCTTTCGCTCTGGCTTTGGGTTTGCTTGTCCATTGCCTAAACCTAAGTGTAGCCAATTTTACCTGAATCTGGTGGTGGGCAGTCTGCTCTTACATGCTTCTTTGTGGTGTTGGTCGCCCATGACCTCTATGGGCTTGTTTGGTTGGATGGCCAACCCTAGGCCAGGTCTGCTAGAGCTAACATTAGGGTGTTTGGTTGCCTGGTCTTTGGCCATAGCCTGGCCCTAGCAGGCTGCCATACAACCCCTGGCCAGGCCCTAGAAAAACGGGTTGCCTATCTTTTTTTGTGAGCCAAGCTTTGGCCAAGCCACCAACCCGTTGTCATCACCACTCGCTTCGTTCCTTCACCACCCACAACCAGGTCCACTCAGTGGTCGTCGTCCCTTCCTACCTCCTCTCCGCCCCTATTCGAGCTTGTGCATGGCGTGCGCGTGCCATGGCCACCGTCGTTCTCCTCCTTCGGTAGAGCTCAAGCTCGTCACCGTCATCGGAGGCCATGGGGGCAGTGTGTATGCGCAGAGGGGAAGCAGGAGCACGGCCACGGCGAGCACTGCTCGCTGGCGCCTATGGCTGCGGCGGAGCTACACCGGGCTACTACCTACGCGGATGAAAGACTATTGAGGTCGAGGGCGAAGGCGAGGTCATGTGTGCTTGTTCATCTGCCGACGCACTTGCTCATCGGGACGCCTCTGCATTAGTCGTGCTCCAAACCAATCGTCCTTGCTGGATGTCTCTCCCGTGTTGCTGTGCTTGAGACCCTGCTTCCCCATTAGATTTTGCACATGCAGCCTATGCAGTGTGCACCAACTATTTGATGAAATTCCTAAGAGAGGGTAATCTTACCACCTTGAAGAAGAGGTGATTCTAGACAAACCAAACCAGGCAACCAAACACACTACCGGCTAGCCAGGCTTTGGCAATACAGACAACCGAACAACTAGACATTGGTTTGCGAGGGACATGCTAAACCTAGACAGGCTAGGATTCTAGTCGGAGCTAGAAATAAGCCAGAAAACCAAACACACTTTGTCTTACGCTGGCGTGTGTTTCTCAATGTTCGTCAACCTCCATGACCGTTGGGGCTACGTCTCCATGGCTCATGGGCGCCCCGCCGGTCCTTCCCTAGGGCGGCGACCGGATTTGTGTTGTGGCCTCTTGGGGTGATGGGTTTGACCCTTCCCCATTAATCATATAATAAGTATGTTGTCCTTTTCAGATTATGTCTGTACCAAAAGTGATTTAGCCATAATTGAATCTGCAAAAGAAATACCAGTATCACCGGGGAGGAGCAGCTTGTGCTCATCGGCGATGTTGTAGTGCCGAGAATGCGCATGGAATGTCTTTTTCAGTCATGTCAATTCTTGGGTGACGAGGTGATTGATGCAATTCACAATACTCGGTCAACCATATACCACTTCAATGTCCTTTCCTTATAATTACTCCATGTATGCAGGTCGTAGATGCTTATATTAACCTGCTGAAGGCCCAGGAGGATTTGATACAAAGACCGGGAGGCACAACTTTTCTTGTAAGCGCGTGCCTAAGTGCAGTGATGAAGCGGGATGGAGAAAACAACGAGTTTGAAGAGAAGTATCGTGGCCCTTCCTCGCTTCCTGCTTTAATGACAGGGTGCTAGATTACTTGGACCATGACATGGTAGCAGTTTTTAAGTGATCTATTGTTCTTTGATTACTAATTTTTTTACACGACAAAATGTTTATTATTTGACTCGATAGGTCTTTCTTCCAATAAATATTAAGGATACACACTTGGTACCTTGCTGTTATAAACGCCCCCAAACATGAGGTCCAGGTGCTAGACTCTTTGGGCAAGACGTTCGGACGTGATGACCTCACTAAAGTTGTAGGTATTTTCTAACATAGGTATTTGTACACAGTTTATTAGGAAGGCTAATTGATTTGTTCTTCTATGAATATAAACAGCGAGTTGGATTGCGGAAACAAATAGAATTTGTATTGAAGCAAAATGGCACGAAAGAGCACAGGTGGCCAGATGTTGAGGTTGATAAGTGGCCGGTTAACGAGATTTTTGGCAACAAAAAAATGCAAAAAGATGGGTATGTCGAAATAAATGGTGTCTTATAAGTTGACGAATTTTGCATGCCTTTGATCTAACTTTTGCTTGAACCTCTATTAATGTTGTATGTAGTTATTCATGTGGTTTATTTGTAATAACCTTTATGGAGTATTGGACGGGGAACGATTTGTCGACGAGTTCAATCGGGTAATTGACTATGCTTTTGACCATAGGTCCTGAGTATGCACTATCTATGGTTATTTTAGTTAGTAATTAATGATGTTCACACTATCGTGCAGGACAATATGACCAAATTTAGATTTAAGCTTGCGGCGATTTTATTATCGTCGGAGTTAAATAAACGAAAGGGGTCTCCACATCTTGATACCATTGAAAATGTTGGTAGCCCAAGCTACTGTGAGATAGTAGAGGAATCAAACATGGCTGGAGCGTCCATAAAAAGGAGGAAACATTCTCGAGAAGGCTGAATGCTTAGTGGTTCAAAAGAGCACACCTCAACACATAGAAACCCAAAATGAATCCTCACAAGTCCATCCCAATCAAGATATGAATGAGTTTTGGGCATTTCAGGTCATGAAAGATGTGCCAATGAATAAAGAAGATATGATTGAGTTATTGTGTGATTATGTCATGGCAATTGAGGGTGAAGTGGCATTGAAGTAAGCTACATGATTATTTTAATTATTTTATTAATTATAGTGTGCTATCTTATATGCTGATAACCAACATCTTTGACTAATGCTTCACAGGAGACGTTGGGTTAAAGGTTTTTATCCCACCATGATTGCGCTAACTGTCTACGATCTACAACAGTTGCTAATGATTGATCGAGGCATATCTTTGGATTGTTTCAACTTAGGTGTCCGCTTTCAGGCAGCTCGAGAATACTGGTGGATGAAACGATACAATAATATTACGAAGCATCACATGGACCTACGCTTCTGTGTAAGCACAAATTTATAATTAATTATAATCATGCTATATTACATTGTATTATTTGTTCTTCTTCTAACTATAATTTAATTGAATAATCTATAATAAATAAAAGAAGCAAAGTTATTATACTAATCCTAACACTCGATATCCTTTCGTTCTAGAAAATGTGTGCCGTAACACAAGGGTAGAATACCGTAAAAAATATAGTAAGGAAGAAATGGCTGCTGCAATTGGTGTATGTGAGAAGATGGAATACAAGTTAGCACAGTGTAAATATGTAAGTCGCTTGCTCCTGCTTTATTACTTGTTTTCACATGTATTATTCTGATTGCTATCACTGCTTTATTACTTGTTTTCACATGTATTATTCTGATTGCTATCATGTTTGCAGTTTCTTTTGCCGTGGCTGCAACTTGGAAAATATATGCTTTATGTTTTCGACCATGATAATAAGATGCTTACCATGATCGACCCTAGACCTATTGAAAATTGGTGTAAAGACACACCAGTGTTGATGTATGCCAAGCAAACACTTGGATTTAACGCGCAGTACATGGACGCAGTCAACGCACATATTCCTGGATGGAATCAGAATATCTTCAAATGGAAATTCATCCGTGAAAAAAATATTCCAGATGACATAGATAGGTAAATAACTCAAAGTCATGGTTTATAATAATAATAATACCTGTGATTTAACTATTTCTGTATATTACTAATGGTGAATCTTGCCACAGCCGCTTAAGTGGATTCCT
This sequence comes from Themeda triandra, assembly GCA_018135685.1. Lineage (NCBI taxonomy): Eukaryota > Viridiplantae > Streptophyta > Magnoliopsida > Poales > Poaceae > Themeda > Themeda triandra. Next base: position 97,483 of record JAENPR010000598.1, read on the forward strand.
TATTCTACAGTATATGTCCGTGTGGAATAGACCTAATGCAGCAAATATTTGTACGGTGAGTATTTCATTTTTAAGGTTTTGTGAGATTTTTTAAATCATGTAGTATTTGCCCATGTGATAGGCACTAATATTTGCATATATATTCATGTGTACAGAATGGTATTGAGATGCGCCGGAACTTATTTGTGGATTTGTTGGCGCATGAATTAAATGGATATCGGAGACATCTTCCTGCAGATGTAAAACACTATCTTAGACGAATCACGGAAAAAAAATATATCGTAGAGTTTATGAGCCTACAACACAACGATCTATGTGATCGTATTAATTTTATAAACTTTGTCTGTTTAAACTAGAATACCATTTTAATGTGATATTTTATTTTGTAATATTGTTTTCTTATATGCGATCCCTGTGTTTTTATACAAAAGTTTGCCAACCCCGTAGCAACGCACGGGCACGATACTAGTATACTATAATAATTGAAATCTTGTAAAGGCGTAAAAAGTCTGAGACTTTACACCGGACCCACCGTCAGCCTAATCACCCACCTCTCCTCGTCCTCACGCGCGATCCCCGCCGCACCCGCACGCGCGGTACTCGGGCTGTTAGGTTTGGATTCCCCTCCATGTGTCCCCATTTACTTGTCTCCTCTCCGGTGGCGGCGGCGGTGGCTCGCGAGTCCAAGTCCCTCCTCTCCGATCCCGGCAGCCAAGGTCACGCTGGGCCGCCGCGGTTATCACAATGTTGTTGTGGAGCGTTCTCCCTCTGCTCATCGAAGGCCATGGCGGACGAGGTGCGAATCCGGGCAACACGAGGTCAGGGCGGGGCATGCCGCATCTGGGCGTCGGGAGGCCACGACAAACGACGACGCGGCCACTGCTCCCGCCGCCGCTTGTTCATCTTCTTCCTTCCGGCCCTTGCCCCCGGAGGAGATGACGACGGCGCAAGGGGGCGCGCTGGCGGCAGCGACGGCGATGCACTACACGGTGTGGAAGCGGTCCAGCATGGGCCACGGCATGGATGGCTTCTCCGTCTACGATGCCGCCGGCACGCTCGCCTTCTGCGTCGACAACTACTCGCGCCGCCGGAGGGTGTTCGCCGGCGAGCTCCTCCTCATGGACAGCCAAGGCGCGCGCCCCTCCTCGCCCTCAGGCCACAGGTACGTCCGCCCGTGTCGACGTGATCCGTCCACCCAACAGTCTCCAAAATTTCATTTTTTGAAGAAACCTTCACGGTTGATCCAGCCAGATCGATGACCATGGTGCTCGGATGTTTATTTGTCCGGTGTCCTCTCAACGAAATGGTCCTTTTCAGATCGGGAAATGGTGCTTCGTTGCTCTGCAGCATTCCTGGTAATTATTATGCGAGAATTGATTCATTCATTCATCGTAATGTACTGTTCATGCTGTTTTTTGAGGGGAACTTAGCTTACTGATTTTATTATGAGGAAGATAATTGTTAATGATCATCTTTTACCTGGACTTAGGAATTATGGTCAGAGACATGTTGTGGACAGTTTGGGAAGAACTTCGATGACATATTCATATTCTTCGACGTTGAGCTTCTGGTCAAAGGTGGCTTTGTGACTATCTTAATTAGCCTGTGCTCTTGCACAACTAACACTCTATAACGTTGTGATTCGTGTCCATTTAGTAGAAATAGGTCTTTTGTACTATTAATCAAGATCATGATATATGGTTACATGGCTCAGAAGTAGGTCAGGAGATTCTAATAATTTTAATTACACTGCTCAGAAAAGATTGCGCACCCAAGTTAGCATGCCAACAATATTCATGGCATTTAGATCATAATTTTGGCATCTTGTGCTATGGTTCAGGCAGGCTTCTGTTTTAGGCAAGGTCTGAATGCAAAAGGTCTTTTAGTTTGAGCTAAATGCTGCAACATTTTCAGTCTCATAAAATATCCCAACTGCTTTTAGGATAATTACTAAGTGCGATTGGGTGGAAAATGTGAATGTTAGGACCTAGAGGTTGTGTACATTATACTTTTCTTGTTTGTGACCTTTAATTTGAAGGAGAATCTTTCTCCTGTTTCCTAAGTTTCACATGCAGCCAGCCAGAAAAATCTATTTGATCACCAGTCTTACCATAACAGGACTGAATTCTTTCAGTAACTTTTGGCTTTTATAACTAGCAGGAGTATAGCTCTAAACTGGGTTAGGCATATTATTTATGATATCCATTGTTTTTAACCTTTGAGTTGGATAAACAGTTTTTCTTGAAAAATACAGTACTGGAAAAGAATACTCTTGTGGTTGCTTCAGGAAACATATAGTTTTTGGCTTTTATAACTAGCTGGAAACACACTGAAGTGGTTGGTCGATGCCTTTTGGGTTGTTCTTAAATGGACAACCCCCGGTATGTCTTCACATCATACTATTTTTGTTTCCTATACTGAAAATCTTGTTTAACTGATAAATTTCTCCTTTTCTTTCTTCTCATTCTTTTCCATTGATAGGATTCAGGGGTCACAAACATATTATCCAATCCAGGTTTGGCTTTTGGGATGGGGGAGCACCTGAAGTTGTTGATTGATAAACAGTAATCATTGGGTTAAATATATGTCCTCCTCTTGAGGTTAATATGTGCCTTGCAGGAAGCAAGTGAACTCAGAAAGAAGCCTAGGCAGCCACTCGAGCCCTTCACCAATTGTGCCTTGTTCTCCCTGAATTCACACTTGTTAGGACTTAGGATAGTTCATAAAGACATGCATGAAGTTTAGACCTTTGCCTATATTAGACAATCTCTACTACAATGGAATACTTCTATGTCCACCTTCCTTCCTTCGAAATCAAGGGATGAGTAATTTTATTTTCCATCCCCACCCTGTCTTCTGTTTCGGCCTTTGCACTCGGGGAGGAATCAGATTCACCTCCCATGATAATGTTGGTTCTAGACACTAATCTTGTCATCAGAGTGTGAGTTTAGCTACGCAATCTAATCAGTTTTATAATTTTATAACCATATAAAAGGTGGTACTTTCACAATACATGACTGGTGGTAAATAGTAGTTACTGGGATGCCAAGCTTTAGAAGTCACTGCCGTCACAGGTAAAACTAAAACTATTACATTGTTTCAACAGATAATTTTCTTCTTGTACAAAGGATTCTTCAAATGTTTTGTTAATATTAAAAAAGAAGAGGAATAACCCCATGGCTAGCCAAGTCGAAATCTGAATTTCCAATACTATTTAGGAGTAATTAATATAAAGGAAACCATGTGGTTTGAAATGTTTCTGAAGCCTCAGTATTGTATTCTGCTCTGCTACATGGACCAGCGGTTCATGTGCACATTCTGATTCAAGATGTAGTGGACGACGCTGAGAATGGGCTCATCAGGCTACGACATCCCCTTCAAGCTGCATTCCTGATCGTCGAAGGCACCAATGGTCCACCAGCGATTTGCTGGACAGTAGTAAGTGGGTGATAGATATATACCACTGTATAATATAAGCACCTCTTCTTTGACGTAGTACAGTTTTGTGATGGGGTATATATATAGTACTAATAATAGTATTCTCTGTTGTCATGATTGATGATTCAGACGATCCAGATATCGAGTTTGTAAGAAATCAATCAACTCTTTCGTGTTTTCGTTGTATATATACAGGTATGGTTAAAAATGTCAGAGCAGGATTGTTGCTGGTTCATAATTACAAAAATGTCAGGATTGATAGTTCGGGTGCTAAAGTACTGGTATTCCTTCAGCATTGAAGTTAGTATATATACTGCTTGCACTCTTTGGTCATTTATCTATCCAAACATCAGTTTTGCCACCATTTATGACATTACTATGCCATTTACTTGAGTTTAACCTGTTCTTTTGCAACCTAGAGTCATTTTATTTTAGAGATTAGTGCTCTTATTTATGCATGTGATACAGTTATATACTATGTACTATTAGACAACCGCACGTTTAGGATCTCTGGGTGTTATATATTCTGTGATACAGTTATATACTCTGTATTATTAAACAACTCATAAGGCATCTATGTGCTTCATCATTTATACACAGTAAGAACTAAGCGGTTGGCGATGAGATTTACATTACCTGATTTATGAGCGGCATTGTTCTGCCAGCATTTTAGTGTTTCAGGAAATTTTTTGTCAGTTTTATTGAAAAGAAAAAGCTCATTCAATGTGTATTTCTCATCATATGTTTTGTTGTATTGTAATTAGTGGAGGTGCAATATAATAGTTGAAAAAAGCAAGAATTTGAATAAAAAAAAATTGGCTACAAAGTTAGCAGCGCAAATAAATGTTATGTATCCTTGTTATGCACAAGTGTTTTCTAGATAAAATACATGGATATGTACAACTATATGTGATTGAAACTATCGAAAAATGTCGTGGTTTGGTTGTTTTAATATAATGTGCATCTCTGAATGAAACCGTAGCGTTAGCACGGGCATTATACTAGTGTTTATAATACTCCTTGGAGTAACCACGAATGATGCTCCTCACATAAGCGATCTGCTCAGCAGAAAGCTGGCTGCATGTGGGCATGGCCAAAGCATCCCTTGCCATCCGAGCCATGGTTGGGTACTGCAAACTGTGAACCTTCCACCAGTTCAAAATGTCAAACCTTTCTATTCGAGGGGCAAGGCAATCTGTCAGGTAACGATCAAGTTCCGTCCTGTCTTCTGGATAACTCATGGCAACTTCAGGTGTCATACTAGCCTGTGTGCGGCAATGCTCATCCCATGCTTGTTCTAGTGTACCAACTCTGCCATCGGTCATAACTTTGGAAACATCTGAATATGTACCACTGGTTCCTCCATCATACTGAACATAATCGCTATACAAATTCCTGATGTTTCTTGTTACCTCAGAGATGTAGTATGCAGCTCTCTCGGGACTAAATGCTCTTCTAAAGCTGAACTCTATGTACTTGAGCTTGTAGCGTGGATCCAGTACGAGTGGTATAGACCACACCAGGTATGAATCTTCTAGGCTTTTGTCTAAAGTGTCCCTAGCCTTCCTGAGAGCATCTGCAGTGTCTCCACCAGCTCTTGCTATTTCAGTTTGCAGCACTTCCCTCAAACTGAACAGCTCTGCAAGACAAAGATTTGAAGTGGGGGTGCTGGACACAGAAATTCTTTTGATGGCACAGTATATTGTTCTCCAGACGTTGCAGAGCACTTGTATCAATTCCATGTCTATGCCTGGAATTATACAGGAACCTTCACTGCGAAGGACTTCCAAAGAACAATAGGATGAGTACCAGCGATCTCTGTCTGCCCGTGGGTTATCTAGCCCAAGATACGAGAGGAGATGCTGGCGCCTTTGTCTAGTCAGGCGTAAATCTTGCACCCCTGACTCTACAGCATGTATATAGACCATGTCTATAACCAAATCTCGATGTCGAACAAGTTGTCGGCCAATTATGTGGAGAACAATATCCATGTAAGTGTCACAAATTACTCCTCTTCTCCTCCCTGGGTGTGTGCTAGGATATTTTTCCTTGATGTAATCATTGGGTTGGTGTGACGAGCCTAGCCGGAGGAGAGCTGCCGGCGTACACGCGCGGCGGTTGAGCACGACGGCGGCTGCGTCGCAGGCTCGGAGATCCGAGAGGAAGGAGAAGCCAAAAGGCAAAACTGAATTGTATTCTCTCGATTGAATGTCCTCCCTACCACCCACACAACTGTTATACTATTACAATAGGAATAAGCAAATAACGAAAATAAGGTCCAAGACATCTATTACAAGGCCGATTACGGCCCGCCTTAACAGCCCAATGGCCCAAGGCCGAATTACAGTGCTTTCCTTTATTCTCTAAGCCTGGTTGGCGTAGAAGCACAGCCCAACCTGACAGAGAGATTGTTGACGCTCCGACGGCCCATGGGCCAGGTCCCGACATGCCCTCCCCTTAAGAAGCAGCGCCCCCGCGATGCCGAAGTCTTTGCTGACTTGATCTTGGTAGCAGGTAACAGATGCTGCACGAAGTTGCTGATTGCCGACCGCCCGGTGCTCGGACAATTTGCTGGCTGCACCAATACCGAGTGCACCACATGATCACATTGAAGATGATGACGATGAGCAAGTACCGACTCCGGAGGCAATGATTCCAACGAAGAAGTAGCGAGAGATCTTCATCACCGGAGACCGTTGTATCGGCGGCAGGGCTTTCTTCGCTTGGGAAACATGAAGAACAGGATGTATTTGACTTGACGGCGGCAACTGGAGTTTATAAGCAACTTGACCGATTCTCTGAATTACCAGATAAGGACCGAAGAACTTAAAACTCAACTTGTTGTTGACGCGCCGCTGAACTGAATGTTGGATATGTGGTTGAAGCTTGACGTATACCCAATCCCCCACACTTGAATGAGCGCTCTTGACGATGTTTATCGGCTTGTTGTTTCATTCGCTGCGCACGATGCAAATTATACCGGATGTGTTGCATCACTACTTGCCGAGCTTGCATCCATTCTTCCAACTCGCGAGGAGCACACATCATTGACAGATATACCAAAATGCTTTGGAGGATAACCATAGAGCGCTTCGAAAGGTGTGTGTCCATGTGCTGAGTGATATGTGGTATTATACCAAAACTCTGCTTGAGCAATCCAGTGAGCCCACTTGTTGGGACAAGCATGGACCATACAGCGAAGATACGTCTCTAAGCACTGATTGAGTCTCTCAGTCTGTCCATCCGTTTGAGGGTGATACGCTGAGCTCATATTAAGTGTAGATGCTGACAACCGAAATAGCTCTTGCCATAGAGTGCTTGTGAAGATACGATCTCTGTCAGAGATGATAACCGAAGGCATTCCATGTAACTTATATATATTGTGCATGAAGGCTTGAGCTACTGATAATGCTGTGTAGGGATGAGACAGACAAAGAAAATGACCATATTTTGTCAGCTTATCGATGACCACCAGTATGGTATCAAAGGATTTAGACTTTGGTAACCCCTCAATGAAATCCAAGGAGATTGTGTGCCAAGCATGAGGAGGCACTGGTAATGGCTGGAGTAAACCTGGGAGTCGAGCATGCTCTGGTTTGGCTTGAGCACAAACTTGACACTTGGCAACATAGTCTTGAACTGTCTGCTTCATGTTAGGCCATGCAAATAAGGCTTTGACTTTATGATAAGTGGCAGTAATGCCACTATGTCCACCCAAACCACTGGAGTGGAGGGCCGTAATCGCTTCATGGGCTTCGCATGACTACCCAAATTCTGCGCTTTGTATTTGATCGCCCCTTCGAAGAGTGAAACCCTTATCATTAGACCCGTCGACTTAGTTCGTGAGAAGTTGCTTGGTCTTTTCATCCTGAATATACCCTTCAGTGATAATTTCTAACCATCTTGGAGTGCAAGAAGAAATGGGAATCGATCGATTCAAATTTTGCCTAGACAATGCATCTGCAGCCTTGTTGTCCAGCCCTTTCTTATAGACAATTTTGTACTGAAGTCCTAACAACTTGACAAATGCTTTCTGTTGTAGTCCCTCATGCAGCTTCTGCTCAGTAAGATGGATCAGGCTTTTATGATCTGTGGCAATTGTGAATTCCTTATGTTGGAGGTATGGCTTCCACTTAGTCACAGCTAATATAAGAGCAAGACACTCCTTCTCATATGTAGACATGGCTTGAGCCCTGGGTCCCAATGCCTTGCTGATGAAAGCTACAGGATGTCCATTTTGAGATAGCACAGCACCAATACCCACATTGGATGCATCAGTTTCAACAGTGAAAGATTTGGTGAAATCTTGTAAGCTCAACACTGGAGCAGACACAAGTGCTTGCTTTAAATTGTCAAAGCATAGCTGAAGGTCTGGAGTCCAATGAAACAGAGTGTCCTTCTTTAAGAGATCTGTCAATGCTCTGCTTAAAACACTATAACCCTTGATGAATTTTCTACAAGTAACCGGACAAACCAAGGAACCCTCTTAATGCTCTAGCATTTGTTGGAGTAGGCCGTTGGTCACTTTGCTTCAACCTTTTGTGGATCTCGTTGCTACTCCTTTGCCACTAATGATATGGCCCAAGTACTCAGTTGAGATTGTCCAAAGGAACATTTAGACTGCTTGAGGAACAGTTTATGATCTTCCAATTTTGAACACTTGTGTCAAGTGTAGTACATGTTCTTCAAGTGTTTTTGTACACCAGTATGTCATCTACAAATACCAACACACACTTTCTTAGCAAAGATTGAAAGATTGTGTTCATGACTGACTAGAATGTTGCAGGAGCATTTGTAAGCCCAAAGGGCATCACTCTGAATTCCCAATGGCTACTATGAGTTCTGAAAGCTGTTTTGGCTTCAGCTTCAGGATGCAACCTTATTTGATGATATCCTGAGCGCATGTCCAACTTAGTAAACCAGGCAGCCCCCTGCAATTCATTCAAAAGTTCATCCACAACTGGTAAGGGGTACTTGTTCTTCACAGTAATGTTGTTCAACTGCCTATAATCAATGCAGAAACGCCAGCTGCCATCTTTTTTCTTCACTAAGATCACTGGTGATGCAAATGGGCTCTGACTCGGTTTAATGATCCCATTGGTTAACATTTCCTTGATTTGCCTCTCTATTTCATCCTTCTGAGAGGGTGAGTACCTGTATGGTTTCACATTAACTGGCTTCACCCCAGGTACTAACTGAATTTGATGATCATAGTCTCGCTGAGGAGGCAAGGTATGAGGTGCCTTAAACAGATGAGAGTATTGTTGGACTGCTTGCTGAATTGGTTCAGGTGGCGTGGCTTCTGATTTGGGATGTTCTGACGACATAGATGGATCATTTGGGCAACACCTCCTTTCTCGATTAGCCCTTTAATCTTCTTGGCTTTGATAGGAGGACAAAGTGGACATGTTGTCTTTCACTCCTTTGAGACTAATTCGGCTCCTTGATAGCTAAATCGAGAAGCTTTCTCTTCCAATGAATCCACATTGGACCGTGGTTTTCCAGCCAATCCATCCCCAATATCGATCATAGTGTGGTATGGTCAAAATTCGACATCGAGGAGAACATGTGTCCTTGGCTCCACCAAGAAAATTGAGGTACCAGTTGAGTGCTCGCAATTTCTCGCCCATTGGCAACCGAAACCTCAATAGATGCAAGTGTCTTGAAACAGGGCACTTGAGTAGAGCTGCAACTGTTCACTCAAGAAGGTGCTAGAACCGCCTCGAATCAACCGAGAATGAGAATGTCCTTGTCCCGGACTTTGCCTACCAACCCGATAGTCTTCTTGCCTTGGATACCCACCGCTGCACGCTGAGATAGAGAAAATACCTCTCCATCACTTGAATCATCGAGGAGACCTCTTCACAGGATTGCTGCTCGCAGGAAAGATGTCCAGATATTCATTGAGAACATTGAGGGAAATCTTATCGGGACATTTATGGTTCCTGCCCCAAAGCTCACCACATTTCATACAAAGGCCTTGAGCTTTTCTCTGAGTTCTGAGAGCAGACAACTTATCTTCCCACTTGGACTTGTCGTCGCCAGGATTGTGTCCCAATACACCAGCCGAGCGGAGGGAACTGCTTGTGAGGAAACTTGTTAAACTCCTTGTATGGCTTCTTCTCGATAAGATTTAGGCTGCATCTCCAGTTCCTTTTCCCGTATCAATGCCAAGGAGAATGCCAAGTCAACTGTTCTCGGTTTGTGCAACGCCAAGGCTGCTCTGATATCATTATGCAGACCTTTTTGAAATTGACTAACAAAAAACACATCATCTAAATGATTATTATGAACTAGGCATTTATGCATAGCTAACACAAAACGATCATAGTACTCCTGGACTGAGCTAATCTGCTTGATGAACAGAATATCCTGCATGGCATTGTGATATAGGTCCTTACCAAACTTAGTTTCTACGGCAATGCATAATTCCACCCAAGTATCTATTCTATGCTGTGCCTCATATGTCTGCAACCATAACTGAGCTACACCTCTAAAATGCAAAGTAGCAAATGGAGCCCATCTATGAACAGGTACATCAAACATAGAGAAATACTTTTCAGCATTTTCCTTCCAAATTCGCGGGTTCGATCCGTCAAAATTTGGGAAATCAGCCTTAGGTAAACGAAACTCCTTAGGATTATGATGATGATTGTAACCATGGCAAGCAAAATAGTTATCACGAGCAGAATCATGAGTCTCGTGCATGTAAGATGTGGATCCACGGTATCGACCATTGGCCAGGGATAGATGCGGATCAGGGATCCGAGCATCACATCCCTGTGGAGGAGGTTGAACGCCGTGGCCAACAACGGCCCGCCCCCCTTCCTCGCGCATCGGGGCCTCGGGCAACGGCTTGGTTTCCGGGCCGCCACGCGCGATGTGAGATCCCGCACATCCTTGCGATTGCGGTGGAGAAGTCGTCGAGCTTGGACTCGAACTCGGTGCGCCATGTCGAGGAGCCTTCCAGGAGCCGCAACACAGACGTCAGCTTCGTGTCCAGGTCCGTGAGCTTGGACTCCGCCGTGGCCATGCGCGTCGTCAATGTAGGTCCCCGCGCCAGCGATTTGGGAGGTGGATGGGGTGGTGGATTTGGCTAGCGATGGAATGCGGCGACAGATCGGCGGCGGTGGAGCGGAGCAGCGAGCGGTGGCGATGTGGTCGGGTAGCATGGAACCGCAGGGAGCGATTCCGAGATACAGGGCGAGGTCGTAGGGAGCTGATACCAGCTGTGACGAGCCTAGCCGGAGGGAGAGCTGCCGGCGTACACGCGCGGCGGTTGAGCACGACGGCGGCGGCGTCGCTCGAGCAGCTCGGAGATCCGAGAGGAAGGAGAAGCCAAAAGGCAAAACTGAATTGTATTCTCCGATTGAATGTCCTCCCTACCACCCACACAACTGTTATACTATTACAATAGGAATAAGCAAATAACGAAAATAAGGTCCAAGACATCTATTACAAGGCCGCTTACGGCCCGCCTTAATGTTCCCAACGGCCCAAGGCCGAATTACGCTTTCCTTTATTCTCTAAGCCTGGTTGGCGTAGAAGCACGTGCCCAACCAGACAGAGATTGTTGACGCCTCCGACGGCCCATGGGCCAGGTCCTGACAGTTGGGTGAGTACATGTCTGTCCCTTTTATCCCGTGCCACCATGAACACCCTATCCAAGGCTTCAAACCCTGGGTTATCATCCTCACCACCATCCATTACACGGTCAATGGCCAGTGAGCTGATATCATGAAAACTCGGGGCGAGCTCAGGGACTCCGGATAGGGGGCCAAGGAAGAGAGGCCAAGGTAAATGATCATAGGCATCCATGACCAGCCGTTGGAGATTCCAGTCATTGTCGATGAAGTGGCACGAGGTGTAGAAGATCTCGTCCCACTCGATAGCTTCAGTTTTGCCCACTGATAAGCTGATCCGGCCAGAGGTATGCCGTAGCCTGGAGAACAGGTCCTTCCTTGTTCTGTCAAAGATATCGTCACACATCTCCTCGATGGCTTGGCGCGAGGGCAGCTTGAATGCAGGATTGAGGCGGCGAACGAAGCTCCTGAAGTGGCCATCCTCCACGACCGACGGGTCGTATCCATTCAACGCGATCATTCGAGCCAGATCTCCCCCGGCAGCGGCTGCTGCTGCTGCTCTTGATACTTCTTCCTCGAAGCCAGTCTCGCCGTTTAATGATTCAGCTGAATGTGACGGAGCACAGGGCGGTGGTGGCGGCGGCGGCGCCGCCTGTGTTTGGTGCAGTTCGCGGCGCACTCCGTCGCGTTCATGGCATATCTTGACATGCCCCCACAGGCTGCTGGTGCCGCTTTTGGTGGCGGCGCCGAGCACCAGATGGCACCGCTTGCACCGAGCTTTGTCCTTGCCATCGGCGGCTATGAAGCGGGTGAAGTGCTCCCACATGGCGGACCGGAGCGCCGTCCCGCGCTTCCGGCTCCGCCCTTGGGTGCTCTCCTCCTCTGCCATGTTCCTCTTCCGTGGCCAAACAAAACAAATGCTGATATGAGGTCAAAAGGGCTTAGAAGTTGGGATTGGGGAACTCACACAAGTCACAATGATCCTGGCGTGGTTTGGTGGTCGACCGACCTTACAGCATCGGGGAACAGTAAGCTGTAACTGCTCCAGTGATCTCCAGCATGGCGGAAGGCATATCCCGAAGCTCGCGGCAGCCGAGAGAGGCGTAGGAAGCGGATCAACCAGAGTAGAGAGGAAGAAGGCGTATCGCCTTAGGCGATTAGAGTGCAGGAAGGAAAGTTCTATGCAGAGCACAAACGCGACGAGATTAATGAACTAGCTGGGGGTAGCTGGCCGTGGCGAGTGGGGAACAAGAGGCGACTTGTTTTTGCACGGTGCCAACTGTAAGCTCAGCGGCGCAGCCACTAAAAATTGTTAACTGCTACTTGTATTATTGTTCCTCCCTACTCCCGTTTTCAAAAGTCCCACCAGACCTTATTATTCTACAGTCCACACGTCAACTATAGCTTCGATCGCTTCTTTATAAAGGGAGCAAAAGTTATATGAAAAGTACGCCGACTGTTTTTGACCAAACAAAATGGCGACAAGAAATCGTGAGATGCACCGGATGGTTTAGGCCCTATTTAATGCACCTCAGCTAAAGTTTAGCTAGCTAATTGGTAGAGCTAAATTTTAGCTAGCTAATTAGCTGAGATCAGTTAGGTTGCAAGATTAGCTAGTTCCAATTAGCTAAAGACCTTTTAGCTACTAGTAATTAGCTGGGACCTGGGATGTTTGGATGCACGACAGCTAAAACTAGACGGCTAGAATCTAGTTGGTGCATCCAAATATGGCCTTAATGGACACGTCGATATAGTTCATGTTTAGTTCTTGTCTTCCCCTCCTTTCTTCTTTCCTTTTTCCTTTCTCGACTCTCTCCTTTCCCCTTCTTTCACTCATCTTCTTTCGCTCGGCTTTGGGTTTGCTTGTCCATTGCCTAAACCTAAGTGTAGCCAATTTTACCCGAACTGGTGGTGGGCAAGCTCCGCTCTTACATGCTTCTTTGTGGTGTTGGTCGCCCATGACCTCTATGGGCTTGTTTGGTTGGATGGCCAACCCTAGGCCAGGTCTGCTAGAGCTAACATTAGGGTGTTTGGTTGCCTGGTCTTTGGCCATAGCCTGGCCCTAGCAGGCTGCCATACAACCCCTGGCCAGGCCTTAGAAAAACGGGTTGCCTATCTTTTTTTGTGAGCCAAGCTTTGGCCAAGCCACCAACCCGTTGTCATCACCACTCGCTTCGTTCCTTCACCACCCACAACCAGGTCCACTCAGTGGTCGTCGTCCCTTCCTACCTCCTCTCCGCCCCTATTCGAGCTTGTGCATGGCGTGCGCGTGCCATGGCCACCGTCGTTCTCCTCCTTCGGTAGAGCTCAAGCTCGTCACCGTCATCGGAGGCCATGGGGGCAGTGTGTATGCGCAGAGGGGAAGCAGGAGCACGGCCACGGCGAGCACTGCTCGCTGGCGCCTATGGCTGCGGCGGAGCTACACCGGGCTACTACCTACGCGGATGAAAGACTATTGAGGTCGAGGGCGAAGGCGAGGTCATGTGTGCTTGTTCATCCGCGACGCACTTGCTCATCGGGACGCCTCGCATTAGTCGTGCTCCAAACCAATCGTCCTTGCTGGATGTCTCTCCCGTGTTGCTGTGCTTGAGACCCCGCTTCCCCATTAGATTTTGCACATGCAGCCTATGCAAAGGTGCACCAACTATTTGATGAAATTCCTAAGAGAGGGTAATCTTACCACCTTGAAGAAGAGGTGATTCTAGACAAACCAAACCAGGCAACCAAACACACTACCGGCTAGCCAGGCTTTGGCAATACAGACAACCGAACAACTAGACATTGGTTTGCGAGGGACATGCTAAACCTAGACAGGCTAGGATTCTAGTCAGGCTAGAAATAAGCCAGAAAACCAAACACACTTTGTCTTCTGCTAGGCGTGTGTTTCTCAATGTTCGTCAACCTCCATGACCGTTGGGGCTACGTCTCCATGGCTCATGGGGCGCCGGCCGCCGGTCCTTCCCTAGGGCGGCGACCGGATTTGTGTTGTGGCTTCTTGGGGTGATGGGTTTGACCCTTCCCCATTATGGTTGGCTCCCTCACCTCTACGCCCCATCTCTATCACAGCTGTAACAGGTTTTACGGGCGGACAAAATATATTAGTTGAAGCAGGCGCATACCATCCGCCTCAGTCAAAAGGTCACAGTAAATCAACCTTTTCCAAGGCGGTTCAAATACTCACCTCGGTAAATCCAATAATTAGTACTATAGTTGGTAAATTGCAAAAGACGGTCCTATTAGCCACTTTATTGAGTTTTTTTGAATTTATTAAGTTAGAGAGAAAATTATAACGATTTATAACATATCGATATATTATGAAAAATATGATGAAGAATCTAGTTTTTACCACATATCTAGAGTGAAACTTTCGAACCTCGCGGAAGGACTGGAAGCTCTGTTAGGGTCTGTGGCGTAGTTACGGGCTGGTTGTCCAGCAGCTCTCAGAGCTCACCCACCCAAGACCTTATGATTTTTTTTTTTTTTTTGAATCGAAACCTTACGAAACCTGAACAAATAAAAAAAGGAAGCCCAACTTCTCAAAGGCTAATGATATTTTGGCCCCCGACAAGCCCACTGGGTCTAACGTGCACGAACAGCGATTTCTCAAAGTTTTTCTTTTGTGGTCTCATCTCAACTTTGCATAGACGGCACCCTCGCGCGAAGGAGACATTTTCTGCGTCATCGGAACAAAACAAGTTCTGTACAAACATGTACGACAACAACTGTTTTATAGAGAAAGAAAACAAACAAGCTCTGCGAGGACCCCGACGCGTACTCACTAACTTTTTACCTGCCGTTTCATTTTCGATGACACCTTTGTTTCAGTTTCCAGCGACCAAGTTCGAGTGAAATTTGCTAGCAGAGATATAAAGCGATGAGATGGATTAGGTAAATGTTGCTTGCACAAGCAGTTGGACACACCGGACACAGCAAGTCAGCAGCCTAGGACGCCTTTGCTATCCTTCGCATTGCCATTGCCCTGGACCTGAAGCTGAACGCGACGCTTCCATATCCGATTTGTAATAATCTCTTTGATAGCTGGAACCTGGAAGGAGCGAGTAGCCTGCTTCTGGGCTCTCAACAGTGACAAGCAGCACAGCTCAGCTGGCAAAGCTAACCGCTTTCCGCCACTCACTGTCTCGCTGTGATAATCACTGTTCACCATCCGTCCATTATCCAATCCCAATCCAATACATTTTGTTTTATTTGCTTCTGCTGCTTTTGTTTTTTGTGATGATGATGAGTGCATTATTGTGTCAAATGAAGTTGCCCCGTGTTCGTTCCTTTGACCGGGAGAGAATCCTCGTGACCAATTTTATTTTTTTTGTATGAGTGAGCTCGTTCCTCATCATATTGCCGTCTCGTGCTCGTGGCGAAGACGAAAGACCGGGTGACTGACTGACCGGACCCAGTAGTACGAGTAGTACGCGTGTGTGAGCTGAGACTGCCCGCCGCGGTGGCGCGGTCAATTCCATGCTGCAGCTGGTGCTAGTTGGACCTGCCACGAGTCTACCGGCCGCGTCGGCTGCTGGGTTAAGTGGGGCACCCTTGGTTTTCTTTCTTTTCTCTGTTTTTTACTCCCTCCGTCCTAAAATAAGTTTCGGTTTATTTTCGTAACGCTTAACTCGATTTATAAAAAATATATATAGTATTTATATTTTAAAATAATTTTATTAAAAAACTAGAGTTAAAGATCTTTTCGATAATACTAATTATTTAATATAAATATTAATATATTTTAATATATAATTGTCTCATAGCTATTTCTCAAAACGAGAACGATACTTATTTTGGTACGGAGGGGGTGAGTTTCCATTAGACGGCCACGCGCGTCGGCTGGGCTCAGTGGGGTACCACCAGTGATTTGGTTTCTTTCTTTTGTCTGTTTTTTTAATTAATCCATCTATGGTTGTCTACATGAGTTTCCATTAGCGTTTCTGTTGAGTGCCTCGTGTTCCCTTTTCCTCCTTTTGGGTACCCACTGAGGGTACCATAATCAACGCACATGGTATTTCTTTATGCAACCCATTATCAGTTTCAAAATCTTAACTATGAATGAGTCTCTATCCCTCCCTCTCTCTCTCTCTTTTAAAATTTTATAATAGACCATGTATGAGTTCTGACTACTGGTTTTTAATACAATTTTAGAAGTTTTTGTTGGTAAAACTAAGCCGGTCTTTGAATGCAAGTTTTTATACAAGCTAAAAGTTTCGCCTAATCAAGACATGTATATGTTGAACATAACCTTGTCGTCTTGTGATCAAACATTACTCCTTGTATCAAAAATAATAATGGAGTTCTATATATGGACCAAATAATTTTCTCTTAAGCTCATGAAATGGTATTGCTGAAATTTACTATTCAAAAATATTGTATGATTAATCTAACAAAAATATAATAAATGTCAATAGTCTTCATATAGAGCTGGTCATCCTTCAAAATTTTTGACTCAAACTTGAGGACAATAGGAGCACAGTGATATACTCACATCACTAATGGGTCTGTTTTGATCCTATCATTAGTTAGTTGCTAAAAATTAAATGGCAATTTATTAGGATTTTCACAGCTAATAAGCCAGGTAAGGGTCTATTTGGATCCCATAGACTAACGTCTAATTCACTAGTGATTAGCTTACGAGAATCCAAACATGTGAACTAGCGAATAGACTAATCTAAGACTCAACTAGTAGTTAGTTCACTAGTTTATAAAACCTTACTATTGGTGCTAGTGATTTTACTAGTTGACTAATCACTAGTCCTAATTCATCTAAACATGCCCTAATATTTTAGGTGTCAAGCTACTCCCTCCGTCCTAAAATAAATAAATGTATATCTTATACTTCAAGGAGTCAAACAAATTTAAATTTGATCAAATTTATATACAAAAATACTAAGATTTATAATATCAAACAATCATTACTAGATTAATTTAAATCTTATATTTCATACTAATATTATTTAGAGATACAAATGTTAATATTGTTTTCTATAAATCTAGTCAAATTTGATATCATTTGACTTTTGGAAGTGCCAGATGTGTGTTTATTTTAAGATGGAGGGAGTAATAATTAGCTTACGGCTAATAGCTCCATAAGCTAGCTAATACCTTACCTGGCATCAAGCTGACAATTATAGCTGTTAGCTGATTATAGCTCGATGGATGGATCCAAAAGAACCTAAGCATCTACCTTGATTGCCTAACAAATCTTCATTAACAGACGGTGTTCGTTCCTTTGACCGGGAGAGAATTCTCGTGACGAATTTTTCGTTTTCGTGTGAGCTGTTGCTCATCATATGATCGTCTTGTGCTCGTGGCGAAGACCACGGATTGGATTTGAGTTTTGACAAATCCTGAGACGAGTGAACGGGTCACTGACTGACCGGACTCAATTCGAGTACTACGTGTGTGCTGCCACCGCCACTGCCACCAGTCAATTCCATGCTGCTGCTGGTGCTGGTTGGACCTGCCACGAGTCTACCGCCCACGCGCGTCGGCTGGCTGGGCTCAGTGGGGCACCATTGGTTTCTTTATTTTGACTGTTTTTTAATCCAACTACGATTCTCAGCGTTTGTGTTTTGTGCCTCGTGTTCCCTTTTCCTTTTGGGTAGGGTACCGCAATCAAAGCCACATGGTATTTCTTTACTATGCAACTCATTTTCGTTTTTAAAAATCGCAATCAAAGCCACATGGTATTTCTTTACTATGCAACTCATTTTCGTTTTTAAAAATCCTATACTATGTACCGAGTATGAGTGAATCCCCCCCTCTTTCTCTTTCAATTATAAGAGACTAAGTATTACGGTATGAGCCATGACTACTAGTTTAATATATTTTTAGAAGAGTTTGTTGGTCAAATTGACCTTGTCTTTGAATGTAAGTTTTGACATGCTAAAAAATTCACCAAAATCAAATCATGTATGTGGAACAAGTCTTGCCATCTTATCATGTAAAAAAACATAATAAACGAGTTTTAGATACAGACAAAATCATTTTGTTTCTTAAATTTAGTATTCCTATTCATGTCACCAAATAAATTTACTATGGAAACATACTGTGTGATTAATCTAATGATATAACAAATGTCAATAGTCTTTACATAGATTTGATCAAAATCAAAATTGTTTGACTCCAATGTGAGAGCAATAGGAGTATGGTGATATACACATAGTACTAAGGGTTTTTTATCCTATTAATTAGCAGCTAAAAATAACTAGGAATTCTTTTGGATCCTTAGCTATCTAGCTATACTGTTTTACATGCCACCAAGCTAATAATTAGCTTATACAGCTAATACTAGTCAATAATAAGCTAGCTAAAATCTTAGCTGTCATCGAGCTAACAATAAGCTGTGAGCTGATTAATACCTGGATGGGTGGATCCAAAAGAACCTAAGCACCTAAAATCGAATACAAATCTTGGCGAATTCATGCTCATGAATATGAATAAATAAAAAACATCCTTAAAAGCCAGCCATAAAAACCAGACCAAAATACTCCACGAAGATACGAGCAATTATGCAGGTGAGAATAAATCCATCCCGTGGCACCAACGAATGTGGCGGCGGAAGCCAATTCCTCAGCGCAAAACACGTACTGTACGCCAAGAATATTTACAGGCCGACGCCGACGGAGCCTATCCACTCTCTCAAAATTTGTTGGATTTGGTCCAAAAAGCACCTCGCCGTCGTCTTTAATTTCCTCGCCCGATTTGGCCATCGTCTCCCCCACCACCTACTGCCTCCCCGCCCCCCATCTCCGTCTCCCTCCACCGGCGGCTGCCGGGAAGCGACCACCAGCGCCTCCGCGGGTTCCCCCACAGCTTCCCCCGCACCAACGAACAAATCCGCCCGATTCGCGGCCACTCCCGGCGGAAATTCGTGCCAAAGCCGCGATTTTTTTCACCCCCTTTTGCTTTCGCTCCCTCCCCCGGCCGCCTCCCCCTTTTCCTTTTTGACTCCGCCGCGCGCGGTCTGCCTGCCTGCCCCTTTTATTGCTGCGCCTGATCGTGTTTTCTCGTCGGGCGATCGCGGATTCGCCTCCGGAGGCGTCGATTCGGTCCCCAGGTGCGCGTTTTCTCCCCCAATTTTGGTTCAGGCGAAGGGATTATGGAATTTCGTTTGGTTTCTGATGAAGGTGTTCGATTTGCTCAGGTGGCGTGGCGAATGGATTATGGATTTGGGGAGATGAGATGAGATTTCTTTAGCGCGGTTTTGATCGGGGGGACTCGTCTTACAATCCGTCCGTCATGATTAAGCAAATCCTCGGCCGGCTTCCCAAGAAGGAGAAGCCGGGCAAGTCCGGCGAGAAGGAGGTGGCCGGCGCGGGCCCGTCGCTGCCCAGCCCCACGGCGGATGCGAGGACCACCACGGATTTGACCATGTCTAGCAGGCTCGTCAATCCCGCCAGCAATTATGGCCCCACGGGCCCGAATCCAGGCCCAACCTACGCCGCCAGGGGTGGCGCCGGCCTCGGCGTCAGCAACGGGTTCGTGCCCTCGGCCTCAGCAGCGGGGTACGAGGCGCTGCCGAGCTTCAGGGACGTGCCGGCGTCGGAGAAGCCCGGGCTGTTCCTCCGGAAGCTGGCCATGTGCTGCGTGGTGTTCGACTTCGCGGACCCGACCAAGGACGTGCGGGAGAAGGAGGTCAAGCGGCAGACGCTGCTCGAGCTGGTGGATTACGTCACCTCCGCCATGGGCAAGTTTCCCGAGCCCGTCGTGCAGGAGGTCGTCAGGGTGGTGTCGGTGAACCTGTTCAGGGTGCCGGCCCCTGCCGCGAGGGAGAACAAGGCGCTCGAGTCGTTCGATATGGAGGAGGAGGAGCCCGTCATGGACCCGGCGTGGCCGCACCTGCAGATTGTGTATGAGCTGTTCCTGAGGTTTATTCAGTCGCCCGAGACGGACGCGAAGCTGGCCAAGAGATACATTGACCATGGATTCATTGTCAGGCTCCTTGATCTCTTTGACTCGGAGGATCCTAGGGAGAGGGAGTACTTGAAGACGATCCTTCACAGGATATATGGCAAGTTCATGGTGCACCGCCCCTTCATCAGGAAGGCGATCAATAATATCTTCTACAGGTTTATATTCGAGACGGAGAAGCATAATGGTATTGCAGAGCTGTTAGAGATTTTGGGGAGTATAATTAATGGATTTGCTTTGCCGCTCAAGGAAGAGCACAAATTGTTTCTGGTCCGAGCGCTGATTCCGCTCCACAAACCAAAATGTGTTGCCATGTACCATCAGCAACTTTCATACTGTGTCACTCAGTTTGTTGAGAAAGATTGCAAGCTTGCTGATACTGTCATAAGGGGTTTACTCAAGTATTGGCCCATCACAAATAGCTCAAAGGAGGTGATGTTTTTGGGTGAGTTAGAGGAGGTGCTGGAAGCTACACAGCCAGCGGAGTTCCAGAGGTGTATGGTGTCACTTTTTCGTCAGATCGCCCGCTGTTTAAGCAGTTCTCACTTTCAGGTAAGAAGTAATATATAGCAGGCCGCCAATTATACAATATAAACATAGAATATGCACTAGTTAATGCTTCCTGGAAGTCTCATCTTCAATTTATCATTGATTTCTGTCTTATTGCTTGAGACATGACTCTATCACTTATTCATTTATTTACAAGTGCAAGTCAACTAAGCTGTAGTAAGCAATATGTGTAAAGTGCATACTTTTCTGTTGATGTTGATACATAAATAGTCATATTGACCTTGAGCCTCTTTCTAGACGCCGCTTCCACATGATGGAATGTTAGTAGTATGGGAACTTTGCCCAGTGCCCATTTCATTTATGTTTTTTTATTTCCACTCCAGAAGCTGGGCTTTATATATATATATATATAATTTGAACCAAATCGTAATTGGACCTATTTAATCTTCTATTTGTTCCTTAATGAGTTAGGCTGTTAATTATAACTGGGTATTTATAACTGCCTTTATAAAGTTTATTTATTTTGATTCCATGCCATAATCACAAAATTAGTCTCTCTTTAAGTATCTTGAGAATTATACTTATTGGACGAAGCATGGGAAATGTTAATGATGAGAAAATACTGTAAAAATTGGGTCCTGCTGAACTAAGTCCAGTTTCCTATATGAAACCCAATGTTATTGTCAAGTCATAATGCAATTACATACCACTATATCACATCTCTGTAAGACCCTGTTAGTGTCAAATAATTTACTTAGCCTATTTTAAGAAGCATGGGAAATGTTAGTGATGAGAAAATACTGTTAAAAATGGGTCCAGCTGAACTAAGTCCAGTTTGCTATATGAAAGCCAATTTTATTATCAAGTCATAAATCAATTTCTTATCATTATATCGCATCTCTGTAAGACCCTGTTAGTGTCAAACAATTCGCTCAGCCTATTTTAAATGATGGCTTTTGTGCTTCTCATTTTTACTGTTCAGTAGCATTATATGGTGTCGGATACCAAACACAGAGCACATACAAACTTTGTTTCATTCCATATCATCTTAGTGCACCCAGTTGTTAGGTTGATGAAACTATATGGCTGTTATGGAGCATGCCAATTCACGTCTTCCAAATAAATGACTTTTATTGCCTGAGTGAGGCAGTTGAGGAAATAAGTAGTGATGGCCTAGTTTCTCTGTTTCAAGAGTTTCTAGAAGGCATGAGCAGTTGATTCTTTGACCGCAGAAAATCATGTTCAAGTCATGGAGCGCTTTCCACAGTTGAGAACAACCATATGTTCCATGGTCTTTTACCTGATGACATATTGGGTGCTTTCTCAGAATCAGTCATAAAACAAGATATTTTTTTGTTGTGATTCCATCTCTACAGAAGCTAACATTATACAATGTCTTCTTTTGTTCCACAGGTAGCAGAGAGAGCTCTCTTTCTATGGAACAACGATCATATTGAGAGTTTGATCAAACAGAACAGTAAGGTTATATTGCCCATAATCTTTCCAGCGTTAGGAACGAAATACAAAAGGCCACTGGAATCAGGCAGTTCAAAGCTTGAGTCTAAATGTTCGGAAAATATTCATGGACCATGACCCCACACTGTTCGAAGAATGTCGCAAGAAGTTTGAGGAAGAGGAAGCTCAAGAAGCTGGCGTGAGGTCAAAACGTGAGGCTAGATGGAAGCGCCTGGAAGAAATTGCCTCGTCAAAGTCTCCTCAGTGAAGTAGCACGTCTTCCTGAGGCTGTAGCTCATCAGCAGAGTTCCTCTAGCTATCTAGCCTTGCTGACTGCATATGAGCAGCTAGCTCTTTCTGGCAGGATCAAGTAAATGCTGATGTAAGTGCCCATGGATGGCTGCTTGCTTCATGTTTCTTGTTACCGAACATTTTACAGGCTGACATGTAAATACGGGGTACAAGGTACATGATGCGCAGTGAAGCTTCAACAAAACCTCAGGTTGTCTGTTGTGTGATCCACTGATGACAGATTGGTTTCATCATTAGAGGACAAGGGATATGAGGTAAAATGGTCTTTTTCCGGATTTCCTGAGATGTTCACACATCTTAATCTGTAGTCTGGGGGTCAGTGTCCTGATCCTAGGACGGCTAGGAGCACTTGAAAGACGAGCAAGAAGTCGTGCTCTTGCTTGCTGATGGTGGTTTCGCTGAAATGTAATATTCTTTATGTATTCCAGTGCTCTTGTTATAATATGTAATCTGGGTGTACATGTTTTTTGCTTCCTTCGATGTATACAGAAATTTGGAATGAAGCACTGGTTGTTGGCTGTTTTCATCAAAATTTGTTATCATCAACTGAATGTTGAGCTTACATCATGATAGGCTTTGTTTGGGTAAATTGTAATATTGTCTAAAAATACAAATACAAGAGAAATATATTCGCATACCTACGTTCCAATGATTCTACACATTTTATGACCATAACTTTTACACATTAACATATGCAGCCACTACTTCATGCCTAACTATTTCCAGAGCTCTATGTCTTCCTTTGAAATATGTCTAAATGTCAGACGGTATCTAAATTATTCTAATTCTAGATTGATGCTAAGAGTTCAACTCGCACACACATGAAACGCAACTCTCTCTCTCTCTCTCTCTCTCTCTCTCTCTCTCTCTCTCTCTCTCTCTCTCTCTCTCTCTCTCTCTCTCTCTCTCTCAATCAATCATGAAACATAACTCTCTCTCTCTCAATCATGAAACATAACTCTCTCTCTCTCTCTAAACAATCATGAAACATAACTCTCTCTCTCTCTCTCTCTCTCTCTAAACAATCATGAAACATAACTCTCTCTCTCTCTCTCTCTCTCTCTCTCTAAACAATCATGAAACATAACTCTGAAACGAAATGAAACACTGGAGGAAACCAAATCTGAAACGCATCCAAAGTTGCATGATCTGGACAGTTGAAATGAAACACTGCAGGAAACCAAATCTGAAACTCATCCAAAGTTACATGACCTGGACAGCTGAAATGAAAATCGTCTGCAACTAGAGATTTGGTTCCCTCCAAGTCTCCAATACTCACTCACCGACTCATCTTCAGTTTCCAAATTCTTCAAAGTTCAGTCCAGCTGCACTACTTACCTGAACCACGCATCAACTGGAGATGAGGCATTGAAGAAGTCTAGTCGATTTCTAAAGTTCAACTGTCAATGTTTGGTCCTGAACCCTGATGCTGATGCTATTTGCTTTGCAATTGCTACTGTTAGAGTCGCCGAAGATGAGATTTCTGAAAAAACTAAACTCCTTAGGCAGTGGTAGGAGACAAGGAAGGTTTCAGTCCCCTAAACAACTGAACTATGAATTTCAAAAATGAATGATGAATTTCATGTCTCATCGGTGATAACTTGTTGGTGCACAAATATACAAAGCATAGTTTGAGGAAAGAATTGTTGCAATCTTGACAAGAAGAATATTGGGGCTAATACGATCTTCAAAAGAAATATGTGCGACATCCTCATTATTATCCAACCCACACAAACAGAAAAACAGGGTGATATATACAAGGAATTTTAAATAACTATTAGGGACATTCTGCTCACAATAGATCTCCACATTAGAATCCCACGATACAGTTGTGACAGACAGTCAACGAGGAAAGCGAAATAACATACAAACGTTTATTCAACACATGTGTCTACTCTCTACTCTCTAGTCCACTCATAGACAAGGTCTTCACTTCTCTGCTTGTACGATGGAGTCCATGACCCACCATCTAGTGGTGGCATAACTTTGAAAGCATGTTTCCTACCTTTTTGATAGTAGTGTCGATCGAAACTAATAGTTACCTTTTGAATTCCTGTTGCCCCTGTCAATATGGATTGAATGAACCGAAATTCGCAATTAGATCCTATCAAATTCTTGAACTCTACTTCCTGGAGATGAGCTAAGGAGAGCTCATTGGATTTCCAATGGCATTTGTAACCACATAAGAGATCGAGTTCTGAGGGGTTCTTCTGCAGTAGATGATGGAAATATATGTGCATTATTATTTGTCGCATGAACAGAATGGTATTAAGAAACAAACTGTCACCAGTTAGTATATGGAGTGGTGGAAGAACATCTTTCTCACCTTTGAAAAGAAGCATTTGTAACCACAGAAGAGATCGAGTTCTGAGGGGTCCTTCTGCCAGTAGATGATGGAAAGATATGTGCATTATTATTTGTTGCATGAACAAAATGGTATTAAGAAACAAACTATCACCAGTTAGTATGTGGACTGGTGGAAGAACATCTTTCTCACCTTTGAATAGAAGGAGTAGCTTAACCGTAGACTGAGATATTTAATATTGTTGCATTGTGCAAGGAGAGATGCTATGCCAGGTCCAGAGGAATGTCGTTCCCGTAGTCCAATATAAACTGATAAGGATGTCACATGAGGAAGTGGTGGAATCCGGCCTTTGATTATGTCAACAGTTTGATACTTTGTCTGATCGAATTAAGAAAGGTTCAAAACAATCACATAAATGAGAAAGCAGAAAAAGGAAAACATTATACTCTAGATGATTAATTTTACCAGATTTAAGCCAAATTAAAATCCATAGAGCAAATTAAAGCGCCGGATGAATTGAACAAATAACTAAAGCATTTTTCATAGGTCGTGTCCACTTGGATGCATACCTCTTCTGTAACCCAAAAAGTCACATCAAGGCATCTGGCTAACCTACAGCATTGCAACAGAAGAATGCTACCAGCATTATTTCTGTCATAGCTGGCTCTTCCACGGGAGAACAATTGTATCTTAAGGGTTCCCACGCTTGACAAGTGATGATGGACATCATCAATTTTCAGACGTTGTCGTACCGAAACCATGAGATCCTCCAGCCTCGGAGCCGAGACCGTGAACACCTTGAGCTCAGTGCAGTTCTGAATTTTTAGAACGCGAAGGCTAGGAGTCCTGAGTTCCAAGAATTCCACTCCAAAGCCTTCTAATGACAGCTCCAAAAGTGCGGCTGCCTCAATAAGCAGCTTCAGGTTCTCCGTGGTACAGAGCTTAAAACTCGCTAGCCGAAGCTTGTGCAGGCGTGGGCAGCATGCAGACGACACGAGTCGGGAAAGAAGGTAGACGCCATTGGCTAGGAGCTTTATGTCTTGGAGCCAAAGTTCTGTAAGGGACGTGAACGCCACTGCGGCAGAAGAAGGCAGTCGAAGTTCTGCACGACCCAATGTCAAATGCAAGGTCTCCATCTTTCCATAGGTGTCTGTCGTCTCATCAAGGGTCAGCACAGGATAATCAATACTGTCATCATCGCCTCTGGTCCACAGCCAGCGCCATGGCAGCCTCAGTTTCAAGCTGAACGATTTCACCCCTTGCTGCGCGGCGTAACGGATCCATTCCTGTGCGGTTTTCACGGATCGGGGCACCAGCTGTCCAGTCTCGTGACTCCACATGTCGAACGAGATCGCCAGGTCCTCGACGCCGACGACGGCAGGGGACGAAGGCTCATTTGCGGCGGCGGCAGCAGCACGGAGAGTGAGGACGTCGTTGACGAAGGAGAGGTACCGTTCGCCGTCTGCCCCGGGGTCGGCGAGCTTCTTGGGCGTGCTGTGCAAGTCGAAGCGGAGCGCGGCGACCCCCGTCCAGACGCCACGCCACCGCCGCGACAGCGCGCCGGTGCGCACGGCGTCACGAGCGTCGGGCAGCAGCTCCAGGATGCGCACGAGTAGGTCGTTGCTGAGGCGGCTGATCAAGTCGACGCCGCCGCCGCCGCCGGAAGCCGTAGTCGCTGCCGCCCTTCGTCGTCCCCACCTGCTTCGCGAGCCCATCGTGCAGGACTCGCACGTGTGGCCCGCTGGCCGCAGAGGGCGGCGCGCGCTCGGGCGGCGCCGCCGGCACTGGCTCTGGTTTCCGCCGCCGCCGCCGCCGCCGGCTCTACTGTGAGGAGAAGGGTTTTGGGAGGGACCGGCCGGCCGGTTCTTGAGAGAATATAGCAGGATGGAAAAGCCCAGCGGTGGACCCCGTGAGGTTGCAGCCTGGCCCAACAAAATAACTTCGTATTCTTTTTTGTTTTTGAAAAAAGCAAATCCAATTTACCGTCGTTTCATCATCACGGTTGTTCAATTTTGCTCTATGAACTATGAAATTAGATCCCCTAAAAAAACTATGAAATCAGATTTTTATCCTGTTAATTTTCAAAAATGTTTATTTTTTTCACTTTGGATAGTTTTGAAAAAAAAAGCATGCATGTGTCGTCGGCGCGCCGCGGCGGGGCTCGTCGACGCCGTCGCGAAGCAGATGGACGACCGCGACGGCGGGGGCATCGTCGTCGAGGGGCTCCTGCACCAGTGCACCGGGCCTTGTTCCAAGTGCTCGTCGCCATGTGCTTCGGCGAGAGGCTCGCTGACGATGACGACGTCGTCAAGTCCGTCGTGGCGCTGCAGAGGAGTTCGTGACGTCGGCCATCGGGTTCCAGGTGTTGGCGTGTGTCCCGCGGTCACCAAGGTCCTGTTCCGCCGCCGGTGGAAGAGGATGCTGTCCCTACGGCGCTGGCAGGAGGAGCTGTTCGTCCCCCTGATACGAGCGAGCCGCGCGCGACGGGAGTCATGGGGGATGCCGCGGCCACCGGCGACAGCAGCACCGCTGCAGCCGTGGACACGTACATTGACTCGCTCCTCGGCCTCCGGATCCTCGAAGACGGCGGCAGGAGGAACCTCGCGGAGGGCGAGATGGTGAGCCTGTGCTCGGAGTTCCTGGTCGCCGGCACGGACTCCACGGCTGCCGTGGCGCAGTGGATCATGGCGAACCTCGTGGCGCAGCCGGAGATCCAAGCGAGGCTCCGGGCCGAGATCCACCAGGTCGCCGCCGGCGCGTGCGGCGTCCACAGTCAGGAGGACAACCTGCTGCGGATGCCGTACCTCCGCGCCGTCGTGCTGGAGGGCCTCCGGCGGCACCCACCGGGCCACTTCGTGCTGCCGCACGCCGTCGCCGACGAGGACGGCGGCTACGCGACGCTCGAAGGCTTCCGCGTGCCGAGGCACGCGTCGGTGAACTTCACGGTGGCCGAGATGGGGCTCGACGAGGCGGTGTGGCGGGACGCGCGGCGGTTCCGGCCGGAACGGTTCCTGCCCGGCGGCGAGGGCGCGGGCGTCGACCTCACGGGGGCGAAGGAGATCAAGATGATGCCGTTCGGCGCCGGCCGGCGGATCTGCCCCGGGATGGCGCTGGCGCTGCTGCACCTGGAGTTCTTCGTGGCCAGCCTTGTCGCCGAGTTCGAGTGGCTCAAGGTGGCCGCCGAGCCGGTGGAGTTTGCCGAGAAGCAGGAGTTGTCCGTCGTGATGCGGCGGCCGCTCCGTGCCCGCGTCGTCCGGTGCACAGGGAACGTCAACTGCTGAGGCAACCTGACACGGCCTGGTCATGCAAGTCAGGTTGCCGTTCCTGCGCGCGCCGGGGCAGTGGCCGGCGACGACGGTGAAGCTCATGAGGGAAAGAACCACGACAATCGGGAGGAGGAGAGACATGCTGATGAGCTGATCATTGCTAGGCTCTCTGCAAAATGCTTTTGCATACAACTATTTGAGAAATACATGTGGATTCTTTCATTGATATACTGTATTCAGACGTTGATCCCAGAAGCCATATTCAAATGGTCTTCAAATGATCCCAGAAGCCATATTCAGACGTTGGGTTCTACTGCTAGCACCCTTGTAGATTGTAGCATTTTTACAGGAAATTTATTGCACACTTACTTCATTACAAATAACTGATGGCCCCTTGACTAGATCTTCACTGAGAGAAGCTGGTTTTGCTAGAGGAAACACTTTCTGTGCAATATTTTATCAGGCTAGGGAAATAAGTGCGACACTGAACTGGTTTCAGAGGGGGTTCAGTCCAATCTGAAACCACAGATATGACATTGTCAAAAATGAATGTGGAAATGTTCAGAGGTTTAGTCCAATCTGAAATCATTTCCCCAAGACCCCGAATCACTCTTTGCTTAACCTAAAATGTTGTATTGCTCACTCTGTGACTGTGAATGACAATAATAAACCTGAAACTGAAAACTCCAAAGTTGCATTTGGGACAGTTGACGATGAGACATTGGAGAAAACCAAATCTTGTGCTGCGCATGCAGCCGGAGATTTGGTTCCCGCCAACACTCACCTTCAGCTTCCAAATTCTTCAGGTAAGGGTCATCTTGCTGAACTGCACCAGTGCACCTACACATCATCGGATCAACTGAACTTGAGATATTGGAGGAAACCAAGTCTTGTCTTGCTTTTGCAATCAGATTTGGTTCCACCCAATTCTCTAATTCAGTTGCCAAAGTTTCAGCTCAGAGTTGTCAGTTGTCAGTTGCCCAAGCTAACTCATGACATGTACTCTACTTGATTTTGCAGTGGCTAGTGACAGAGGCACTGAAGATAAGATGTTGGAGAAAACTGAACTCCAGAAACTGTCAGTCACGGAGCTGAATACAGCAAATGCAGAGTTCAGTTTCCTACAACTCTTACATTCAGATCTAGCTAATGAAATGTTGGGCTGCGATGCTTGGAACTTATGGTGCTGCACTGCTGCTGCTGCCCTTTTATACACACAGCTCAACCGGAAGATCATGTGCTGCTCTGTTCTGATATTCTCTATCATGATTCATGGGTAGTGCATGTTCAGGAAAAAGGTTCTGAAGAACAGTTATACTTTCTAACAATCTCTGACCAGAAATGTCCTTGCCGTACCTTTATTAGAGAAACGCTAAAAACCCCTCGGGACATCAGCATTGTCACCATCAAAACTATTCAAAGTGAAGAAAAAACAGTTCTGAAAATTGACAGGTTAAAATTCTGATTTTATAGTTTAGGGAGCAAAATTGAACGACCATACCTTTAGCAAAACCAAGTTCAAAATGTTGTAATTAACAAAACTTTGTCGCCCTTTGCCTAGAAACTTGACTTAACCAGGCTTGGCGACGAGGCTAGCTAGCAATGTTGTGATCTCGTTTAAGCATCGGAATTAGTTTTATGTAAATCACGACCGCTTGGTGCTGTACGGCCGAGTAGCTTTAGTAATCAGTGGATTGCTATTTGCTACTGCTAAACTTTGTACTGTTTATGTTTTTTTACTCCTGCCACTCATACACATTTAGGAAAAAGATTAAAGGACGGTAAATTGGATTTGCTTTAGGTCTGTTAAAGAGCTAGCTGAAGGGTGGGTTATGGGCAGGGGGCCTTTGCCGACTAGGCTTTTGCTATTTTGTTTCGCTGCATTTGCATGGGCGCTGTGGACTAATCGAAATAAAATGGCTATTCAACATAAGTTCCCTAAGAATCCTGTGGATGTCATTTTCAATGCTATCTCATTTCTACAATGAAGCCGATGAATCGAGGATCAGGGAGATCAAGGAAGCAATCCTGGTTTGGATGAAGACCTTCGAGCCGGCTACCTTAGTTTCGACAGACATTTACGAATTGTAATCTGTTTTTCTGTCTTTGCTTTTGCTTTGAGCTCTGAGATGTAAAACTGGAATTCCCAGTGAACCTGTTACGTTTGGCTTTCTTAAAAATTCGGGGCATTGCCTCTTTTTCTAAAAAAATTGGATTTGTTTTTATTTCACAAAAGGGATACGAAGTTTCAATCTTGGGGTTGCCGGCGTGCAGCAAAAGCAAAAGTTATTTTGTTGGGCCAGGCTGCAACCACTCGAGCTGGACCGAATTCGAGCAAGCAAGCTCATTTTTTATCCTCACGGGCTCCACCGCTGGGCCTTTCCAGCCTGCTAGGAAGCCTCATCCGACCAATAACCCTTCTCCCGTTCACAGTAGAGGCGGCGGCGGCGGCGGCGGCGGCTGAAACCAGAGCCAGTGCCAGCGGCGCCGCCCGAGCGCGCGCCCTTGCGGCCAGCCGGCCACACGTGCGAGCCCTGCACGATGGGCTCGCGAAGCAGGTCGGGACGACGAAGGGCGGCGACTAGGGCTGGCGTCGGCGGCGTCGACTTGATCAGCCGCCTCAGCAACGACCTGCTCGTGCGCATCCTGGAGCTGCTGCCGGACGCGAGGGACGCTGTGCGCACCGGTGCGCTCTCGCGGCGGTGGCGTGGCGTCTGGACGGGGGTCGCCGCGCTCCGCTTCGACTTCCACAGCAGGCCGACGAAGAAGCTCGCCGCCGGCCCCGGGACAGACGACGAACGGTACCTTCGCTTCGTCAAAGACGTCCTCACTCTCCGTGCTGCTGCTGCCGCCGCAAATGAGCCTTCGTCCCCTGCTGTCGTCGGCGTCGAGGACCTGGCGATCTCGTTCGACATATGGAGTCACGAGACAGGACGGCTCGTGCCCCGATCCGTGGAAACCGCACAGGAATGGATCCGTTACGCCGCGCAGCAAGGGGTGAAATCGTTCAGCTTGAAACTGAGGCTGCCATGGCGCTGGCTGTGGACCAGAGGCGATGATGACAGTATTGATTATCCTGTGCTGACCCTTGATGAGACCTATGGAAAGATGGAGACCTTGCATTTGACATTGGGTCGTGCAGAACTTCGACTGCCTTCTTATGCCCACGCTTGCACAAGCTTCGGCTAGCGAGTTTTAAGCTCTGTACCACGGAGAACCTGAAGCTGCTTATTGAGGCAGCCACACTTTTGGAGCTATCACTACAGGGCCTTGGAGTGGAATTCTTGGAACTCAGGACTCCTAGCCTCCGCGTTCTAAAAATTCAGAACTGCACTGAGCTCAAGGTGTTCACGGTCTCGGCTCCCAGGCTGGAGGATCTCATGGTTTCGGTACGACAACGTCTGAAAATTGATGATGTCCATCGTAACTTGTCAAGCGTGGGAACCCTTAAGATACAATTGTTCTCCCGTGGAAGAGCCAGCCATGCCAGAAATAACGCTGGTAGCATTCTTCTGTTGCAATGCTGTAGGTTAACTAGATGCCTT
This sequence comes from Themeda triandra, assembly GCA_018135685.1. NCBI lineage: Eukaryota > Viridiplantae > Streptophyta > Magnoliopsida > Poales > Poaceae > Themeda > Themeda triandra. The sequence continues at coordinate 128,813 of JAENPR010000598.1, forward strand.
GAAGTGACTTTTTGGGTTACAGAAGAGGTATGCATCCAAGTGGACACGACCTATGAAAAATGCTTTATCCGGCGCTTTAATTTGCTTTATGGATTTTAATTTGGCTTAAATCTGGTAAAATTAATCATCTAGAGTATAATGTTTCCTTTTTCTGCTTTCTCATTTATGTGTTTGTTTTGAACCTTTCTTAATTCGATCAGACAAAGTATCAAACTGTTGACATAATCAAAGGTAGGATTCCACCACTTCCTCATGTGACATCCTTGTCAGTTTATATTGGACTACGGGAACGACATTCCTCTGGACCTGGCGTAGCATCTCTCCTTGCACAATGCAACAATATTAAATATCTCAGCCTATGGTTAAGCTACTCCTTCTTTTCAAAGGTGAGAAAGATGTTCTTCCACCAACCCACATACTAAATGGTGATAGTTTGTTTCTTAACCATTCTGTTCATGCGACAAATAATAATGCACATATCTTTCCATCATGTACTGCAGAAGGACCCGCAGAAGGACCACTCAGAACTCGATCTCTTCTGTGGTTACAAATGCATCTTTTCAAAGGTGATAAAGATGTTCTTCCACCACTTCATATACTAACTGGTGATAGTTTGTTTATTAATATCATTCTGTTCATGCGACAAATAATAATGTACATATCTTTCCATCATCTACTGCAGAAGAACCCCTCAGAACTCGATCTCTTCTGTGGTTACAAATGCCATTGGAAATCCAATGAGTTCTCCTTAGCTCATCTCCAGGAAGTAGAATTCAAGAATTTGATAGGAACTAATTGCGAATTTCGATTCATTCAATCCATATTGACCGGGGCAACAGGAATTCAAAAGGTAACTATTAGTTTCGATCGATACTACTACCAAAAATGTAGGAAAAACATGCTTTCAAAGTTATGCCACCACTAGATGGTGGGTCATGGACTCCATCGTACAAGCAGAGAAGTGAAGACCTTGTCTATGAGTGGACTAGAGAGTAGAGAGTAGACACATGTGTTGAATAAATGTTTGTAGGACTGTCTGTCACAGCTGTATCGTGGGATTCTAATGTGGAGATCTATTGTGAGCAGAATGTCCCTAATAGTTATTTAAAATTCCTTGTATATATCACCCTTTTTTTCTCTTTGTGTGGGTTGGATAATAATGAGGATGTTGCACATATTTGTTTTGAAGATCGTATTAGCCCCAATATTCTTCTTGTCAAGATTGCAACAATTCTTTCCTCAAACTTTAACCAAATACCATCTTGGAATGCTTTGTATATTTGTGCACCAACAAGTGATCACCGATGAGACATGAAATTCATCATTTTTTTTTCTCGAATACGCAAAAGATTTGCGCATCTTTGTATTTAAGAAGAAGAGAGTTTTACATGTTTTTCTGGGGTGGTTACAAATATGCGACACTGCCCTCCACCCCGGAACGCGTACAAAGCGGACTACTCACGCACTAAGCATTTTAATTTCCGCGCACCGGCTTCGATCCATAGGTCGGCGGTGTGCTTGATGTTGCTGAGGATCTGTTGGAGGGTGGCCTCAGCGCCTCTGAAGCATCGTGCGTTCCTCTCCTTCCAGATCTCCCAGGCTATGACTGCGAACAGCGTGTCTGCACCTTTTCTCTTGGCCCCGTGCCACTTCGCCCTCCAGAGGTCCCACCACTGGCCGATGGATGGTGCTCCGTTCCCCGAGGTGTCTACGTATAGCGCCGCCAAGATGTTCCACCACACCTGTCGGGAGAAGGAGCACTCTGCGATGATGTGATCGATTGTTTCTGGTTCCTGGTCGCAGAGGTAGCAGTTGTCGTTCGCCTGCAGCCCGTGCCTGTGCCTCCTGTCCGCCGTCCAATGGCGTTTGCGTATGGCCAGCCAGATCCTGAGGGGTGCCCACGTCTTCCAGATCCTCTTGCAACCTGGGATTGGGTGGGATCCCACAAGGAGTGCCCTGTAGGCTGATTTGGCACTGTATTTCCCATCCGCTGACCATTTCCAAATTAGTCGGTCCTCCGTCCCGGAGAGAGCGACCTGATCGATCCTGTGCCAAAGGTTGAGGCACTCTCTGATGGCCGCGACAGATATCCCCCCGGAGATCTGCCGCACCCAGGTTCGATCGTTTGGTCCGCGGTGCAACCCCTCGGCGATGGTGGCCTCCCGGATCTCCCTTGCACCGACGTAGTGGAGCAGAAGTGGCGCGATGTCCCCCACCGAGCGGCCGTCTATCCACCTCGCGGTCCAGAAGAGGGTGGATCTGCTGTCGCCAAGGACCGTGAACGTAGAGGCGCGAAAGAAGTCGTGCACCTCCCTGGGCACCTTGATCTCCAACTGTGACCAAGCGCGGTCGACGTCCGTGTGGTGTAGCCAGAGCCATCTGGACTGCAAGGCTATCGAGGTGCGCCGGTGGTCTGGGACTCCTAGGCCCCCCAGATCAGTCGGCCGGCACGCAGTGGGCCATGCCACCATGCACTTCCCCCTGATGGAGCCCTCCTTCCCGGTCCAGAAGAAACGTCTGCAGATGTTGTTGATCTCCTCTATCACCCAAGGGGGCAATCCATCGGAGATGATAGTGTAGATGGGGATCGCCGAAAGGACGGACTTGACCCAGATGAGTCTCCCGCTTCTCGCCATGAGCGGGCCGTGGCACGCTGGGAGGCGGGCCGCGATCGAGTCCACCGCGGTTTGGTACCTGTCCTTGGGTATCTTCTTAGTGCTGAGTGGAAGTCCTAGGTAGGTGATGGGGAACTCGGAGATCTGGCAGCCGATGATTCCTTGGATGCTCCGAAGGTCTATGTCTAGGGCGTAGATTGTCGTTATAGAGCACTTGGCGAGGTTGGTCCTCAAGCCAGATGCATCCCCGAATGACTGCAGGATCGTTCTCAGCGCCCTCGCCTCTGCTACACTGGGGTGCATGAAGATGATGACATCGTCGGCATAGAGGCTGCAGTGGTGCTTGATGGCCGGCGTTCCGGGAGGCTGGATCAGCTGTCCCTCAGCCGCCGCGACCATGAGCCTGGTGAAGACCTCCATGACGAGGATGAAGAGCATCGGCGAGAGTGAGTCCCCCTGCCTGACCCCCCGCCGGTGTCTGATCGGCCTCCCCGGCCGACCATTAACCAGGACGCGGGAGGATGCGGAGGACAGCAGTGTCGCGATCCAACGCCTCCACTGGTCGCTGAATTCGAACGCACGGAGTGTGTCGAGCAGGAATGGCCATGCCACCGTGTCGAAGGCCTTGGAGATGTCCAGCTTGAGTAGCACTTTCAGGATCTTCTGCTTTCGTAGATGTACTGCCGCTCGCTGGACGAACTTGAAGTTGTCGTGTATCGTCCTGTCCCTGATGAAGGCGTTCTGGTTGGGCGAGATAAGGTCCTTCAACCTCGGCGCCAACCTAGCGGCCAGCAGTTTGGAGGCTAGCTTGCCAAAGCTGTGGATCATCGTGATGGGCCTATAGTCTGTCGGGTGGCCGCGTCCGACTTCTTTGGTAGCAGGACTACTAGGGCGTTGTTTAGGCTGTTGAAGTGCCTGCAGTCGCCGAAGAAGAGGCCATTTAATGCTGCCAAGACGTCTTCCTTGATAATCGGCCACGCCGACTTGTAGAAGGCCCCGGTGAAGCCGTCTAGACCAGGCGCCCTGTCCGACGGCATGTCACGCACGACCCTCTCCACCTCATCCCCTGAGAATGGGAGGTCAAGCGTGGACATATCCAGCGGATTGATGCCAAGGGCGGCGAAATCAGTGGAGACCCCCCCCCCCCGGGCCCTCGACACCGAAGACACCGTCGAAGTGGTTGAAGATGGCCTCCTCTATGGCCTTTGCAGAGGTGCACACCTCACCGTCGCCCGTTCGAAGACGGTAAATCCCGTTCTTGCACTTCCTCCCACGGGCTAGGAGGTGGAAGTACTTCGTGTTGGCGTCTCCATCGGCTAGGTAGCGCACCCGCGACCTCTGTCGCGCGATGGTTCGCTCGAGCGACGCCAGGCCGAGCCACTTGAACTTGAGTTCCTTGCGCACCCTGTGTTCCTCGTCCGTGAGCTGCCTGCGTTCAGAAGCTTGGTCGAAGCAGAGGACAATTGCTCGCGCCATGAGCAGCTGGTCCCTCACGTTCTCGATGCTCCTGGACGCCCAGCGCTGTAGCTCCGTCTTTAGATTCTGGAATAGCGCGTCTAGCTATCGAAGGGGGTCGGTGATACCCTGGTCGCAGGTCCATCCCCTGATGACCGCGTCCTGGTAGCCCTCCGCCCTCGGCCAGAAGGACTCAAAGTGGAATCTTGGTTTGGCGCGCGCCGACATGTTCGTACGCGCAAGCAGAACGGGCAATGGTCGGAGACGTCCGTCGAGAGGGCCCGGGAGGTGGCGAGCGGGTGCATCGACTCCCAGTCGAGCGACACCAGTGCCCTGTCAAGTCGCACCAATGTGGGCATCCTTCTCTCGTTGCTCCAGGTGTACAGCCGTCCGTGTAGGTGGATGTCGAGGAGCTCCAGGTCGGCCACGGTCCGTCGCAAGCGTGTATGATCGCCGCGAGCTCCTCGAGAAATAGCCTTTGTCGCCGTCATCCTGCGGGTCGTACACAACCGTGAGCCACCAGGGCCCCCACCCTGTGTCTGCAACGGAGTGTACGCGCACGGTGGCTGAGTAGTGTCCGATGTGGGCGTCGTCGAGGCGAATGTCCGTTCGTCTACCTGCAAGAAGAATCCCTCCCCGGGTGCCATTCGCAGGGGGCGTACGCATAGTCAACAAAGTCCATTCCCAACAAGGAAGGTACAAGCATCTGTGGTACAGAGTGGAGCTTTGTCTCTACAATACAAGCGATGTGAGGTCTCTCGTTCAACACCATCGTGCGAACGGCGTCGCGGTGGCCTCTGTTGTTGAGACCCCGCGCATTCCAGCATACAATGGTTGTATTATCCATTGACGGGTCATCCTGATGGCTGGTGCTCGTCTAGCTGGTCGGCGCTCAAGCGCGGCCCCCGGCTCCGCGGCGTCTATGCGGACGCTGCCAGTGCTCCTCGTCGTGGAACAGCTCACTCATGGCCTGGGCGTCGCCGGGCCTCCCCTCAAACATCTCGTCTAGCTGCTGTCGTCCCTCCTCCGTGGGCTCCGCCTCGATGAACCCCATCTTCTGCATGGCGAGGATTTCTCCTCTCTTCGCGACCGGGAACCTGGAGAGGGGGTTGGCCGCGATGCGCCTGCTTCGCAGCGGGAGCTGTACGGAGCTGCAGTCGGCCACCCGAGATGACCTTGGCAGCAGCGGTGTGGTCGCCTTGTGGAAGACGCGCTTGGCGAAGGTCTTCAACCTCCCCGTGAGGGAGCCCTCGCTGCGTGGTGTCCCCTCGTCCTCAGGCGCGACGTGGGCGGTCCCCCGGTAGAGCGGCATGCTGAAGCCCGGTGGTGCGTCGTCGTCGTGGAGGGCGTGGTCGACGGCTCCCAGTGGCGTGCACGGCTCGGCCCCCACCGCCTCAGGCGACATCCTCGGCGGGCTACCCGAGGCCCCGCACAGGTACGCCATGCTGAGGGCCGGCGTCGCAGGGCGAGGCACCCGGTGTACCGTCGGTGACTCAAAGCGCCCCGCCGAGTCGACCCCGACGGTCACCGAGCCTGGAGCCGTGTGGTGGTCCTCCGGCCGGTCATCCTCCGAGTCGACGAAGCCGGGGTCGTCGGCGGCCCCGGGGTCCTCAACGGCCCCCGCCGGAGTGTTCCCGAAGTCGCCAGCGTCGTGGTCGATGCGTGTGTCGTGGACGAGGCGTGTAGTTGGGTGCTCAGCGCACTCCTCCGCCCAGTCTCCACAGGCGGCGCCGAGGTCGTCCCACGTGGCCCAGTGACCGAGGAGGGCTAGCATGCCCTCGGCCTCGGCTAGCGCGCTCTCGGACTCCTGGCCACGAGTGCCGTGAACCGGTGTCGCCGGTCCGTCCTCCCCAGGAAGCTCGTCGCCCACCGGTCCACCTGCCCCAGTGTCAGCTGCGCTGTCGAGGTGATGCAGCGCGCCAAAGCCGGTTGGCCCCTCCACAAGGACCTCAATCCAATGGTCGAGTAGGGTCAGAGTGGCCTGAGCGGCCGGGTCTGCCTCGGGTGACTCCAGGCTCCCTGCCGAGTCACCCGCGGCGACACCCCCCTCTGTCGACACCCGTAGCGACTGCCACCACGGTCCTCTGCGTCGGCTCGGGTGTGATCTCCAGGTCGGTGGCCTTGTCGCCCGAAGCGGATGTTCCAGCCGACGGCTGCGCCCTCGGCCGCCACACCCACTGCGGCGTCGGCCTGGCCGTAGGCGGCTGGCGGCTCCCTGCTCCGCCTGCAGGGCTGTGTCTGCCGGTGCGTGGCGCTGCGTCCCCAGCAGGCCCGCGCCTAGCAAGACCGCCCCCAGGCTGCCCCTTGGAGCGTGCGACGCGGTCTTGGCGGCCCCGCGTGGCCGTCGCGTGGGCGCCGGCTGAAGGTTTGCGCGGCCCCGCCGGTCGCGCCGGCGGCCGTGTGCTGGCGCGTTCACAGGCTGCGTTGCACGGGGTGGCTTGGTTGGCGGGGCCGGCGTACGCGTCATGACGGCGTTCTTCGGCATTCGCCCTCCCCCGCCCCCGGCGAGGATCCTCGTCTGGCGGCACAGATCTCGGTGTAGAGCACCGTCCAGCGTCCCCCTCTCGCAGGGGAAGCTGTAGAAGCGCGGACCGGGCCCCCAGCCCGGAGGAGGGCCGCCGAAGTCGTCGTCGCCGTCCCACCCGTCGTCCGGGGCGTGGGAGCCGCCCGGCGGCCCGGGGGAGGCTGCGTGTTGAAGTCCGCGACCGCCCGTAGGTGGGTGAAGACCTCGTAGCCCAGCACCCTCTTCTCGGCGATGGTGAGGGGGTTCATCGGGACCACCTCGTTCTCGACAACGCCCAACCAGCAGGTCTGCGAGATGTAGCTCGGATCGCAGGTCCAGGCGGTCACCCTGAAGGAGGCCAGGTCGTCCTCGTTGACGGCACCCAGCTCAACGTCCTGGACCCAGCAAGCCGGGTGGAGAATCCTGGCGGCGGTGTCCTCGCGCCAAACGTGCGGCGGGATACCCTCAAGGATGAGGTTAACCCTGTAGCGCATGTCCCCGTTTACCGCGTGCCTGAACCGCGTCCAGGGCAGGAAGACGAGGGCCGTGTGGGCGAGAGGCAAAGGCAACGGCGCCGCAGCGAGGATGCGGTCGCGGCGCTCCTGGTTGGGGCAGAAGATGAGGAACCTCTCCGGGAAGAAGCGCCTGATCTGCAGGTCGGCCGGCGCGATGTCGATGGCCGCGGCGATCGCCGCTCGGACGTCGGCGATGGCGACGTCAGCCCCGCACTGGGGATACCCAACGAGCGAGAACTGTAGCTGCGTCTCGGCTGTGTCAATCTGCGCGTCCCTCTTGATGTAGCACCAGGACTCAAGCGGCCGTAGACGCGGGTCCCCGGGGCGCAGGGCAGTCCTGGCGTCATTGTCCGAGGTGGGGGGCGGAGAGGGAGTGGCCCCTTGCGCGCCAACGGGTATCCCCGGCGACCCAGGAGGAGGCCCTGGAGGTGGAGTCGGTGACTGCCCCCGGCATTCACCGAGCCACCGGTGTTCGTCGTCTTCCTGCGCTTGGCAGCCTGCCCGGCGTCCCCCGCCGAGCTGCCCGAGAAGCTGGAGGACGCCGCTGGCCTGGTGCAGTCCCTAGCGTGATGCCCAAGTCCGTGGCAGTTCCAGCACTGGCTTCTCGCTTGCAGTCGGCGATCTTGTGCCCACCGGCGCCGCAGTTGAGACAGCAGTCGTCGGGGACCTTCCGGGCGGCCGGCCCCTGGGTGCGGCGGCGACCTTCTCGCTGGTCGTGATGGTGAAGGACGTGGAGATGGCTTGCGAGGGACGACCTCCCGCCACCTGTCCCGGTCCGGCAGTGAGGCCCTGCGGTCGGCCCCCAACCACAGCGCGGCCGGTGGACGAGGCTCGGGGTTGGGTCCCAGACGTCTGTGAGCGGCCGGCGCGTCGCCTGCCCGGCGCCGAGTCTCCTGTGCGCCGGCTCCCTGGCCGCGGGCGTCGGGCCGACACGGCTTGCCGCGCTGGTGCGCCTTGCCGGGGCCCTGTGGGGGCGCTCCTGGGCGCCGGCCTCAGCAGCTCCGCACACGGGTGGCACGGCCTCGGGCGCCGGTGCGCGAGTCCCTGCGTCGCTAGACGCCGCCCCACGGCGCGCGCGACGCCGCGGCCGGCGACCGTCGCGCCGTGGAGGAGCAGCAGCGGGCGGCGGCTGCGCGGCCGTGGACGTGCCGTCGCCATCAGCAGCAGCAGCACCGGTCCGGGACGAGCTCTCCCCGAGCTCTAGAACCCGGTCGGGTCGGCTGGACATTTCGTCGAACAGGTTGTGGTCGTCGCGCCTCCCGGTGTTCGGACTGAGCAGCCTGCGCGCATTCGGCGGGCGCACCGCACCGGCATCCGTGGACGTGCCGTCGTCGGCATCCGCAGCAGCCCCGGTCCGGGACGAGCTCTCCCCGAGCTCCGGAGCCCGGACGGGTCGGCTGGACGTTTCGTCGAACGGGTGGTGGTCGTCGTGCCCCCCGGTGGTTGGGCTGAACAGCCTGCGCGCGTTGTGCGGCGGAGGTCCGGGAGGAGGAGGTGGTGGTGCCTGGACCGAGGCCGTGCCCGCCCCGGGGCCGTTCGTTGCGGCCGCCGCAGCCTCCACCCCCGGGAGGTCGACGGCCAGCGGTGGGGCAGCAGCGGGCGTGGGGGATGTCGAGGTAGGGGCGGGGGCCTGAACGGGCGCTGCCGTAGGAGGGGCGGAGTGGCCGACGCGGGACGCCGAAGAGGAGTCGCCGCGGTCGTGGTCGCCGGACGAGCGGGCGCGCGCGCCCTCGTCCCCGGCCCGGGCATGCCCAAGCACCGGGGCTCGGCCTTGGAAGGGGTCTCCCCGACCACCAACCCGGGCCGAGCCGCCCTGGACGAGACCCGGCGGCCGGAGAGGAGCAGGGAGGCCGCCGGCGGCGCGTAGCCATCTTCATCGTCGGAGGCGTCGGAACAATGGCCGTCGGTCCACCGCTGCGCTTTGCTACGCCCAGTGGACATGGGGTGGAAGGGCGTGGCTATGGGAGAGAGAAGCTTACCGGAGGGGGAGGAGGAGGTCGCCGTCGGGGCCGGAACGGCCGGCGGCGCGCTGGCAGCGGCACCCTGGGAGGAGGTGCTGGGCGCGACCATCTTCGGCTGGGAGCTTCCCGGAATTGTTGCGGAGCGAGCAGTGGACGGCGGGCTGTGGGGCGTGGTGGAATAGGTTCGGGAGAGGGAGGGGAAGAGGATGGCCGGGCCGATCTACTCCGGGATGGCCGGGAGGCCGGCCATCGCCGGCGGCGGCGGCGGGCGGGTCGCGGTCGCGGGCGGGTCGCGGTCCTGTCCGTTCCTTCGCCGCTTGTCCGTTCATTCGTAGTTCTGTTGTTTAGGGGTCTGAAACCTTCCATGTCTCCTACCACTGCCTAAGGAGTTTAGTTTTTTCAGAAACCGCATCTTCGGTGACTCTAACAGTAGCAATTGCAAAGCAAATAGCATCAGCATCAGGGTTCAGATCGAGTTGAGCCGAGCCAGCCACGAGCCGAGCGAGCTAACAAGCTTCGAGTTTTTCATCCAGCCTTAGCCGGGCGGGAGAGGTGGCGCCGGCAGGTTCTTGGTGAACGTTGATGAACGGAGGGGGAAGAGGATGGCGAGATGGCAGCGAGGGAGATGGCTATGGTTTGGGAGTAGTAGAGCAAGTCTTCTATGGCTGCAAAGATTTGGAAAGCAGAAGAAGGTGAGCTGCATCGTTTATCCTCTGTGCATGTTACATGCTGCAATAGTTAATAGCAAGTGCGTTCGTGTGATCTCATCTCAAGTTCTCAACATTCAGCAATCTCAAGGATTTGTTTTACATCTGCTGTTCTGCACAAGACACATGCAATTTTTTTTAAAGATTAGAGAAATGCTAAACACCACTCGGGACATCAGCACTGTCACCATTAAAACTATCCAAATTGAAAAAAAAACATTTTTGAAAATTAACAGGTTAAAAATATGATTTCGTAGTTCAATAGTCCATAGAGCAAAATTGAACAACCGCGATGATTGAACGACGGTAAAATTTGATTTGTTTTTTCAAAAAAAAAAAAAAGGAATACGAAGTTATTTTGTTGGGCCAGACTGCAACCACTCGAGCTGGACCGAATTCGAGCAAGCCCATTTATTCGAGTAGAGTCTGCTAGGTAGCCGATCAAGAACCGGCCGGGCGGTCCCTCCCCAAACCCTTCTCCCGTTCACAGTATAGCCGGCGGCGGCGGCGTCCCAAACCAGAGCCAGTGCCGGCGGCGCCGCCGGCGCGCGCGCCCTTGCGGCCCGTCTGCTACACGTGCGAGTCCTGCACGATGGGCTCGCGAAGCAGGTCGTGCCGACGAAGCAGGGCGGCGACGACTACGGCTGCCGGCGGCGGCGGCGTCGACCTGATCAGCCGCCTCAGCAACGACTTGCTGGTGCGCATCCTGGAACTTCTGCCGGACGCTCGGGACGCCGTGCGCACCGGCGCGCTCTCGCGGCGGTGGCGCGGCGTCTGGACGGGGGTCGCCGCGCTCCGCTTCGACTTCCACAGCAGGCCGACGAAGAAGCTCAATGCCGGCCCCGAGACAGACGACGAACGGTACCTTCGCTTTGTCAAAGACGTCCTCACTCTCCGTGCTGCTGCTGCTACCGCAAATGAGCCTTCGTCCCCTGCTGTCGTCGGCGTCGAGGACCTGGCGATCTCGTTCAACATATCGAGTCACGAGACAGGACGGCTCGTGCCCCGATCCGTGGAAACCGCACAGGAATGGATCCGTTACGCCGCGCAGCAAGGGGTGAAATCGTTCAGCTTGAAACTGAGGCTGCCATGGCGCTGGCTGTGGACCAGAGGCGATGATGACAGTATTGATTATCCTGTGCTGACCCTTGATGAGACCTGTGGAAAGATGGAGACCTTGCATTTGACATTGGGTCGTGCAGAACTTCGACTGCCTTCTTCTGCCGCAGTGGCGTTCACATCCCTTACAGAACTTTGGCTCCAAGACATAAAGCTCCTAGCCAATGGCGTCTACCTTCTTTCCCGACTCGTGTCGTCTGCATGCTGCCCACGCTTGAACAAGCTTCGGCTAGCGAGTTTTAAGCTCTGTACCACGGAGAACCTGAAGCTGCTTATTGAGGCAGCCGCACTTTTGGAGCTGTCACTAGAGGGCTTTGGAGTGCAATTCTTGGAACTCAGGACTCCTAGCCTTCGCGTTCTAAAAATTCAGAACTGCGCTGAGCTCAAGGTGTTCACGGTCTCGGCTCCGAGGCTGGAGGATCTCATGGTTTCGGTACGACAACGTCTGAAAATTGATGATGTCCATCATCACTTGTCAAGCGTGGGAACCCTTAAGATACAATTGTTCTCCCGTGGAAGAGCCAGCTATGACAGAAATAATGCTGGTAGCATTCTTCTGTTGCAATGCTGTAGGTTAGCCAGATGCCTTGATGTGACTTTTTGGGTTACAGAAGAGGTATGCATCCAAGTGGACACGACCTATGAAAAATGCTTTAGTTATTTGTTCAATTCATCCGGCGCTTTAATTTGCTCTATGGATTTTAATTTGGCTTAAATCTGGTAAAATTAATCATCTAGAGTATAATGTTTACTTTTTCGGCTTTCTCATTTATGTGTTTGTTCTGAACCTTTCTTAATTCGGTCAGACAAAGTATCGAACTGTTGACAGAATCGAAGGTCAGATTCCACCACTTCCTCATGTGACATCCTTATCAGTTCATATTGAACTACGTGAACGACATTCCTCTGGACCTGGCGTAGCATCTCTCCTTGAACAATGCAGCAATATTAAATATCTCAGCCTACAGTTACGCTACTGCATCACTTCAAAGGTGAGAAAGATGTTCTTCCACCAGTCCAGATAATAACGAGTTAGAGTTTGTTTCTTAATACCATTTTGTTCATGCGATAAATAATAATGCATATATGCTTCCATTTTCCACTGCAGAAGGACCAAACAGAACTGGATCTCTTATGTGATTACAATTGCCATTGGAAATCCAATGAGTTCTCCTTAACTCATCTCCAGGAAGTAGAGTTCAAGAATTTGATTGGAACTAATTGTGAATTTCGGTTCATTCAATCCATATTGACAGGGGCAACCGGAATTCAAAAGGTGTCTATTAGTTTCGATCAATACTACCGTCAAAAAGGCAGTAAGCATGCTTTCAGAGTTATGCCACCACTAGATGGTGGGTCATGGACTACTTGCATTGACACTAGTTCACAGTACAAGCGGAGAAGTGGAGACCTTGTCTATGAGTGGACTAGAGAGTAGAGACTACAGTTATGGACACATGTGTCGAATAAAAGTTTGCATATTATTTGGCTTTACTCGTTGACTGTCTGTCATAGCTGTATTGTGGGATTCTAATGCAGAGATCTATTATGAGCAGAATGTGCCTAATAGTTGCCTAAAATTCCTTGTAATCACCCTGTTTCTCTCTCTTTTGTGGGTTGGATAACAACAAGGATGTTGCACGTATTTCTTTTGAAGATCGTATTAGGCCCAATATTGTTCTTCTTGTCAAAATTGCAGCAATTAATTCTTTCCTCAAATTTTAGCCAATTTCACCTGGGAACGCTTTGTATATTGGTGCACCAACGAGTGATCACCGTTGAAACATGAAATTCACCATTCATTTGTGAAATTCTTAGTTCAGTTGTTACGACATGCTTGTTCTGTGTTTTTTTTTTTTTTTTGACAACATTCTTATTCTGGGTTTGGTGTTGTGCTTCAAGTAGCAAGCAGTAACTATACAACCATATTGAATGATGCCATGATGGCTTTTCGATTAACGCATGGCTAACAATGTTTTTTCTGGATGTTTTTTAAAGTAGTATATTAATAAGAATTACAGATTTCAGATCATAATGGTGAATTTTGTGAATGATTCAATCCTGTGGATATGTTCATGGGTGCAGAAAGGGGAAGTCTGGGTACTAGTGGCGCAGACTCAAGCCTAGAATGTCCATGGGTGCAGAGCGAGTCTTCCATGGTTGCCAGAGTTGGAAAGGAGAAGAACATAAGCTGCGTCCAGCTGCATCGTTTATTATCAGACTTTCTGCATGCTACACTGCTGCAATAGTTAATAGCAAGTGCGCGATCACAACATTGAACAATCTATGGATTTGTTTTAGCTCTACACATGAGTACATGACACATGCATGTAAGCACATGTTCCTTTTTTTTTTCGAGAACATGCACTTGCATGTGTTTCATTAAGTTGGAGATAACCAAAGTTCAGACAGAAGGTAACCAAAGGTTACCCAAGCCCTAAACTACTTACTGATGACAATCTTAGTGTTGCCATCTCCAAAAATCATTTTATATGTAAAAAAGAAAAAAATAGCTTCTTCCATGTGCAGCTTCAATTCTCTCGAGCCGTTTCATTAACTAGTATAGTAGTATTCATCCAAAAAAAATCAGAGAAATCAAAGCTGAAACTTCTTAAGAAGCCATGTTGGTCCTGTATGTGGGGCATAAATTGATTCTTTCAATAATCATGTTTTTCGATGGCAAATAAGGGACATGTAAGGGATGGACTCCCGGTCGACTCATATGCTTATTTCCAACGTGTACCAGTATGCAATGCAGGCGCGTACGAGATGAAAACACAACACAAAAATGAGGGTTATATTCTAGATGGAAATCTAGACAGAGTAGGCGAGGTAGGTCTTCATGTAGGACGCGGAAAAGCCATTGAAGTTACAGCTCAGCGCGGTGGTGTAAGCACCGACCTCGTGGAACACGAGCCAGTCCCCGATGCGTAGCTCTGGCAGGTGGTAACCCTTCATCACCACGTCCAACGAGTCGCACGTGGGACCGAACACCGTCGACGGGTGCGTCGTCTCATCACTCTCACCGCCTTCGTTGTTGTGGTCGTCGTCGCCGGCGGCACGAGCGCGACCCGACACTGGAACAGGGCGTGGCACGTAGTTCTCGACGTGGATGCAGCACAGCGTGCCGAAGTAGCCGTCGTCGATCCAGTACTCGCGCACCTCGCCGCGCGTGCGCTTCCCGAAGACGCGCGCGGCGAGGGTGAACGTCGTCTCGGCGAAATAGCGCCCCGGCTCACCGATCACCTGGAGGCCAGGGACGTCCCCAAAGTGTCGCGCCAGCGCCGAGTTTATCACGTCGCACGCGTCCTGGAACGTGGAGCCGCCGGCCGTGAAGCCCCCGCCGATGTCCAGGATCTGCATGGGTGGCATGCCGCGCGCGGCGGCAGCGTCGAACACCACGCGGGCCGCCTCCACGGCAGCGTCGTAGACGCCGACGCGGGACACGGCACTCCCGACATGGAACGCGACGCCCGAGACCGCCAGGCCCGCGCTCTGCGCGGCGTGCAGGAGCGGCGCCACTTCCTCTGGCCGCGCACCGTACTTGGTGCCCAGGTCCCACCGGGCGTCTCCGGCGTCGGGGACCTTGAGCCGGAGCAGAAGCTTGCACCGGGGGTGGAAGCGCCGTAGCTTGTCCACCTCCTCCACCGAGTCGAAGGTGGTGAGGTTGACGCCGACGCTGGCGGCGTGCGCGATGTGCGCCTCGGGCTTGCACGGGTTCGCGTAGACGATGCGGTCCGCGGCGACGCCGAGCGCGAGCACGGCATCCATCTCGGCGGAGCTGGCGCAGTCGAAGCCAGCGCCGAGAGCGGCCAGCGCTCCGAGCAGCGTCGGGTTGGGGTTGCACTTGACGGCGTAGTAGGGCGGCACGGTGCCCTTGAGCCCACGCCGCCACGCCGCGAACAGCTCCACCACCTTGCCGAGGTTCAGCACGTTGAACGCGCTCGTTACCGGAGGATCTGATGCCGTGACAACAATGCGACGGATAAGACTAGTGACGGCGTCCTTGTCGTTAGTAGCGTCGTCGTCGCACGGGAGGTGGAGCACCTCCTGGCCCTTAACGCCGGGCGCCTCAAGCACAGCTCGCATGGCTGCTGCTTCACCCATGGACTGTGTACTGAGGTCAGGTCTACGACGCGCGCGTGTAAAATGTTGCCGTTGTATTGTACTCCTTCTATCGATCTATATATAGTATACACATATATAAGTATATAACTACTACGCTATAGCGGCTAGAAAGTAGAAACCAAACAGCGACGCATGCCCGATCGAGACAATTGTTAATCGATTGCATATACGTGGAGTGGGACTCAACCAGAAGGAACGTTCTCTCTCCAATAATCCTTCTCGTGATTCTGTCTTTACCCATTTGCCGTTATCTTGCTCATGGCGTCTCCCTCTCAGATCCAGATCAATGCAGCATGGGTGGAGGACGGCATAAATCCATGTGGAGCTCGTGGATGGGCGAGGTCAGTTCTCAGCAGTGACTGCATGTGCGAATTGAACGGTGGATGCGCTGAGGACACATTTTACTTTACAGTGAGAAGATAGTCAGATTGTGCGGCAAGCCTCTGCAGCTAGGAGCGCGCTGCTGGTAAGTGCTCCAGAGCGTTGGGTTGGGTAGTCGATGGGGCTGCTTTCTACCTTCTCGGCCCGGATATAGAACCTAATACGTCTTATGCTACGATAGAAGGAGGATTTGGGCATGGCAGCGGTGAGCCTGTGTGATAGGGAGCACGTGTTGCAGGGATCTATGGGCAAAAATGGAATTCAAAGGACCTGATCGGAAGGAGAAATAATGACGACGCTTGAGCTGCCTAGTAAATACGGATGGAAATGGATTGGATTCACATGGAATTGAATCAGAATGTTAGCTTTTACCACATTTTGATTTGGATTCGAATACGGATAAGGATCATGTCAAATACAAATACAAAACAAATATCTCGAATTTATATTTCAATTCAAATATTTATTCAATTCTACTCAAATTGCATATTGTTTAAATTCAACATAGATGAATAGAATTTACTACTAAGTTCGATGGTAACCAAAGTGAAATAAAATTAAAGTACACTTTAAATAGTCTCCAATATCAAAGTGAACTAAATTAGAATGCATATTATTTATTCAATAAAATGATAGGTTAAGTGAAAAAAATAATAAGAATGGTAGGCAACAAGTAGGCATTTTTATCGATTTTTATTAATTAGTTAATTACAAATTTATTACACAAGTATGTAGTAGGTATATAGCATAAACAACAATAGCTTATAAAAAATAATATAGTTATCAATAAAAATTTAATAATTAAATATAAAAATCAATCAATCATTATTTATATATAATAGTTATACTAAAACTATAAATTATATAAACATACATAAACATAAACATAAAATAAATTAATGTATTAAATAATTTGAGACAACAAATATATTAAATTTAAACTAAATTAGACCAAAAAAATGTAAGTAATTTAATATTTATCATTAATAGTATTAAATTAAATCAATATTAAAGGTTATTTGTAGATATACCACCACATAGTTTCGACCTACTAGTAAAAGAAAATGCTCTTTTTTTTTGAACAAAACTGCATACGCTCTCTCTCAAAAAAAAAAAAAGACGTCCCCCAAGTTGATTGGAACGCATCTTTAGTTGGGCCATCCGTGTTCAAATTGATCAGCATGTTGTTGGCCTGCTAGGTTCTCGGTGTACTTTAGTTGGGCTTGGGCCTGTCGACAACTTTGAGTGCCAACCCCGCCTCGGCCTCTTGGAACTGCCACCGAGGGCGAGGCACCGACGCAGAACCCGTACGCTGCTGCGAGCGGCGCGTTCCGGTGCCATGGTGTACGAGGAGAGACATGCTGATCTAATTATTTGAGTTTGAGATGCATGTGGATTCTTTCATTGATACTATAATGACCTTGAAATGATCCCAGCAGCCACATATATTCAGATGTCAGGTTCTACGCTGGCACCGATAGTTACAGAGGTGGGATCCAAAATGCAACCATCTGTGCTTGCAGGAGAACCCAACATCTGGACATAGGAAATTTATTGATTGCACAGTTACATCAGGAACTCCGGCAATAAAAAAGCTGATTCCACTCCTCAGAGGCAGAATAATGATACTGGAAGTAAGAATATGGCTTGGTCAGCTCCCCCAATCCAAAGGGTAGAAGCCTGGATGCTCCATCTTTTATGAAAGATGCCAGGAAGACCTTCAAAGGATCTTGGGCTGCAAATGCTGAGAAGGAGAATGAATTTGATTCCTGTGATGATCTGGATTCTGATGAAGAATATGTATCTGAAAAGGCCAAGAGGATCTCTGGTGAAGGCAGGGATAAGGAAAATGATGAAGGTGGTCCCTCCAATCAGGTGTGGATGGTAGATCTGGAAAATCCCAACATAGCAAAAAAGATAGTGAATGATAGTATTCTTGACAACAATCCCATCTCAGTTATGGATGATCCACCTTCCAATGTGGAGAAAGGGGATATGGAGATTGTTGGGGATGGAGTGAACAAATCAACCAATATGACTATGTCTGAATCTCCTGAGGTGTTTATGACTGATGACAGTATCATCAACACTCAGGAGAATACCCAGAATGAGAATGATGAGCTTAATGTGAAAGATACAAACCTTGTGGGGGCTGACACTAGTGGGCAGTCTAAGGGAGCTGAATCAAGTGATGGTGCTGGTAATGATTTGGGAAATATGGTTAATCAATCACTGTTGATGGATCCCCCAACTGAAGTCGATGATGATGCTGATCTGAACAGTGATTCTGTACACAAGACAGGAGATGACAAAGTGCAAAAAGTGATAAATGAAGCTAATAAGAATGTAGCCTTTGCAGCTACTCAAGACCATCAAGAGCATGGGAGGAGGAGTGAGAGGCTTAAAGAGTCCACTACTCAAACAACCATGGAGAAGAATCAACAGATGGCAAGGAAAAGAAACTTGGAAGGTAACCTAGCATACAAAAATTCCTTTTCTGCTTTACCTATTGAAGAAATTGTTACTATTTCTAGTAGTATGGGTGTTAATATTGATAGTGATGATTTTGCTACTTTTGACCTGCTGAAAGATCTTGAATATGCTAGAAATGAAATGCATAATAAACAAAGTAAAAATGAGGTAAATATGCAATCTGTTAATGATGGCACTTCTCATGGTGATGAGGAACATGATAATTCAGAATGGGCTCAAGAAGAGCATTCTGATTATGATGACTTTGAACTTGTTGAATCAAGAAAGAAAAGAAGAGCAAAAAGAAAAAGTATTGTGCAATCCCCCATTAGTAAGGGAAGGGCAAATGAACAGGAAAATCCTGTTCAGCCCAATAAAAAGATAGGGAGACCCAAGGGCTCCACCTCCAAAAACAAAAATCTGTTATTAAATGACAACACAAGGCTTTGTGTGGAACTGTAGAGGTCTTAAAAAGAAAGGTGTAGCTACCTTCCTCAAAAATCTTATCTGGCAACATAAATTCCATTATATTGGTCTCAGGAGACCATGATTAAAGATTGTGGTGAAAAATTGCTTAAGAAATTTGACCCTAATACCGATTATTTGTGGATGCATAAGTCTTCTGTTGGTAAATCTGGAGGGATTTTGGTCGGTGTAAGGTTAGATCTTTATGATGTTGGTTCTTTTAATGGGAGAGTTCATGCTCCAACTTAATCTGTGGGATAAAACTAACAGAGTAAAGTGGAACTTGCTCATTGTATATGGAGCTGCACAAGATGAGAAAAAGTTGGCCTTCTTGTCCGAACTCTCACGTTTCGTTCTAATAGCAATGAACCCCTGGTTTGATTGGGGGGATTTCAATATCATTAGATTCCCTTATGAGAGAAATAGACAGATAGGGGTGCAAAGATATTCTCAACTCTTTAATACTCGATCGACTTCCATGAATTAAAAGAACTGGAGATGTGTGGTGGTGGGTTTACTTGGTCTAATAACCAAGAAATCCCCATTTTGGAAAAACTTGACAGATCCTTGTATCTAAGGAGTGGGAAGACTTATTTCCCGTGTAGGGGTAAGAAAGCTAACAAGAGAAGTATCTCGATCACAACCCTCTCGATAATCTTTTTGGTGCTGCAAAGCATAATAAGAAAATTGATTTCAGATTTGAACCGAGTTGGTTATCTCGAGAAAGATTTTTTACCTAATGTCCAAAGGATTTGGGAATCACCCTGTAGAGCCAAATCTGCTCTTGATAAAATTCAACAAAAGTTGAAGCTATTCAAACAATTTTTCAAAGGATGGGGTTTAATTTACAAGGAGAGTTGAGGAAAAAAAGGAAAGAAATTAGTGAGGAAATTTGTAAGCTTGAAAAGATTGAAGACACCGTTGGACTTAATGCTCAACAGTTATGTGAAAAGGTGAGGTCGGTGAAAGAAAATCTGGCTTTGGATCAAGAGGAGACATACTGGCATAATAGATGTCATGCCGAATGGCTTCCTCAAGGGGATAATAATACTAAGTTTTTTCATAGAATTGCTAATGGTAGGCAAAGAAAAAACAATATTATTTCCCTAGATGATAATGGTGTTCTTATTGAAGGGGATGAAAAGTTGCTTGAACATGCAACTAAATATTATACTGAACTATTTAGACCTGTTGCAACACATAATATCGACTAAATGAAGACATTTGGGCTGAAACAAATAGTGAAAATGAGGCTTTATGTCGTCCTTTCTCTGAAATCGAAATCAAAGAGGCGCTGTTCCAGATGGAATGTAACAAAGCTGCTGGTCCTGACAAGATACCAGTTGAATTCTTTCAAACCTGTTGGGATATAGTGAAACATGATATTGTTAAGCTGTTTGATGATTTCCATAAGGGGATAGCAAACATCGCAGATTGAATTATGGGATTATAACCCTTTTACCTAAAGTTAGTGATGCCTCCAAGATACAACAGTTTAGACCCATTTGTCTATTAAACTGTTTGTATAAATTGATTACCAAAACTCGACAATCGATGGAGAAAGTAGCTGAAAGGTTGATTCACCAAAACCAAACTGCTTTTATGAAAAACAGAAACATCATGAGTGGCATTATGATTTTGCATAAGATTCTACATGAAACTAAGTTGAAGAAACAAATTGGTATTGTCCTGAAATTGGACTTTGAAAAGGCATATAATAAAGTAAATTGGGAATTTTTATTTACATGTTTGCAAGACAGAGGTTTTTGTGAAACTTAGTGTGGATGGATAAAAGTAGTAGTGACAGGGGGGAGTGTTAAGATGAATAATCTAATTGGTAGTTATATAAAAAGTTACAAAGGTGTGAGGCAAGGGGATCCCCTGTCCCCTATACTCTTTAACTTTGTTGCCGATGGATTAACAAGAATGGTTCACAAGGCTCAAAATGCCGGGTACGGCTTAATAGATCATATAATTCCAAATGGAGTTGCCATACTCCAATATGCTGATGACACGATTATGTGTCTGAAACATGATGTTGATCAAGCTAGGAATCTAAAAATGCTTCTGTATTTGTATGAGTTGATGACTGGGCTCAAAATCAATTTTCATAAAAGTGAAGTGATGGTTATAAATGATGATCAAAATTGGGCTGAAACTTATGCTGATATTTTCAATTGTCAAACTAGGACCTTCCCAATCAAATATTTGGGAGTTCCTATCAGTCCTAGTAGACTGCATGTGAAGGACTGGTCTCCTATTCTTGATAAGAGTGGGAAAAGATTAAGTGTGTGGCAAGGAAGCTATATGTCAATTGCTGGAAGAACAATGCTGATTAATTCTAGCCTGAACAATGCCCCTATATATCACATGTCCATTTATATGCTACCTAAAACTGTAGTATATAATCTGGACAAAATGAGAAGAAGGTTTTTTGGCAAGGGGGAGGAACTAAGAGAAAGTATCATCTTGTTAAATGGCAAAAAATTTGTAAAAGTAAGAAGAAGGGAGGGCTGGGTATCAAGGACATTAGGAAAATGAACATAAGTTTGATTTGTAAATGGTGGTGGAAACTGGAAACAGAAGAGGGATTGTGGCAGAAAATTATTAAACATAAATATCTTAGAGGTAAAGCAATAGGCAATGTTGAACACAAGCAAAATGACTCGCTATGTGGTCTCGATCTTTTAAAGATAAAAAATGTCTATTTGCAAGGGAGAATGAAAAAAAGTTTAAAATGGAGAAGACACACTTCGTGGAAAGATGCTTGGCTTTTTGATAAGCCCCTTTATCATCGATGCCGACTTGTTTAAAATCTGTGAACATCCCGATGTTACAGTTAAAGAAGCTAAAGCTTGTCCCCAAAATATAACCTTTACAAGATGGCTTTTTGGTGAACTTAAATACTCTTGGGATTTTATATTAAAAGCCCTTGAGGATCTGGTACTCAATGACATTAAGGATAAAGTTGTATGGAAGCTTAATGAAAAAAAGAAATTTTCTGTGAAGTCGTATACAAAGCCTTAACAAAAAGTGAGGTTGGCCCCTATCACAGCAAGATCTGGAAGGGGAAGGTGCCTGCTAAAATTAAAATATTTCTGTGGTTACTCTTGAATAATGCTGTCCTCACAAAAGATAACCTTATTAAAAGAAAATGGCAAGGATCTCCTTCCTGCCAATTTTGTGAAAATGATGAGAACATAGATCATCTTATGTTTCAGTGTAAGTCAGCAAAAGTTGTGTGGGCAGTGGTTGCAAAAGCCATTGGAGCTAATAATGTACCACAAAATCTGAATCAGAGCTGGGCCTGGTGTGAAAAGTGGCTTCCTTATGGAAGGAAGTTTCATACGCGGGGATTGCGGCCATTTGCTGGGCAATCTGGAAATCCCAAAATGCTAGCTGTTTTGAAGGAAAACTTATAAATGATCCCATCAGTATCGTATGTTATGCTTGCTCCCTAATGGGTTACTGGGCAGGATTATGCGCTGAAGAAGACAAGGAATCCATCGTGGAAGGACTGAATGTGCTGCTGGCAATCGCTACGAAGCTGACGAAGAAGAAGAAGACGGAGCACCTTCAGCTGACTGAGGCGCCGGACCAGGATCGGCGCGATGACTGATGAAGAAAAAGGCGATATCAATGCTGGAAGATGATGAAGACAATGTCTGGTTGATGAAACAAAAAAAAAAAAAGAAAAGTAGTTGCGTAGTCTCGGCTTTATGGGGTCTTGTCCCAAAGTTTTACTTTACACCCTGAACTGTTCTTGTGCTGTGCTTCCCTCGAAAACTCTGAATATTGTATTTCCGTTGGTTCATCTAATGGAAATGGGGCAAAGGGTCCTCGTATCGAAAAAAAAATCAGGAACTCCGGCAAGAGCTCCCTGATCTCCTGCACTCACAAGAACACTCACGGACTCACAAGAACAGAGATGAACACATTTGGTTCTGGACACAATCGGGGTAGCTTCTCTGTAATATTGATTGCCTACTTATACACACGCTAATCTAAATCAGGAACAGCAAAGCAGCGGCTGAGCAGAGCTCACGCCATCCGCCATGACCTGATGGCACGCGCCACCCCACATGCAGATCATGACTTAGCACAGCAAATCTTATACTTAGTCAAAACTCATCAAAAGAATAATTAGCGGGTTCAGGATTACAAGACTTGTTCACAAAAATGCCTCTAAACTTGCGTTTATTTGAGACAGCTGAAGATGAGACATTGGAGGGAATCAAATCTTGTGATGTGCATTGCAGCTGGAGATTTGGTTCCCGCCAACACTCACCTTCACCTTCCAAATTATATTCACCTCAGATCAACTGAATATGAGATATTGGAGGAAACCAAGTCTTGTCTTGCTTCAGCAATAAGATTTGGTTCAATCCAATTCTCAAATTCAGTTGCCAAAGTTTCAGCTCAGAGTTGTCACCCTACCCAAGCAACTCATCACACTCATGTGCTTGATTTTGCAATGGCTACTGATAGAGGCGCTGGAGATAAGATGTTGGAGAAAACTGAACTTCTAAAGCTCACAGTCATGGGACTGAAGACAAGGCAGAGTTCAGTTTCCTACAACTCTTACCTTCAGAGCTAGCTAATGTCCTCTTAATGAAAAACGGGTGAAGTCCCGATCGTGAAAAAAAAGAGCTAGCTAATGAAATGACTGGGTCACGATGCTTCGAGCTTATGCTGCTGCTGCTGCCCTTTTATACACACAGCTCATGTGGTGCTCATGCTCTGTTTTGATATTCTCTATCATGCATGATTCATGAGTAGTGCATGTCCAGGGAAAAGGTTCTGAAGAACAGTTCTGCTGCTTCTTTTTTTTTTTTTTTGGCGAAATACAGTTATGCTTTCTAACAAACTCTGACCAGAAATATACATGCCATGCATTTTGTATTTCAGGCATTTTCTGCTTCCTGCAAGGCTGCAACTCACGCCCTTAGATATAATTTTGATCTATACACGACATGATCCATTAAAATGGTGTTAATGCTGCAGGTAAACACAACCAAATCCTAAACTGCTGCTATCTGATCTTTATATTTCTTCGTGAGATTTTAATGCCAATAATCCATACGGACAACCACCTCTACAGAACTTCACAGTAGCTGAAGAGGAAGATTGTACAGAAAGGCAAATGCAGGAACAGCAGGACAGTCAATAAAGTAGAATAACCAGGACAAGTGTCGTTCTTTATGATAGCTTTTCTGTATGTCCTCCAGACTGGTTGGATGCAGGTTTTCAACTCTCTCTCATACAAGTTGTTAACAGGGATTAATTAAGGCAGAGATCAGTATCACAGTATGTAACCTTTGGTGGACCACATTTGATGTCCCTGCTCTTTGAGGTAGGGCATACTTAGCTAGCTACAGGCTCAAGATTCCTAGATCAACGCAAAGGGCAAATTTTATATATTTCTGTCTTTGATGTAGGAGTAGGAGTAGGGGCTGCTGATTCAATGCCTTGAAAACGGGTAGAAATATTTATATTTTAAATTTATAAAAATAATAAAGAGTGCAATTCTGTGGGTGGATCTAGAATAAAAAGGCATTGATGTCATTAGTATTGCAATAAGTATGATTATTTGCCCTGTCCACTCTTGAAGAATGCTATGTGAAAATTCCATTGTTGTCAGATAGCTCTGAGATGTGAATTGATCTGACACACTATATTGACTAACTCAAATTCAAATTACCTATATCCATCCAGTGTTGCTTGCTGGCGGGGGAGGCCGGCCACGTCGCTCCGAATTGGTTTGCTGAAGGTTGGTGCTGGCCACGTCGTTCCAAAATCGTTCGCGCTATCCACGTCGCTCGGAATTCGCTTAGAGTGTCCACGTCGCCCCAATTACCTCGTATATAAATTGCTCCCTCACTTCAGCCAAAAAAAAAAAGGAAAAAAAAGAAAAAACCACGGCCGCTCCCCGCTCCCACGCCCGACCTCGCCCTCGCCTCCGTCGCCCCCGGCCCGCGCCTCCTCTTCCTCTCGGCCTCGGCGCGGCGGCGAGGGCGGGCCGGCGCGGCGAGGGCGAGCAGGCAGCGGCGGCCGGCGGCGGCGGCTCGGAGCGGCGAGGGGGGCCAGCGTGGCGTGCGAGGGGCGGCGGGCGCGGGCGGGCCGGCGGCGGCGCGGGGACGGGGCAGTGCGCGGGCGCGGTGGTGGCGGCGCAGCGCCGGCGGCCTCCTCTCTCCCTCTCCCTCTCCCTCCGTCTCAATATGCCATGGAGTCGTGACACGACAAGAAGCAGTTGACATTTTTTGCCTTTTCGTTTTCTAGGGTTTTTCGCGGGGCGGCAGGAGCGGGAGCGGCGGCGCGCGCAGGGAGCGGGCGGCGCGCGACGGCGGCGTGACGGCGCGGGCGAGGGCGGGGGCGGCGCGGGCGAGCAGCGGCGGGCGGCACGGCGAGCGGGCGGCGCGGCGCGCGGGCGCGGGGCTACGCAACGCCGCCGGTCTCTCTCCTTTCTCCTTTTCTCTCCGTCTCGACCGCCATCGAGGGCATGAGAAGCGGTGACATTTTTTCCCTTTCATGTTCTAGGGTTTCTTTGCGGGTGGATTTGAACTCGACCTTCCGTGCGTTCTTAGATCATGCACCGCGCGGCCGGCCCCGCCCCGGATTCAGCTAGGTCGACATGCCGCCGCAGGTGGTTGCCCCATCGGCCAGCAGCTCCGATGCAGCCCAGTGCGCTGCCGTTTCCTTCCTGCAGGGTCTGTGCTTTTCTCTAAAGGTGATACAATCCTTTCACCTCTCTTTTATTTTAGCAAGATTTATTTTTGAGCTCAGCAATCTGTTGCTATGGAATACTTCGCTCTGTGTTCTTGGTAAACCAATGCTTCCTTGGTTTTGATCCTCTATGGTTTTTTTTGTGTGTTTGTAGGATGCAATGATGCGACACATGTAGATCTGGTCAGGCGTTCCGTGGTATTGGCTAATTATGGTACTGTTCTGGTTTTTAGAAGACAAACATGGTCCAAATTGTTTTCCCTATACTTGCATCATTCTTTTGCAAATGTCTTCGCCATAGTTAATTATTTATATATGCTTATAGCTCTTCTAGATTACGAGCATAGTATAGTGGTGGTGCATGCTTAATCTATCCCTAATATTTGCAGTATGTACCATCCCCATCTCCGTAAATATATTCGGTTCTTTGTCTTTGGATTGGGACAAAGAGCGTATTTCAGAGCTTTATCATATGTGGTTCTGAGCCTACCACCATCAATGGGATTTTATTTATCCTTGCCAACTGATGTGAGCTTTCACTAATGATTTTTTCCTATATATATATATATATATACCTGTTGACATATGCAGAAAACTTCTATTTAGCCTTACTAGTTGATCTAAGCACTGACATTAACTATTTGTTGTCTCATTGCAGGAGTGAGATTCTGAGCTTCTAAACAAAGAAGAGGGTTTCGGCTAAGTTCAGAGATAGCATCTTTGTGAGTTTTTGTGGCTCCTCTTGCTTGCTTGCACAGTATTTGCACATTCTTCCCGCTGCCATGAAGCATAGGGTATTTGATTGAGTATGACAGGTTGACACAGCTTCGTATACTGGCATATGGAATGATGTGAACCATTACATATACATAGTTATTTCTGTTGTCTTTATGATCTGAACCAATTGAGCATATTCAATGATGAGCTATTTTTACCTGTCAACAATCCAATCTTGTTTCGTGTGCTTCACTGCTATCTGGAAAAAAACAGTGTTGTCACAACGTTTATGCTTTTGGGGAATTTAATTCTTTTGAGCAACTGCCATCTATGCAAACTGGTCCGTTATGCTTTTAAAGGACACAACTATGTGAGTTTGTTCTCACTATTTCACAAGTTCTGCACATAGTTCTGTTGTTCTCCTCTGATGCTTCTCAACGCATTGACAGGTACCACATGGTACCTTCTCTCAATGTACAGCAGTTACAAATGAGTTGTTAGTGCCAAATTTGGTTCATGCAAACACACATCAGCAGTTCGTTTCAAATTTGAAAAGTACTGATTGCCATCTACCATCTCCTCCCCTTTGCTCTTGAGTTGCTGTTCTTCACCCTTTTTTTTTTTTTTTTTTTGACAATCATGCTTTTATTTATTACATGATTTCCAGGCTGGGAAAGAAAGGAACTCCAATGTTTACTTGCAAGCACTGTTCTTCCAGATTTAGCCTACCAATGTTTGCCACTGTGATATTTTGGTAGGTTGTTTCATCCATATTGCTGCTGCACCTTTTCCAAAAAATGGATGTTGCTTTGTGTTTCCGTTTGTTGTTTGCTGCTCTGATTTTACTTCCAAAAGTGATTCTACCTTTTGCTCCAGATGTCCTCTTCTAAAAGTGATTTACTTTCACCTAATTGTCTCATTACCATTGCATACCATTGCATACCCTTTTCCTTACTAATTATGACAGGATAGTTTTTTTGGCTGCATGTGTTTTACAAACATGAACGCATGGACTCTTTCCTTGCATGATTCTTTCTTGAAATATGGATCATAAATATAATTATGGAATATGGTTGTCACTACCTTAGATTAATGATTATACTCATAACATTGGAGCACATTCCAATTACTAATTGGTTTCCCACACAATTTACATAAACATGGATATTGACTAGATCTCTACATAGGCTATTTGCCAGCCTTGATCTATTTGCCTAATTAATAATCCACATACGTAAGGCAGTTTGAGCAGATGTGTATCCCATGTCGGATTTATGCTTAATCCATTATCAAGCTCGTGCGCATGCTCAAGAAGTGCATCACTGATTGCCTTCGTCCTCTTCTAATCACAGGGTAAGGCTGGCCCTAACCCTTACCTTGAGGGATAAGTTGATTTCTAATCCATTCAGTGAGGATTTTAGTGATATCACTGTGAATTTAGAGTTCAGTGAGAGGAAATGCCAT
This sequence comes from Themeda triandra, assembly GCA_018135685.1. NCBI lineage: Eukaryota > Viridiplantae > Streptophyta > Magnoliopsida > Poales > Poaceae > Themeda > Themeda triandra. Next base: position 156,038 of record JAENPR010000598.1, read on the forward strand.
TTATCTATTGTATAATGAGAATTAGTATACTGATGATACTTAACATTTTCACATATAGTTAATCCAGATGTTCAGTGATATTAGCGGCGGTGAGAATTAGTTTAGTGATAGCTAAACCATTTGTGTATTGATAACTGACATTTTCAGACTGTACAGACAACTGTGCAGGTGAATCTGCTGGTGAAGAAACGCCTTTACTCTGTATCCCAGTTCTTTAAAATTGAAATGTCACTAAACTCATTGACACCAACTTTATGTATTCTGATTGTTAGTTTCTATGTACAGGTTGACCTGAAAAAAATATGCCACTTCATGAAGTGCACACAGCTGCTGTTAACGAACAAACCATCTACCATGGTCATACCTTGCTTGCCAGAAAAGCTGAATAGCAAAATTTCAAATTCAAGGTTCGCTGCAATAAAGTAATAGCCTCAACATCGTCAGAAGGTGCCTAATTTTTATTACCTTACTTTCCCATGTGTTACTCAACGTACCTACTTCTTATTTAGTTCATGATGATTTTTCATCTCCTTGTCTAAAGACTGTCATGGCTAAATGTCTTGAACTTCACATGGCACACATCCTTCTTGATTGATCTCTATCACTGCTTTTTGTAGTTTGGGGGTAAAGCGAGAATCAGGTTTCATTTCCATCTTTTGAAAACGGGATGGTCTTACAGCACTTCCCATCATAGTGATAATCCTCAACCCAAAGGTGTGTGCTTCTCGCAATTACTTGCATTTACATGTTGATTCTTATTTTACTAAAACGATCCTCAGTGACAGAAAAAAGACATTCATATTGTGCTTCTCGCAACCTGAGTGCACACTTCCATGTTGAAAACTTTTTGAGTCAATATTTTCAGTTGGTTATAGTAATTCCACATTAACTGAGTGTGTTTCCGAAATTTGAGACATATGACAAAGGAGGTCAATCGACATTGCAAAATGCTTCTGCAGCTCCCTCAACCAGATATAACTATATGGATTTTATCTTGCTTAAAAAACTTTGTTCAGGGAGCACAAGGGTGGTAAATGGAGGCCAGCGACAAGGTCAAAAGCATAAGGCTCGTACTAAAATACAATTAATTTAGGCATAATTACGTTCTTGCAGAGCCTTCCACCCATGAATATTCGCAATCACGAGCTGGGAAACCAACACCGGAAGTGGCAACCTCTGCTGCAAGCTCAGCCTGATATGCTGACTATCTGCCACCACATGTCACCACCCAAAGGCATCAGCCACCAGCTACAATTATCCCTACTGCTATGTGCAAGTACTTTTGGACACTGCTTTTGCCACTGAATGTGCTGCTATTTGTATTGTAATAACGATACGAACTACCCATCTCCAAACACTCTACGCTTATTATGTATCCATACAGTTTGGTACACATTGTTGACATCGTCGTCTTGCACACACGTGTTTGTTGCATATCAAAACTCCAGACAACACAATCTGGAAGGGTTTTTTGATCTGGCGCGCAAGTGCGCGCCCCTCCACTAGTGGAATTACAATTAGATAGCTTTTAGCATGTAGAGGAATGGTACCAATGTTTCACGTGAATATGAGAATGCCAAAAGATCTCAATCAAGTAGGACCATAATATGGTCCAAATGAAGAATTCTTGTGACCACAAATCTAACACGTAGCATCTTTCCTCGTCGAGATGCTACTCCGGTTTAGTATCCAACAATTTTTTTTTAAAAAAACATGACACTTTCATTCATATCTATATGCATGTTGAAAAATATAATGAAAGCGAATTAGCCATCAACTGATATGGAAATAAGACATTGCAAACTAAACCTGACATTCTCAAACTATAAAGATACAGTTCTCCAATAATTTTGTGAGGATCTAAAGTTCAAAAAAACAAGCTGTGAAACCAGTGACTTGTGTTGCATAAATGAAATCAGATGCATGAATGAGATGTGTAACAATAATATAAATCCATTCATGCTTTGCTAAATCTGGTGTTCATGGCATTCTCTTTCCATGCTCTGCCAAATCCGCCTTTTGTTTATTCTTCCATTATTGTTTCTTGTCTCTACTCTCTAATACCATTAAAGCAAAGCAACAAAGTGAATGGGAATGAACAAAAAAGCCTTGCTGTTATATATGATAAATATATTTTATTTTATAATTATATATGCAGGAATAGATAAATTTCCCCCAATGGACAGGCAGAATTTACAGAACAAAAGACCTTTCTCCCACGTGCACACCAATTATTGCTGTCCCATCCAAATCACAAGCCACCACCACCTCTCCCCACCTCTTATACTGACAAGATGGACCCACGCACACCGACCCCACTGTCATACAGAAAGTCTCCATAAAATAACCACCGCAGCGAACCCGCTGCTCATTGGCCCGACGTGTCCGTGCCGTTACAACCGGCCCCACCTGTCACTGGCTCAACACTGTTCCCACGGGCCCACACGTCATTCCACTCCACGCGCCGCACCACCGCGCTTCACCCACACCGACGCGTGGGCCCAGGAGGGACGCGATGGCCCACCCGTCAGTGTCCCAGCCGCGGGTATAAACGGTTCCCCAGCAGACACTGCAGCAGCAGGAGGGAGTCGTCGGCAAAGCAACCACCGCTTCGGATTCGCCGGCCGCCGCTTCGCTTCGCCTTCTCCCTCGTCCACGGCGACCTCGTCCATTGGCGGGGCGCCGATGCTCCACGGCTCCCGGTAGCGCGCTGCGGATGGTGTGGCCTGTGAGGGGAGTACGAGCTGCTGCGTGGGGATCTGGGCTGCTGCTGCTGCCGGGCCGGCTCCGGCGGGTGTGACCGGCGCCGCCGGCGATGGCGATGTCGGCCAAGGAGAGGAGGCTGAGCAGGCTCGGGAGCTGTAAGGTTACTGTAGCGGCAGGAAGCGGCGGCGGCGGCGGCGGCGGCGGGGGTTGTCAGTCCCCTGCCGCCAGGGGCCACCGGTCGCCGGCGGCGGCGGGGGCGCCGCAGCGGCGTGTGTTCGCGGCGCTCTTCGCGTTCCTGTGCGCCGGCGTCGTCGTCCTCGGCGGCGTGCACGTCATTGGAGGTGAGCTTTCCTCCCCATTTGCCTCTTCCTGGACTTCCTGCCGTGAATTATTGGATCTTAGGTGGGGTTTAGGTGGCTCGCCGGAACTGTGTTGTCATGGGAACCTTGTGCTTGGAGCGTGGTGGGATTTAACAATGATTTGTGGGGAGAAAGCTCTCATTTTTAGATACAATTTTGGTGTGTGTTTGGTGTTCGTTGTTGGGGAGGGAGCAGGGAGGTGAGGAAAAAGTCAGTTCCTTTTTTGTGGGGGCGTTGCGGTAGATCTGATGATTCCGTGGTCTTACCACTCCCGGGAAAACTGCAATTTTTCCTCCTTGGATTCTGCTCGTTTGTTAATGATTTCATTCGAAACGTTAGCAAGTGAATACACTATACTATTGATGGCGTTTGCTTTTGAATTTTGACTGATTGTTAGTAGAACAGGAAAAGCTCACTCCATCACATGAAGAATGTGTGTTTGTTTTTGTTTCTGAATTCAAGCATGCTGAATCCGCTTCGTTTGTTTCTTCTCCACACGAGGTGCTGATGTTTCTGTCTTTGATGCAGCATCGTTCCGGCCGGTGCTGAGGACGGCGTGGCCGTCGGCGACTCTGAACGCCATTTCCTCTGACGCCAGAGCGCAGCAAGCTGGCAGCAGCGGCGACACCGTGTTGCCGTCAGTCCAAATCCAGCACGCGGTTGCCTTCCCGGACCGTGTTCTCCTGATGCTCAAGGACGGGTCATCGCTGCCGGCTCCTCAGCGGTTTGAGTGCCTGTACTCCCCTGCGAACTCCTCGGAGCTGCGCCGCCGGCCCCTGTTGGCCGCCTCCTTGCCTGAGGGACCCAGCCTCGTCCATTGCCCTGCCGAGCCATCTGGTGTGGATGTCTCTCTGTCACTGTCCATGTCACCTCCGGTGGCGCCGCTACAATGGGACAGGCTTGTGTATACTGCACTTGTTGACAGCAGGGACAACTCCACCATTGTGTTCGCCAAGGGGATGAACCTCCGGCCTGGCCGTCTGGGTGCGGCGTCGAGGTATCAGTGTGTCTTTGGCCGGGACCTGTCGAAGCCAAAGCATGTGCTCACATCCCCTGTGATTTCTGCTGCACAAGAGATTTTCCGGTGTGTGACACCAGTTCGCATTCGCCGGTATCTCAGGATGACAACTGATGCCAATGGCAATGGCAATGGAGATGGTGATGAGAAGCCTATGTTGGTCTCCATCAGGACGAAAGGACAGAGGGACTCTACTCTGCCCTCAATTGCTGAACCTGAGCCACTTCCTCGGTATAACAGGCATCGACGGCAAAAGGCACACTCAATGTGTGTATGCACCATGCTTCGCAACCAGGCAAGGTTTCTCCGGGAATGGATCATCTACCACTCGCATATTGGTGTGGAGCAGTGGTTCATCTACGACAACAACAGTGATGATGACATTGAGCAGGTCCTCGGTACCATGGATCAATCAAGGTACAATGTGACACGCCATCTGTGGCCATGGATGAAGTCTCAGGAGGCTGGTTTTGCACATTGTGCTCTCAGGGCCCGAGAGAGCTGTGAGTGGGTGGGGTTCATCGACATTGATGAGTTCTTGCACTTCCCTGGCAACCAGACTCTACCAGATATTCTCCAGAACTACTCAAACAGGCCACGGATTGGGGAGCTCAGGACTGCATGCCACAGCTTTGGTCCCTCAGGGCGGACTAAAATTCCCAAGAAAGGCGTTACAACAGGTTACACCTGCCGGCTTGCTGCACCAGAACGCCACAAGTCAATTGTCAGGCCGGACGCACTAAACCCATCTCTCATCAATGTGGTGCACCACTTCCATTTGAAAGAAGGGGTGAGGTATGTGAACATTGGTCAGGGTACGATGATCATCAACCACTACAAGTATCAAGTTTGGGAGGTGTTCAAGGATAAGTTTTCTGGGCGTGTCGCAACCTATGTTGCCGATTGGCAGGACGAGGAGAATGTTGGATCCAGGGACAGGGCACCAGGATTGGGGACTAAGCCGGTGGAACCAGAGGATTGGCCGCGTCGGTTCTGTGAAGTATTTGATACCGGTCTTAAAGATTTTGTGCATAAAGCGTTCACAGATCCAGCCACTGGAAGTCTTCCATGGTAGATGATGCGTAAACATTGTGTTTGATCCATGGTAGATGATGGGTATACACAGACAGGGAAAGAAACACAAGAAAAGAGTTAGGTAGAAGAGTGATTTGCTCTTTGGTAAATTTAGTCTTAAGGTTTTCTTTTCCTGTTCTTATTTCTTTTAGTGGCATCCATTTTTTTACATATCTAAGGAAAGGATTCTTTTGTAGAATGTAGATAAAGATAGGTAGCGCAGTCACTGTAAGTTTTCTTGATGAAAGAGGGAATGAATAGGATGACTACTTGACTTTCTTTCTTCTGATATTTACATTGCCGTATGCTCTCATACCACCAATTCTGCGTTGTGAACATCTTTTTTTTTTCCTGGAGAAAACTACAATGAATTCTGTAGGCACAAACCTGTAGTTTGTGTTGAAAAAAAGGATGGTGCACCTTCCTTGCCACCTTGCTGTACTAGTGGTCCTGAAAGAATATGTCTCAGTGAAAAACCACACAGAACATTGTGCTTTTGCTGTTTATTTCACTTTACATTTACATAATGGCAACTTTATGCTCAGCATCTTTATCTGTAACTTGTAGCACTGGGAAAGCATCCTCCTTCCATCAAATCAGCATGTTTACAAGGAAAAGGAAAGAACCAGACCAACCTCCAGATCACTCTCACAACCATTGTTCTCTTCCCCATCTTTGGTTACTGAGCTTTCAACTGTTAACCCACAAAACCTGACAGAGATAGGAGTATTAGATAAGCACAGGCTATGAGGCTAGATAAAACCTAGGTTTCTTTCCTCTTCTATTTAAATGCATCATGATCTTTACTTTATTTATCATCTAAAGTTCTATGACAGGGTGGCATTGCCTGGACCGGATCAAGGTCCCAGTTGCTTCCTTTTTTGTACCACTAATCCCAGGTTTATCAGGACAGACTTCTCTCATCTGAATCTGAAGTCAAAAGCAAGGGGAAGCAAACAGGCATTACCTTTGCAGTATCCTATTACTGAGACCCACACCTTGTACCTAATGTTAGTTTATCTGTAGTAATCAAAGGAAAACTATGGGCCACAATACAAAAGGCTGGCACAAGTGTGTATGTGTGTGTGTGTGCAGTGCACAGGGTTGGTGGTGCCTTCTGGTGATGTCTCCATCTGAAGATAGCTCCGGAAGAGTTGAGCATGGCCTGTCGAGTAAACTACAAATCTGAGCTGCAGTTTGGTACCACATCAGAATAATATTATATATACAATAACGTCCACATGCATGGATGGAAAATAACGGTGAATGATACAATAATAAAATGCATGTATTTAGAGGTGGACATATGAGCTGCCATGATACCAGGTTACCAGCTGGGTACTTTTGCCTAGTTGGAAGCTTGGAAGGTTCTTTGCGTTGGCCTGAAATCCGGGCAGGTTGGTAGGCTGGCATACCTTTCGTTGTCCCTCTGCTTCTGGCATCACATCAGGCCATAACAACGTCTGAAAATACTCCTCCACTATTGCAAACATTAATCTCTCAACTGTGCTTGATTAGCTCAGCTACTGTGAAGAAAATTCTGTTTGCAGTGTGCCAGCCAACCTGACTCATGGTAGGATCTCTGCATGTTGGAGGGATCATGAGACATTGCTACCTGGGATGCAGAGCAGCTGGCCCCTCCAGACTCCAGATTCCATAAAAGGTGTAGTAGCAGCTGGACTGGACTGCGTGGACAGGCAGAAGAACTGCTGCAGATCCGTGTGTCCTTTACTCCTTTCACTGGCTGAATCGACTTGAGATCCTCTTGCATATTGCAGCTCATATCTGAGTGTGGATTCTTCTGTCTGACAAAGCTAGTCGTCCGAATCCTCGTGCATTTGGTACTCGTTTCAGTACTACCATCAATTGACGATTGTTGCCTGCGAGGCTGTGAGTCGCTGACAACCTCGTGGCCTGAATCGTCTAAAAATATATATTTTTTGTAATTATACGGAAAAGAAAAAGAAGAAGTTCAGTATACCCTGGCATCGAGTAGGAACCGCGAATTGCATTCCGGTGTCGGTGTGGATTAGTTGGGTCACACCATAGCAGTAGCACACCAGCGAGGACCAGCTGATCAAGCAGAGGCCGAGTCGCCGATGGCATGAAAGTCGTGACGAGGCCCGAGGCACACGTTTGGATCCAAAAAGGGAGTAATGACCTGCTGACCAGATCAGATGGCTCATGGTTGTAGAGAGGCAATCAAGCATCAACATGACAAAAATCAAAGGTTGGAGGTGATGAATCTGCAGTCTACATACTGTACCCAACCATTCAATTGTTGATGTTCTTTCATTGCTTCATATGCGTTTTGAATTACTAAGAAAATATTAAATATTGCCACATGTCTAATGTAGGTTGATCATTGAATCAGCATAAGGACTAGACTCTGGCTTCAATTTATCGGCTTCATCGAGCAAAGCCACTAAGGGAGAGAGGATAGTGAAAAGCTCTGAATCAAATATTTTATCCTTTGTTCACATGTAATTTGGAAAAGCATTGGCCCGAATTTTCCTAATACAGCTCCCCTCGTTTGAAAAAAACTACATTATGCAAGTAGCTTTCAAGGTAAATAAATCCATAGATTTTTTTGTTTTAAATAAATATAATTAACTTTGTAATACAAGGAGTCAATTAATCTTACCTCAACTAGTTTTTATAAAATACACTATGAACATTTATATTTTTAATAGGTTTACTATAAATAAAAGTATATGACGTAATGAATCTAATAAATGCTTATTTGGTATAAAACATAGTTGTATTATTTTTAAATTCTTGGTTATAGTTGAGAATTGAGATTGTTTGACTTTTCCAGCTACAGGATAAAGACCTATCTTAGAACAGAGGTAGTATACGCTAGTGATCAAATTTTGAGCTATTGTTTTTTGATTAAAGCGTCAATTATACACGTTACACGGTGGGCTGGTGGCCCCGAGATAGCCGGATGCTGCGTTGCTTCCAGAGGGAACACCTTGCGCTTTCAGTTGCTGTGCCTGCGTAGCTCTCGTCTCTCTGAAAAAAAAAGGACGAGGAGGAAAGCAAGCCCCAATCATACGCCGAATAACGTTGTAATCGGTGATATAACGTGGCAAATGGGCACGCAGACAGCCAGACAGGGAGGGTGACACGACACGAGCTTTCCTCCGCTCTTCTCCTTGCTTCGTCTGAAATCCATATCCTCCTCATCGTTTTCTCCACGTCGTTTTTGGGCACTTCTGGCACATGTTCAATAATTAGTCATTGTAACGTATCCTAAGGCCTTGTTCGGTTGTGCTGGAACAATTCCAGCCCAGGAACTGTTCTGGGCGAGGATCAAGTGGATTCATTTCTTCCACTCTTTCCTGGCCTGGTTCAAATCCTAGCCTAATCCGTTCCTGGTAGGATTGAATTCTAGTGTTCGGTTGGACAGGATTACAACATGGACAAGATGACAGGTAAACATCTATATATCGAAAGAAAATTATGAAAAACAATTTGCAGACTTGTTACAAGTTACAAGTTAGATGATGCCTTGACTATCTAAAACACGGATGATCAGCAGATCAGGTTCAGAAGGGCCAATCTGACAAGAAGAAACACATAAAAACCACAACTCCCAACTGGGAACCAACATCCAGCTCCAAATAAAAGCCCCTACGCTACACGTACAAGCACAAGCACAAAATCACCTGGATCTAGCGCCAACCCCACAAACCTTCCAGGAACCAAGCCGTTCACAGAATCAAACAACTTCGAGTTAGTAGCGCAAAATACATAGTAGTCTACAGGCTGCAGCGTGCTTTTGGGATCAAGTCATGACTTCCAAATAAACAAAACTGAGAATGCTTATTCTCAAAAGTCAATAGGTAGCTTATGATGATGCAAGATGAAATAGAATGATAAATTCTCTTCTTGTACTCAGACCATGTCCTTCTCATATGCCTGTCTAGTAACTTGGACATTGAAGCCTCTTTGCAACAAACCAACAAGTAGTGTTCAGTAGATTACAACCTGGCAAACCAACAAGTAGTGTTCAGTAGAAGATTCAAATAATTCAATCAATGTTGACATGCCATGCAGTTCAACTATTGTACAACTAAAAGAAGATGAGATGTAAGTTATTCATGCAGGCAAGATTGAGCAACCATGTGTTCAGGATGTTGAACTGATTAATCAGAGGGAACTATCATCGTCTGATGCAACTACTATCATGCCCAGCAGTGCTGGAGAGATCTACAAGTAACCATAAAAAATGGTACTATGAAAAATTGGAAAAGCATGGTATTATGCAGCACATACGGTTCATACTTCGCAAAAAAAAAAAAAAAAAAAAAAAACCCAAAAAAACACACTTGTCGTCTTTGCACAAACGAACAAAGATACAACCAGGAGTGTTAAACACTACAGCCCATCGTAAAGTTAAACATATTAGCCATATATCACTACAGCCCATCGTATAAGCAGATCTATTAGCAGCAGTAGCTTGATAGCAGTACGAGTTTGATCAACTCATTCTGTAGTAGCTTAATAGCAGTACGAGTTTGATCAACTCAATAACAGATCATTTACAGGATCAACATTTCATCCAATAAATAATTTAGCTAACTTTAAAATGCTACTATGCCACAGCACATGTAACCAAAATCATGAGAAGAAAATAACTCATTCAGTAGCCCCTTAACTAACTTTCAGATCAACCTCAAAGGTCGTCACAACGCCCAATAACAGAAATATGGAACTAATATTCAGCACCACTAACTGAAATTATTTAAACTGAAGCCAAAACAGCTGCCAGGAGTGTTAAACAAACTATTCCACGCTACCAAATGGCCTTAATCTACATCATGAACCCCTTACTCTCTCTCAATTCGGCGTCCCCACTAGATTTTGGTACTGCCTCCTTTTTCCCAGCTTGGAATATGCAAATGTTAAGTTTTCGATTGGAGTCTATGGCACTAATGAGGGAATCAGTCAGGCAGACAGTCCAAAGTACAGGCATCTCATCAATTAACCTTAGCTACCTCAGATAGTGAATAACAGAAGTACCAAAATTATTCCCCAACTGAAACTTTTGACCAGCAATTTCAGTATTAGAACTTTACAAGCGCTAGTGTGCTACCGTACGACAATGAGCTTGGAGTAACAAAGAAAAGGTGAACTTGTCAAGATATTGTCAAGATTTCATTTCAATCCAACTAAGTTCTCTGCAACTGCAACCATGGCCATCCCAGCTTAGATACATTGACATTTATTCGCCTCAAAGCATGAGCAGCTAGCTGAATGGGACACAATGGTTGCGAACATTTTTTATTTGGTGAAATCACATGAGGGGTGAGAGCCTCACCTCACCTGAATAATTTACCATAGATCCTGAGCCCGGTGACAGAGATGGAAGGTGCCAAGCACCATACGACAGACTGAAACAACAGTTTTATTTCATCATTTCAACCACCAAATAACAGCTTTATTTCATTTCAGGAATCATGCAAGCAACAAGATTCTAAAACATTCGGTACCATGACTGCAGTCATTTTATAGTCTGTATGTAACAGACGGAAGCAACTTGTATCTAGGAATGACTGTAGAAAGAATAGCCTAATTACTAGTATTTGGTGGCAGATCAAAATCATAGCTTCCTTGTGTTATATGCAAATCAGAGCTGCTGCTCCCCGCCCGTGGCAACCGAAAGCCGTGTAACCAGAGCGTGTAACCAAATAGCAGCCGGACGCAACGCAACCAGAGGCTGGATCTCGCTGATGCCAGCAACCAGAGGCTGGATCTAGGAATCCTGCTGCTGCCAGCAACCAGAGGAATCCTGCTGCTGCAACGCAATCAGAGCCAGTCACTAGAACACGCCATGACCTAGGAATCCTGCTGCTGCCAGCAACCAGAGGCTGGATCTCGCTGATGCAGGCGGACATCTACCACAGCAGAGTAGCTACTGCTCACGCATCGACCCAAGAAGAGCCCCAATCCCCAAGAACCCTAGTAGGATGGAGAGAGACGGAGGGGGAGAGAGAGGGGAGTACCGGCGAGAAGGACGAGGAAGAGGACGGACACAGGGTTGCCGTCGCCTCGCGCCGGCCCGTGGTCGCCGTCGCCTCGCGTCGGCACGCCGTCGCCTCGCCGCCGCCTCGCGCCGTCTCGCCTCGCGTCGCTCGCGAATCGTCGCCCGTTTCCCGTCTCCGTTCTCCGGACCGCGGACAGTAGGGGAGAAACCGGGCCTGGCCCGTTTCCAATCCGAGTCGGACCAAAACGAACGGCCCAAATCGGTGATATCTGGTTTCGAGCCGGGCCTCTCCAATCCCCCTGGATTGGGCCGTTCCAGGCCTCAATCCGGCCGAACCGAACAAGCCCTAAACTGAATTTGCATCATGATTGGATCAGGACTGGCATGGCAATTTAGCAGCTGCAAAAAGAACAATTTTCTGAATGAGTACTAGATCACCAAATCAAGTGTCTACCGCATCAGGAATTCAGAACTCATCTTTTCCCCACCAGAAAAATTAGGATCGAAATTCTTGGGAGAACACAACAGTCATTTAGTCTCTATTTTCCTAGTAGTCAGTGGTACATCCATCTATCCACGAATACAGATTAAGTATTTGCAGTCGCAGCACAGTCAGGAGGGTCTGCTCTGGAGACATAGTAACATTCAGAACCAAGCTTTACATCAGTTTACCGTGCTTTGGTCGCCAATCGGCTACATACGATTTGGCAACACCTACTCAATCTTCTCCAACTGACAGGAGAAACTGATGATTTAATCGGCTACAACTGATTTGGCAACACCTACTCAATTTCCTCCAACTGGATAGGAACAACTGAAGATTTGGTATCCAAACTCTTTGTCAGACAAAACCGTACTTCAATTTCTCGACGCTCTCTACGACTCTACCTGTAGGAAGGCAACTCGATCTCTTGCAGGGAGCTCCCAGTTGTTGTTCTCCTCATCATCATTAGGGGCCTGTTCCTTGAGCCCCTGGTCATTGTTGAAAGGATATGGGCCCTTGAAGCGCCTGCCGTGGAAAGATCGGGTTCAGGTGTCAGTCAGGAGTTTTCTATATTGTTGGTACAACAGAATTGAACTCTTGAGGAACTTTAAAATTGCCAAAAACAATCATCTCCCAGAAAGGGAAGATGTCCTTGATGATAGATTTCACATAATAAGAATTTAGTGTAAAGCTTGCTGAACGTTCCTACAATGGCTACATGATTAGGCAATTCATTGCACTTGGACAGCCAGGGATAAACACTGATGGATTCAAAATCAAGAATAACACCCCTCTTTTAAAAAAGAGCGATTAAAGGATTATAATGGTGATGGTTTGTCAAACAGACTAAATACCAAAATGACAAAAAAAAAGGACCATTTCACATGCACAGGTACCACATTCTGAAATGATCTGTGGTCACGTCTGTGGTCACATATCCAGACGCCCCACTTTCAGGATAATGACTATTACTTAGTATTTAGTAGTAGGCTGGTTGGCATCCTAATGCCTGATGAATTTGGCAATCAAACTAATACTGTTGTCGGATATAAGATCACATATAGCATCTTAAGAAACTATTAGCCTCTTCCCATCCGCGTCCTCTAACTTTTGAACTGTACTATCCAGATCCCTCATCTATTCCCGCAGGGCATCCACGGTTCGGATGCAGCCACGCCAGTCACATAATCTGTCGTGGCGTTGCCAGAGTGGCAGATGAAGGGCTAGCTCATGCCACTTTAGCAGAAAACCCTCCATGCACTTTGTCTTCCTCACATTCCACTGCATCCACCCTCAATCTTTGTCTCCCGAGAGAAGGCAAGGGTGTCGATGTTTTATCACCGATAGCCCGCCATGGCGATACCCAGGATGGTGTTCTGTTCGGAGGGGTGTCGGCTTATGCAGGAACTCGATTGTAAACGCAGTTAGACAATGATTTATACTGGTTCGGTACGCCAGGAAGTCACGGCGCCCTACGTCCAGTCTGGGGTAGATAATATGTTGCACCCTGCACTTCTAGACCATGAGGTCTGTTGTGGTTGTGGGTAAGGTGCCGATCTAGGGTGCCTTACCCTCCTTTATATATCCCAGGGGCAAGATTCCTAGTCGGTTACAAGGTAAGTGGTCCTAGTAGGATTATAAACTAGTCCTAGTAGGATTACATGAGAGGAATTCTAATTGGACTAGTTCTTCTTCTCTCTTCTCCGTGGGGAGCCTTATGGGTTCCCCTATCGATAAGCCTCCGAGCATTTCATGGTTGAGCTTTGAAAGCCGGGTTGTTGCAATCTTGCTCCGGGTTTTTTATGGAGTGAAACCTTGAGATGGACTTCTTTGTTGGTTCATCTTGACTAATGTGCACTCTTTCTAGAAAAAGTGCACTCAATGAGTGTAGCCCCCGATCCTCTTGCTTTCTGGAACAAAAAGTTGGAGGGTCGTCCGAAGAAAATTTTTTATGGTCATCTTTAAGGGTATGTACTCTGCAGCCTCCGAGCCTTCTCTAGGTTCTTTTCTTTGGAAAAAGAAGCCGGATGAAGGGTCTTAATTTGTAGTCTTGAATGCTTGTATCCTTGGTCCTTTGTCTTGAATCTAAGCCCCCAGGCATAGTGCCAGAGTTTAAAATAGGTAGGTCGAGGCAATGGCGAGCCCCCAAGCTTAGTGGCATAGTGTTTGAGTACTCCGTTTTGCGAGATGAGTTGTTTATTATGTCATCCGGAGTTGTTCTTGATTTGTTTTGAACTTGACTACTTCTTGATGCACATCTTCCTGGTTGTTCTTTTCCTTCTGCTCCCTACTAGTAGAGTTCTTTTTCTGGTTCTACTCATAGGGTTCTTTTCCCTCTGACCTTGCTTGTAGGGTTCTTTTCCTTCTCACCCTGCTGGTAGGGTTCTTTCCCCTTTGACCCTGCTGGTAGGGTTCTTTTCCATGTTGGTAGGGTTCATTTTCCTCTGATATTGCTAGTAGGGTTCTTTTCCTTTTGACACTGCTTGTAGGGTTCTATTCCTTTTGACACTAGGGTTCTTTTCCCTCTGACCCTGCTGGTAGTGTTCTTTTTCCTCTGACCTTGCTGGTAGGGTTCTTTCTCTTCTGACCCTGCTGGTAGGATTCCTTTTCCTCTGACTGTGCTGGTAGGGCTCGTTTTCCTCGACACTTGTTGGTAGGGTTCCGTCGGTGTTTTGTCACCGATAGCACGCCACGGGGTACCGGGACAGCTTGTTCGGGCCGCGACGAACCGGAACTCGCCCGGTTTCGGCAACGAGACAAACGAGATGAACGGTTTTTATACTGGTTCAGGCCCTTGACTCGAGGTCAAGTAATAGCCTTTACATCCAGTCGGCGTGTGCCTTGTTGCGTTGTATTGATGAGTATGAGTTGTGTTTACAAGGGGTACCCTCAGCCACCCTTTATAGTCCAGGGTGCGCTGCGGGTTCTTTGATTCCTAGTCGGATTCTAGGAATGAGTCCTAAACTAGGAGTTTTGTGCTCTTTCCTAATACAATCTGACTAGTACTTATGGTAATGAAGTCTTCATGTTCTTCTCGGTAGTACAACTACCGTCTTGTTTGTGTCCTTGTCGGTGTTTTGTCACCGATAGCCTGCCACGGGGGTACCTGGGACAGTTGTTCGGGCTGCGACGAACTGGAACTCAGCGGTTTCGGCAACGAGACAAACGAGATGAACAGTTTTTATACTGGTTCAGGCCCTTGACTCGAGGTCAAGTAATAGCCTTTACGTCCAGTCGGCGTGTGCCTTGTTGCGTTGTATTGATGAGTATGAGTTGTGTTTACAAGGGGTACCCTCAGCCACCCTTTATAGTCCAGGGTGCGCTGCGGGTTCTTTGATTCCTAGTCGGATTCTAGGAACGAGTCCTAAACTAGGAGTTTTGTGCTCTTTCCTAATACAATCTGGCTAGTACTTATGGTAATGAAGTCTTCATGTTCTTCTCGGTAGTACAACTACCGTCTTGTTTGTGTCCTTGTCGGTGTTTTGTCACCGATAGCCTGCCACGGGGGTACCTGGGACAGTTGTTCGGGCTGCGACGAACTGGAACTCGGCGGTTTCGGCAACGAGACAAACAGGATGAACGGTTTTTATATTGGTTCGGGCCCTTGACTCGAGGTCAAGTAATAGCCTTTACGTCCAGTCGGCGTGTGCCTTGTTGCGTCGTATTGATGAGTATGAGTTGTGTTTACAAGGGGTACCCTCGGCCACCCTTTATAGTCCAGGGTGCGCTGCGGGTTCTTTGATTTCTAGTCGGATTTTAGGAACGTGTCCTAAACTAGGAGTTTTGTGCTCTTTCCTAATACAATCCGGCTAGTACTTATGGTAATGAAGTCTTCATGTTCTTCTCGGTAGTCCAACTACCGTCTTGTTTGTGTCCTTCGTAGGGAACCCCTGTGGTCTCCTATCGACAGTTCCTTTTCCTCTAACTTTGCTGGTAGGGTTCTTTTTCCTCTGGCCTTGCTGGTAGGGTTCTTTTTCCTCTGACCTTGCTGATAGGGTTCTTTTTCCTCTGACCTTGCTGGTAGGGTGTTTTTCCCTTTGATTCTAGTGGTAGGGTTCTTTTCCTTCTAATATGGGTTCTTTCTAATCCTTTCTTGTACCTCTTCTGGGTTGTTTTCTGATCAAGCAGGGACATTAATAGTTCCAATGTCATGAATAATATGATCATGGAATTAATAGCATTAAATTTCAATTAAGGATACTCCATAATAAAGTGTTTTTGTAGAATCATTCGGTTCTATGTGAGGTGGTGCACCATATGAGAGTCCATTCCTTAAATGGTTGAATGACTCAGTTCCTCATACTAGTACTAATTTAGAGATTGTGCGGAATAGATGTTGATGAATAACCTCATTATATTTCACAAATCAAACAAAAAAAAAGAGAAGTGATGCTTTATTACTCAAACCAAACACCATACAATAAATGATTGAACGAAGTCTTAAGCCACCACAGCGTGCTGGTTTTAATTAGGCACCTGAAACTAGATGAGTGGAACTATAAACAGATGATTGCGTGCTAGACACTTGCATTTTATTGAATCTAGACTCGTATGCCTTCTTTATGGCACTCAATTCCTTCACCACTTCACCCATGTTCATTCTTTGCATTGGAGAGTCGCTACAACATGCTAAGCCGAGTCTTGAAACCGGAGCAACGAAAAATTCTATTATCTCCGGGTGTTTATTCCATTTTGTGACATGTTATTGTCCGTCACTTCCAGTAGCTTATCAGGGTAAGACTTCTCGACAAACTTGGGTAGACTTGTAGCCCCATGAACTAATGCATCAGTTGGTCTTCTGCCAGTCAAAATCTCCAGCAATAGTACACCATAGCTGAACACATCGCCTTCTGTAGAAACTTTAGTTCCCATGCCATACTCTATAAAAAAAGAGAGACTATGAATTAGCTCTACCAAATTTGGTCCCAGTTAAGCATTAGGCAGTGTAAACTTCTCATTTCGTCAATCGAAAAAAGTAGCACAACAACTAGATATAAGACAAATGTGAACTTGATCAGTTTACACATGATATACTTGCATACCTGGTGCAACATACCCAATTGTGCCTTTGATTCCAATTGAGGTACTTTCAGCTAAAGACGACCACTCGCTTCAGCACTGATTACCTTAGCTAAACCGAAATCACCGACATGTGCAGTCATATCATCATCAAGAAGGATGTTGCTTGTAATATCGCAGTGCACAATAGAAGGGTAAGTGTGATGGTGAAGATACTCCAATGCCTCAGCAACATCAAGTGCGATGCTTAACCTGTGCAGAACGCTTAACATTCCAAAGTTGCCCCCATCAAAGTTTTCTGTGGTTGGATGTAACCACGTGTCCAGGTTTCCATTGGAGATAAACTCCAACACAAGTGACCTAAATTGATCACCATGGTGGTCTAAACTACCACACACAGTTATAACCTTGACTAGTTTCCGATTCCGAATTCTTTTCAGTATATTGCACTCGGACATGAAAGATGCACTGCTTCCTTGTTGTTGGAGATCAAGAACCTTCACTGCTACACTACTTGAATGGTCCCCACTTGCCAACATTCCTTTATATACACTACTGAAATTCCCACGACCGATCAAATTTTGTGTAGAGAATGAATTTGTTGCCACATACAACTCAGCATATGAAATCCTCTGATATATCTCACTCAGAAATGTGTTACCCTGATCCCGATTAGCACTTGTTGGGTTTGTTCTTAGCTTCTTAACATAGTAGCTGGCAGAGATGCAAACAAGAAGAAACAAAAATCCTCCCACAACAGAAAAGATCAATTTGTGCAGCAGTCGATGTTGTGCAAGGCTATTTGGAGACAGTGATTGGCATGTTGGTAAATGAAGGAACATAGGGCCTCCGCACAATGCAATGTTACCTTTGAGTGATACACCACTTGCATTAGTGAAAATTCCCTTATTTGGCACCAGACCAGATAATTGATTGAATGAAAGGTTTAGCATCCTTAGACCCTTAAAGCTCTCGAGGAGTTTAGGGATGGGTCCAAACAATTTGTTGGCAGAAAGATCCAACACTTGTAAACCTTGTAGCGTACTAAGTTCATCCGGGATTTGTCCTTCTAGAAAATTGTCTTGCAAGTACAAGAACTGCAACACAAGACAACAACCAAGTTCTCTTGGAATGTATCCTGAAAATTTATTTGATGAGAGATCAATTTTACCAATATTGACCAACTGACTGATCTCCTGAGGAATGCGACCAGTTAGTGCATTGTTCGAGAGGTCAAACATTTTAGTTAGGGATGAAATGCTGATGATCTCTTGCGGGATTGGTCCGCTAAGGAAATTATTGGAGATATCAAAGGAGTTTAACATGCTAAGATTGCCAAGAGTTGTTGGAATTCTACTTTCCAGATAATTGTTAGATAAAAGTAATAAATTCACTTGTGTAATATTGCCTAACAAAGATGGAATTTCCCCATATAGTTTATTGTGAAATAGCGAAAGTTCGTGGAGGTTGCGAAGATTTCCGATATCCCTGTGTATGGTTCCCGTGAAGAGGTTCTCTCGCGAACTCCAGGAATATGAGTTTGTGATACCTTCCTATTCCAGCTGGTATATGCCCAGAAATTTTATTTCCTCCCATTAGAAGTGATTTAAGCTCTTGTGAGAGATTGCCAGCTGTGCTTGGAAGAATGCCGTAAAGGTTATTATTTTGAATATTGAAGTAGATCAAATTGCTACAATTAACCAAGGAAGTTAGGAAATCCCAGTCCCTTGGCTCGTAGCTTCGAGCATATTTAGACCCACTTCAAATATCTTCAAACGGCCATTCACACCTGTGTTTGGTGGAATTCGGCCACGAAATCTGTTTCCATGGAGGATGTACTTTTCTAGCAAGGAGATGTTTGCTAGGGAAGCTGGAATTTGCCCTTCAAAGCTGTTGTAGAATACACAAAATTCCCTTAGATTGGGGAGTGTAAAGCCCAAATCTGGAGGCACAGAACCTGATAGCTGGTTTGAGCCGACGTTGAAGACCTCAAGACGCGACAAGTTAAACAAGGATGGATGCATGGAACCTTGTACATTGTTTTCCCCTATATGTAGTTGTTCAAGGTAAGCTAGCTTTGACAAAGCTGGTGGGACATGGCCACTCATCGTGTTCGCAGCAAAGTTCAAATGTGTTAGCCTGGTCAAGTTCCCCAGCCATGGTGGGAGCTTCCCATGCACATGGTTGTCAAAAATATTGAACATGGAGATTGCAGTGAGGTTTGCAAATGAAGAAGGGATGAGGCCGGAGATATTGTTTTTGCTTATGTCAAAAACAAGAAGCTTTTACAACTGACTCATGGCGGAAGGAATAGTGCCAGCCATAAAATTGGTGCTCAGGTTAAGCTCCTGGAGCGCCAAGCAGTTGGCAAGGGCAGGAGGGATGTTGCCTTCAAGCTTGTTGTCTGACAAATCAAGCACACGAAGGTGGGTGAGGTTACCTATGTGTGGCGACATGGTGCCAATGAGGCCAAGGCCTCTCAGACGCAAGGCAGTGACATGGAAGCCGTGGCTCTGGTGGCCGCTGCATGTCACCCCGGTCCATCCACAGAATCCATGGGAGGTGCTGTTGCCGTCGGCGTTCCAGGATGACAGTGCACTCGAAGGGTCTTTTGTTATCAAGGATCTGAACGACAGGAGGATGAGGAGATCGTTGTCTATGTTGGAGCTACTACTTGTATTGTATGTGAACGACGACTGGAAGACGATGGACAAGTTCAGAAGAGCACGCAGCAGGCATAGGCACTGTCTGCTCTCCATGGCACTGTCTCCCGTGATAAGCATCAACACACCCGACCACATTTATAGAAGGTGGACATCTCAATATCGTTTGAGATGACAATATCGGCGAAGATATCGCAGATTCTCAAACATTGCCGCCAGGAATATCGGCGAAGATGATAATGTCAACAACAGGTAGGCTATGTTTCAAAGCATACTTTAAATACAGTATAAGTAGGCAACGGATCCTATGCAAATTAGGCATTCCGTGCAAACTTGCAAACTATGGATCTGGACTCTACGATGATCATCCGATGGCTGTAGAGAGAGGTGGGGTAATTTTACATTTTAATGCCTGCCAGCCCTTGTGCTTTTTCCAAAAGACCCCCTCCCTCCGTCTCCGTTTCCGCTCCGTCTCGATCCGTCCGTCTCGATCTCGCGGATGTAAAAAAAAAGTCGCGACCGCGAATGCCGCTCGGACCTGCGACCGCCGCCGGGCTGGACTCGCGAACGCCGCCGCCGCCCGGACCTGCCGCCCGGTGGAGGCGCCGCCCGGTGCGAGCCGAGCCGCCGCCGCCGCCTCCGTCTCACGGGGGGAAGATGGGGAAGGAGCGGGAGGAGCAGGTGGCCACGGTGCGCGCGGTGCTCGGCGAGGGCACGCCGGAGATGGACATCATCCATGCTCTCCACATGGCCGGCGACGACCCCACCAAGGCCATCAACATCCTCCGCGACTTCAACCACTAAAAATCAATATTGAAGAAAAGCAATTCACGTTGCTTGCCAAGTTGATACTCTGAATATTCTGTAACGTGAACACTGAAAACGTCCATTCGTGCAACTGAATAAAAGCAGCAGCAGGCCACCAGATGCTAAAATGGCACCATGCTGAGCTAATAACTGATGTTTCTAATCTGACCATGAACGAATTATGCAAGCAAATGGAATTAGCAGCTAGCTGTAGATTCACTGCTTACCTACTTAATTACCCATTGCCGAAGTGCAGCTGCTGTTCTGTGCTGCTGCTAACTTGTTGTATGAAATATTCGGAGTGCAATGAAATATTCAGAGTACACACGACAAAGAAAAATTGACATGTTCAAAAATATCCAGTAACATCGACAGTAACAGTAGGCTTACATGTCTTAACAGAATGGAGAACTAAGAACTTAAAATACAAGCATGTCTTAAAAGGTTACACGAACTTCAAACGTCAACCAACAACATTGTTTGGGCAATTACGTGCGTCATGAGCCACTAATTGCTTGCATTTTCCACACATCCGTTTTCTGGGTGCCTTCGTCTCCTTGCCCTTATTGATTCTTTTGCATCGCCCTCTGGAGTTGATATCATTTGGTGGATGTATCTCAACTTTTTGTGGAATTTTGCCACCAAGGAATGATTCAAACTCATCTTGTTTATTGACTGTAGCAGCAGGAATGATATTTTGGAGAGGTTCTACAAGGTTTGATAAACTAGAATATAAAAATTCCATTCCTTGTTCAAAGTTGTTGGCCATCTGGATTAGATCTTCAAACTTGTTACGTGAATCTGCAATTTTTCTCCCCATTGCCACCTCCACGGGATCTTTAGCCTTTTCATCCGAAGGTTACCTTCCTCATCAAAGAACACTTCTCTATGAAATAAAGATCCGATCAGAAATATTGCACATAGAAAACAATACGTCTATATAAAAGAAGGCAGGATTTGCTTCCTTCTTTGATTTTGCTTCCTTCTTTCTTTCGCTCAAGTTGAAATAAAGATCCGATCAGAAATATTGCTTCTACATGTGGCATCTGCCAAATAAAGATCCGATCAGAAATATTGCACATAGAAAACAATACGTCTATATAAAAGAAGGCAGGATTTGCTTCCTTCTTTTGCTCAAGTTGATGCACAAACATTTATGCATCAGCATCTTTGATTTTGCTCCTCAAGTCACGATAATAGTTCTTGAAATCCCTCAGCGTGCAACCAACATGCTCAAATCCACCGTCAGTGACTTGGAGAAGTCGAAATGCCTGTGATGTGCCAATGCTAGCCTTATGACAGTTGAACAAAGTACTCTTTGCCCTCTCACTAACTTGACGGTTGGATCTTAGCAGGTGCCTCTTATCTGGCGACACGAAACCATGATTGTGCTTCTCAACAAATGACAATATTTGATACTTCTTCTCACCGTCAAGCTTGACAACAATACGTGCCTCACAACCACATCGGGTGTCCATCACATTTGGTGTCTTCTTTTTTTTCCCGGACTGCTCACTAACTTCTTGTACGCTCTTCTTCCTATACCCTTCCCTTGAGCAACAATACCGCTGGTAAAATATTTTCTCATTGTCCTTCTTATGTGCACCAACACGAACAGAGAAACCAGCATCGTGTGCATACGATTTGTAAAAATTCTCTGCATTCTTAAGTGTATCAAAAATCATTCCAACCACAGGCTTTTTATTTGCTTTGCAATTATCTACTATATTAGTAGAAGGTGTTGTCCGTGGTGTGCTTGGTTCCTCAACGTGGGCTACAACTCCAGCATCGACGTCCATGATGGTCAGGACGACATCATCTGTGGCGGAATGAACAGCGACTGCATGTTAACAGCGACATTAGCAATGATCGTAGTCAAGGTGAAAGTGAAGGTAAAAGTTTTGTACGAGAAACGAACCTGCATCAGGGACGTGTTCCTGAGATCATGGGCTCCATTGCGGCGGTGTTTCTTGGCACCATTGGGACATCGTTCATGGCCAACGTCAGAGCCGATTTCGTGGGCAGCATTAGGGCGGCGTTTGTGGCCAACATACCAGAGTACGGCGGGGTGGAGTCGTTCATCGTCACGGTGCCAGCCGTCGGGCGGGGATCCTTCGTCTTCACGGTGGAGGCTGGCTGCCAGGGCTCCATCATCACAGTCGCGAGGTCCCGGCGGCGTCGGTCGCGAGGTTGAGGCGGGCGGCTCCTCCACCGGGGATGCCTCCACCGCGATGTCGAGGGTCCGGACGAGGCGGCTCTGGTCGCGACTCCACCGGGCCGGCTCCTCCACCGGGCGGCGCGCGTGACGGAGGGAGTCGAGGCGGCGTCCTCGCGCGAGACGGAGGGAGTCGAGGCGGCGTCCATTCGCGATGCCCTAGCGATCGATCGATCGCGTGACGGAGTCCAGACGGAATCGATCGGAGCGAGACGGAGGGAGGGGGTAGATGGAAAAAAAACAAAAATTAGCACAAGGCTGGCGGGCGCTATTCTGTAAAAAGACCCCACCTCTCTCTACAGCCATCGGATGACCATCCTAGGATCCAGATCAATAGTTTGCAAGTTTGCACAGCATACCCAATTTGCATAGGATCCGTTCCCGTTTAAGTAATAGTATCATTGACTATCGCGACCCATATAGTTGACTATCGCAACCCATGGACGCGCTGTACAAGCATTTCATACTCATACGTGTCATACCTCTTCGAGCACTTGGTTGAAAAGTCCAACCAAGTGCTGGACTTCATTGCTGAAGAAGCGCATAGACTGTTGAACAGCGAAAACACAACACCGCCGATGCTTCGCCCACCACCGCGTCAACAAGCTCAGCTGCCCCCGCACCGTCACCTCACCTACCCCATTAATTTTTAGAATTACACTATTAATTACTACCCCATCCATCTCTAAGGGCAGTCCCAATGCAAGATAAAGTCCAATACTATTTATTACCCTTTTATTTATTGTATTTTGCTAATATGGCGGTATATTTACCTCGAAAATTATGGACTTGGAGTCTGAATAAGACTTGGAGTCTTGGTTTTTCTGCCTCTCTCTTCAATAAATATACTGCCACATCAGCAAAACACAATAAATAGAAGGATAATAAATAGTCTTGGACTCTATGATAGAGTCTGACTTGTGAATGCCCTAAATAAGCCAATTTTTTTAGAGTTATGGTAAGTTAAATATTTTTATGTTTGACCGAATATATAGAAAAAGGTGCAAATATTTATGACAGCAAATGAGAGTGTTAATTGTTGTAATCTTTTATTCTATCTCAATTAGAAACTCTAATGTTTTTTTTTAAAAAATACCCTAATATGAAAAGATTATAGGTCCTAGGCTAAGCTTAGGAGGATGAAAAGAGCATCCATACTTAAGGTTTCCTGTTGATAAGCCGAAACCGGCTGATAATCCATACTGTTATTCAGTAGTGTTCTGTGAGAGAGAATAAGTCAAAACCGATTGATAAGCTAGGCTAGTAAGTTCAAGCAAACTGAATCTCCACCAATCTTCACGGCAATGCCTAGATCACAATGTCTTCTACTCATAGTTTGTCCTATATATATGCTTGGTTGAATGAAAATTTGATATTATTTTCTACTAGTCCATCAACCCATTCGCTCGCACGGGCTATAATTTTAGGAAGTATAAGTATTATGTATTGTTTATCAATCTTTTCATTACAAATTATGAGGTTTTGACCTTTTATATATACTGTTTTTCCTCTATATCTAGACAATATTTTTAAGTGTATAGCAAAAGTTATATATTTAGAAAACTAATACGTCTTATAATTTAGAATGTAGAGGGTACATCTAACTAATAAAAAATTACGTGTACTAAATTTTAAGTTTTTTCTTTATTTATTTTCTAACGCAATAGCTATAATATATACTTTATAGTCTACATCTAGTTATCATAAACTCGTTAGTTACTATTTTTTCAAGAAATATTCATAATTTTTTCTTTGCATGACACCTCTATATATTTCAAATATAAAATTATTTTGAAAAGTTGGATCTTGTTACATGTCTAATATTTTTAGGGTTGATGATCGTTTAACTTGGTATAAGGACTATACTCTAACTTCGATGTTCAACAAGGCCATGTTTATCGGCTGCACCAAGCAAAGCCACTAAAAAAGAGGATGATGGAAGAATATGAATCCAACAGTTTTTTTTTTTTCACATGTAATTTAGATTAAAATAATATTACGCAAGTAGCTTTAAATCCAATATTGCGTTAGCCTAAATTGTTTTTACATAATTCCCTTCTATGTAAACAGAAATAATATTGTGCAAGTAGCTTTGAAGGTAAATCCACATATATTTTTTTTTAAAATAAAGATAATGTAATGATTTTGAAAACTAGTACTCCGCCGTCTCGGGATACAAGGAGTCATCTAATCTCAATTTTGATTAGATTTCTTAAAAATAGTATCAACATTTGTATCTTCGAATAGGTTCACTATAAAAGTACATGACAAAATTAATCTAATAATGCTTATTTGATATCACAAATATTAATATTATTTTTGTATATTATTTATCACAAATATTTATATTATTTTGTATATATTTAACTTCTTAGAGCATCTCCAACAGTTATGCAAATAGGATTTGCATTCTTGTTTTTTGCCAAAAACCACGAAATCACCTCTCCAACAGTTATGCATACTAGTTTTGCATTTTAGAAAACTTTGCATTTTCTAGGGGAGGCTTGGCATTTATGCATAGGCTGGAGCGACTTGGCAAACGCAATTTCGCGTGACTACCGGGCGCGTACGACTGCTCCCGCGACTTTTTTTTCCTCCCCTCTCACGATCTCGCGCCATATCTTCACGTACGCGGACGGGAGTCGCGACGCCATCTCCAATTGCGAGACTGGACGGGATCGCGATTGAATATCTCCGATCGCCACCGATCGCGATTGGACGGGATCGCGGCTCAGGCATATCTCCGATCGCCACCGAATTGGTGGTCTGTACCTAGCAATTGGTGTACCTACGAGGAGAAGCAATTGGTGTCCAGGGTCGTACGGCAGCAGCAGCAGGTTCGTGGACTTGATGACGATCACTACGGCAGCAGCACGTACTGATCTCCGATCCACGTGTACGGCAACAACAGGTACTGATCTCCGATCACTACGGCAGCAGCAGGTACTAATCTCCGATCCACGGTCGTACGGCAGCGGAGAAAGACTGGGACGGAGGCCGCGGAGCGAAGGATTGGCGGCGGCGTGAAGAAGAACCCGCGACGAAAAGCGCGTGCACGTAGTCGGACGAACTTACCTTTTTTTTAGGACGGACGGTTTACACTGATGCTGCGTTGCTTCTAGAGGGAACACCTTGCATTCTGTGTTGGCAAGCCCCAATCATACGCTCAATAAATAACGCCGGAACCACATGCAGACAGGGAAGGGGTGACACGACACGAGCTTTCCTCCGCTCTTTTCCAAAGTTCGTCTCAAAATGTCCTCATCGTTTTCTTCACGTCATCTTTTGTCACGTCTGGCACACGTTCAATAATCCTCATTGTAACGTATTCAAAACTGAATTTGCAGCATGATTGGATCAGGACCGGCAAGGCAATTTTGCAGCTGCAAAAGAACAATTTTCTGAATGAGTACTAGATCACCAAATCAAGTGTCTACTGCATCAAAAATTCATAACTCATCTTTTCCCCACCAGAAAAAATAGCATCAGAATTCTTGGGAGAACACAGTTACACAGCAGTCATTTAGTCTCTATTTTCCTTGTAGTCAGTAGGACATCCATCCATCCACAGGAACTGAATACAGTTGCAGCACAGTCAGGAGGGTCTGCTCTTGAGACATACTAACATTCAGAACAAAGCTTTACATCAGTTTATCGTGCTACAGTCCCCGATCGGCTAACAATCGATTTGGCAACACCTACTCAATTTCCTCCAACTGACATGAAGAACTGAAGTTACAACCGATTTGGCAACGCCTACTCAATTTCCTCCAACTGACAGGAAGAACTGAAGATTTAGGTGTCCAAACTCTTCGTCAGACAAAACCATGCTTCAATTTATCGACTCTCTCTACAACTCCACATGTAAGAGGCAACCTCCTGCACGGATTTCCCAGTTGTTGTTCTCCTCATCATCAGAGGCTCGCTCCTTCAGCCCCTGGTCATCATCGAAAGGATATGGGCCCTTGAAGCGCCTGCAGTGGAACGATCGGGCTCAGGAGTCAGTCAGGAGTTTTCTATATTGTTGGTACAGCAGAATTGAACTCTTGAAGAACTTTAAAATTGCCAAAAACAATGATCTCCCAGAAAGGGGTGATGTCCTTGATGATAGATTTCACATAATTCAGTAGAAAGCTTGCTGAACGTTCCGATAATGTTGTACTGTATTTGATTACGCATTTCCTTGCACTTGATCATGCCAAGGATGCACACTCATGGATTCAAAATCAAGAATAACACCCAGCTGTTCAAAAAGAGCGATCAAAGAATTATGATGATGATGGTCTGTCAAACAGACTAAATACCAAAAAGACAAATAAGGATCATTTCACATGCACAGGTAGCAACATTCTAAAATGATCTGTGGTGACATATCTAGCTGCCCCACCTTCAGGATAATGATTATTAGTAGTAGCCTAGTAGGTTGGTTGGCATCCTAATGCCTGATAAATTTGGCAATCAAACTACTATTCTTGTCACATATATGATCACATATAGCATCTTAATGCACAATAACTCGCGCACACACATGTAGGTCAAATCAGTCGCTAACACTTCCAATTTGGCCTACAATTAAGCAAAATGGCCATAAATCAGCAATCATTTCATTTGTAGCACCTCAAATTCGAAGCTAACTATCCAAGCAACTAATATACGCACATAGCCCAAAAACATATGGATCAAGTTTAGTAATCAGGAGAGCGATCGACAATGCAGTGGGGGGACGCACCTCCGGCGGTACCGCCGCGCTGCCGACCGCGCCTTGCGCTTGTCCTGGACGTCCTCATGCCTGCGCCGCCGCCTGACCTCCTCCGTGACGCCCGCGCAGGACACCTGCCAGTTGAACCACCGCAGGAGCTCCTCACCGGCCACGTCCTCGTCTCCCGCGTCCACCTTCGCGTTGTGGTACTTTGGATTGGCCGCCGGCGAAAGCGGCAAGCCCCCGCAACGACAGCTGGGACTGGGAGGGCGCGGACAGGGCAAGGGAGGTAGCCGGAAGCGGTTGCCGCGGGAAGGAAACGAAGGTGGGGTTGGAGGAGGGGATACGGACGCGACGTGGAGACGGCTGCTGCCGCGGCGGCCATGGTGGTGGTGATATGCCAATAGGAGTCTTGTCGGCTGTCCAGCAGCCTACAGGATACTAAATTCTGATGGTGGCGAAGAGGAATGGGATGCGTTGTAGAAGGAGGCCCTGGTTGGTGGGCCGAATGGGCTTGAGGTTCCACTACTCACCTGCTGTCCCTTTAGCAGCCCACATCCGAAGGGCCGACGTCAGCTAGAATTTTAGTTCTAGTCTAGAACACGAAATTTTTTTCCTGAATCCTTTCAATTTTAATCATGTGAAATTAAAGTGATTTTTGTGAAATTTCTTTAAGTATTCCAGAAAGACCTTTAAAGGTATTACTTTGTGTATCAAAATAGGCTATCTAAATGGATGTTTGATTCAATTGTTAATTTTTTTAATTAAGGAATACACATATTCCGGCTTCCAACACGAATGAACAATCAAGAGCTCAAAAAAAAAAGGGCAAATTACATATGTACCTTCAAAAGATACAAACTTTAGAAAAATACCATTGAAAGATTTGGATTTAGAGAAGTAGCATCCAAAGGTTGTACTGTTATGGCAATCTAGCACTCCGTGAGTTTGACGTTAACAGGAGAAGAAAAGAAGACCCAACCCAACCCATGTGCGTGCTCTCTAGTCGCTGGGAGCTTTGCCGCCTGCATGTTTGCCGCTGGCCGCTGGCATGCATATGCATGATGAACGAGGATCGCCTTGAGGCTTGAGCGCATCCAGATTATTGCCGGCTGGTGTCTCCTCCCAGCTACGCTTGCGCACGATGAGGCTTGCCGACGACGCTCATCCAGCCGGAACCACTCCACGAAGCAGCTGATGTAGGAGAACGGGGTGACAGCGACCATCTGCCACTGGAGGAAGGGTGAGGAGCTCCGTCGTGTTGTCGAACTCGTACGCGTTTAGCCGGAACTCCATCACCAGAGACGGCCAATTTGTGCGTCAGTACATTCTCTCGCTCAAACAACACCTTTTTTTTTTTTTTTTTTTTTTTTTTTTGCGATTCGCTCAAACACCACTCGTGACCTTCTCTATATTCTTCCAATTTGTGCTGGAGAAGCAACGGCCCCAGCAGCAAGCGTGGGCGGCAGAGGTGCGCTGGAGAACAGGAGAAGCGACGGCCCAGCTGCAGGCGTGAGCGGCGGCAGCTCGGCCGGGTGCGGCCGGTGAGGGCCGGCCGAAGTACGGGCGGGCGCCACGCGACCAGGGCCGCAGCGGGCGATGGACGCGGCAGCCTGCGCGCGCCCATGACCGCGGCCTGCGGTTTGGCCGGGCGCGGCCTATGGGGTCCAGCCGAAGGGTGCGCGGGCGCCACGCGGCCACACGGCGCCGGTGGCGCGCGCGTAGCCAGAGCTGGCGCACCGTCGAGGCAAGGGCCGCATGCGCCGCGGCAACCGCGGCGAACAGTAGGCCAACAGCCGATGTCCTCCGCGTCGTCCTCATCGTTGTCACGCACAGGCGTGAGGTCGAACAGACGCCGCTGGCAGAGGCACGGGCGAGCAGCTCATGCCGAGGCTGCGAAAGGACGTGGTGCTGGAAGGCCACGACGTGGCCAAGTCGATCGTTGAGTTCGCCATGCACGTCGTTCTGTGCTGAACTGCTGATATATGCTCCCAGACCAGCGCCTCCTGGTGCTCCCGGACATGATGGAGGCAGAGATGAAGCGGCTGCCGGCTGGAGCTGAACCAGAAAGAGACATGTACAGAGGAGACGCGAGGAGCAGCAGTCACATGAGATGTGGCAGCTGGTATGCTACTAGAATCTGTTCTGAATGGCTGTATACAATCATGTATGAATGGCCAGTGAAATGAAGCATGCAGTGCAAGTTAACGTGGAGTTAACAGAGAGTGCTAAAAGTCCATAACGGAACAACTTTTGGATGCTAGTTTTCTAAATCCAAAATCTTTCAATGGTATTTTTCTGAAGTTTGTATCTTTAGATGGTACAGATCTAATTTTCCTAAAAAAAAGAAAGAAAGAAAGAACGAGTACAATCAAACAATAAAGAGCCACAGTTCTTAGACCAATTTCCTCTAGAAGGATAAACAAAGTTAACCTAACGAAATCAAGAGACGAGGCTTAGGCCTCTATTCTATTATATAATTTTCCATCTATTCTTTTGAAGAATTCCATTGCGGCCAAAGTTGCTGCCCTCTTCTACTGATATTATTCTCTCTTTCACTTTAGACATCTGCGATGATTCAATTGTTAATATTTGGCTTAAAGTTAAACATGTACATTAATGCTTAATTACCTTATTAGATCACCCTTTTAATAATGTATTATATATGTTAACATTTTCTTGACTATTTATATAGTATATATATGGAGACATGGATATACATAAGTACATATGGCCATTAATTAATTGGATTGGATGAGATGCCTAGAGAGTCGTCGTCGCTACGGTTCGAACACGGCTACTGGCCGGGCTGCAGCAAGCTTTGGTAATCATGTCCTTCAAAACAGACGGGCAGCTCTTGCGATCAGATGCTTGAGGCCGTCGGTCTTGATGACCTCTCTGAGATTTGCTGGATCCTCGAGGAATTTGAGGCATGCCTCCTTAAGCCCAAGGCAATGGTGCTCCGCGGCGAACGCCAGGATGACAGCCACGGTTGTCACATTCACAAATTCGGATAGCTTGTCTTCACAAACCAACCTCAGCCTCTCCATTTGATACCTGTTCGCCGCCGCGACCAGGTCCGGGAGCATCGCCGCCGCTTCTGACCCCTTCATCTCCGGCAACGAGTCGGTGTACATGTAGTGGAGAAAAGCCTCGAAGTCCTGCGCCTCCATGTCTTCGATCTGTACAGCGACTGCTGCACCGTTTTTGGTCGTTGTCAGGCTGGAGAGCTGAGCGTGGAACACCGGTGATCGGGCCATGAGGACACACTTGTGCGCCGCGAAAGTCCTGGTGTCCACCTGGAACGTCACGTCGGCGCCCTCCCCGGTCGCGAGGAGGCCGCCTAGGTGACGGTGCAGGTCCGACGGTGGCACCACCACCACTGCATCTACAGGTGGCTGTGGGATGTCGATGTCCAACGTCTGGATCTCCTTAGCGACGACCGTGAAATCACACCTGATCGTGAAGCAGTCGTCCTTGAGATGCTCAGATTTCTCCAAGTCCTCTCTCTTGATGAATTTCGGGAATCCCCAGGCGTCGCCACGGAAGGTATGCTGGCCACTGAAGGTGTAGTGTGGCACTGGCTTGCCCCCATGGTCAAGCAAGCCAAACGTGAACTGTGCTGTCACGCCTTGGGGGACATTGTGGTCGAGCTCGAGGAAGATGGATATGTGGTCGGAGCAAGTTGAGTTGAGGCCGTTGGGGTAGTAGCGGATATGCCAGCTGTGACCTCCAACGCGGAACGATCGGGACTTGATGTGGCTGCCGGTCGGGACATCCTTGGTGCCGGAGTAGCCGTCGATCCTCAGCAGGTGCTGGCCACTCTCGGTGCTGGCGACGATGGCTGAGGCGGACCGCAAGGGCTCGCCCCTGCTGCCACCGATGGTGGACGCCGTGATTGGCATGGAGATCACGGCCTATTTGCTACTTCAGCTTCTCTTCTTGCACACGCTCTGCATTATTTCGAGTGCAGAATTTAGATAGATCATAGACACACGACAAAATCTTGTAACATATTACTATTTAGAGGCCTCTAACGGCACTTTATAGCTTTCTAGAGGCACATTAAGCTCCTCACCCAAAACCCCACCTTTTCTACCTTGTGAAATTCTTGAAAATCTTTGAGTTGAGGTTTTTGGGATGTTTCTTTGGTTCGAATAGGTGTCACGAGGTCATGGGAACATGCCTAAGCTTTTCCCTTCAATCAGTTTCCCATCAGCACCCTCAAATTGTCCTCTCTTGAAAAATTATCAAAACCTGAATTTTTTTTGGAGAACATGCCATTGGTATATATTTCATTAAGCAGAAGTGGAATAGCCCGAACACCCATAAAGAAGAAACAAAAGGATTCGCGGGTAATCCAAGGATTACCAGCGAAGCCCACAAACATAAAAAGAAAAGCATAAAAAGAAAAGCACTAACATGAGGGGTGGGGACCCTCCACCTGACAACCCCAACAACTGAGCCTAATAGAAAATATAACTCAACACCTAGGTAGCCAGTAGTGATAGGAGCCGTAGATGGTAAACCAGACGACAAAGCATCCGTCCAAGCAAACAGCGGCAAAACATCCGTTATAACTCCTCGGTGGCAAAGCATCCACCGGAACCACCTCGGCGGCAAAGCATCCGCCGGAAACGACCGCGCCCTCGGCGGCAAAGCACTCACCGGAAACACGGCCTCGAACTCTAATTGCCCCTCTGAGTCACTAAGGGCCAAAACCCTCAGGACCACGGGCGAGGAGGACTCACCAGAAGATAAGCCGGCGGCAAAGCATCTGCCCAAGCACCCTCGGCGGCAAAGCATCCGCCGGAAATGACCACAGATACGGCTACAGCACACACGAACTAGACAAACCAAGGTGAGGAGAGACATGAAGCCCGAGTAGGCACAGCTGAACCAGCGACGACGACGAAGCGCAACGCTGAGGAGGAAGGCAGCCCACAAGCGCCATGGCCTGGAACTTCAAAGACAACGCCTTCAAGAAGGACTACGACGCAGAAGCGTTGCCTGCCCAGAACGGGCTAGGTTTTCACCTCGAAGTTCGACGCCGGCCGGAGGGGGGCGCAACGACAGATGCCTCCAAGATGGAAAACAGTGCCAAGAGGGTGTCATCATCGTCGGCCAGATAGCAAGGCTTTCGCCTAGTGCCACCCTTCCAAGCGCAGACCACGCCAGACCACGCCAGACGTTGCCGTGCCCAGTGGCGCCATCCTTGTCGCCGACTAACCATCAGGGGCATGAGTGCCCGCCCGACCGACATCAGCCTCGCCACCATGACGCTGCAGATGCGAGAACAGACGAGACTACACCATCCACGCCACCACGGCGTCGATGACGCACCGCCAGAGCCGCCGTCCACACCACCACGATGCAAGGCGGCGCACAACTGGCCTCAGTACCCACACCACCATTCGCTCGTAGGAGCAAGGAGTCAGCGTAGTCGGAGAAGGGGACGCGATGGACGATGGCCCGCTACCCACGCGCACCACTGCGTACGCCAAATGGCCAGCCGTCGGCGCAGCCTTCCTGCCGGCCCCCTGGCCGCCGGTGCCCAGCGCCCCCAGGTCGCCCACCGGGGCGGCCGACGAGCACCACAGCGGAGGGCCCCAGTCAGCAGGCACCTCGCCCACCGGCGTCCAAGGCCCCAGATGCCGCCTGGACGGCCAAGCCGCCGCCGCGGGCCCGTACGCTGGGGGACGCCGGCCGGGCGCCAGATCCGGGTCCTCAGGGACCGGATCTGGCCACCAAAGAAGAGCACGGGCGCGGGCTTGCCGAAGCCGCCGGAGGACGAGCTATCGACGAGGAAAGCCGCAGCGGGCCACCGGCGCAGGGCGACGGATCTGGCCGAGTGGATGGAGCAGGCGCCAGGTCCGATCGCAGGGGGTCCGGATCCGCCCGGTTGGCCGCGCTTCGTCGCCAGCGAAGGCCCTGGTCACCGGAGTTGAGGCAGAGGGGGTGGAGGAAGAAGGGAGGTTGGAGGGGAGGAGGGGAAGGCAGCGGCCGCACCCACTTTTGGGGCCACCGCGAGGCCGCCGCCGCCGCACGCCGAAGGGCGGCGACGGCGGCCGGAGGGGAGCGGGGAGGGGTGCCTACGGCGGCGGCGCGGTTGTTGCCCCAGAGTCGCCCAGACGGGGGCGCTCGGGAGTCGGGGGATAGTTTTACCTTCGAGATTTTCTGCGACAAAACCTGAATTTGAAAGGGTGTTTTCAAATCTTGTCATCAAGATTTGATATTTTACAGGTAAATGTCCGTGGACACCTTCACATCATCCTAGGGTAGGTGTGTTCAAAATTTCAGCTCATTTGGACTCTGTTTAATCGAGTTATGACATTTTGTCTCTCGGATTGACATGTTGAAAATAGGGTGCATGGAACCTCGGCACAAAATGGCTATTAGGTTGCTACCGGGACAACCGCCCTAGGCAGCATTAATGCCTAACGTAGGCACATTTCCCAGCGTGGAAACTAAACAGGCTAGAAAGTATTTGGATCCATTTGCTATAGCAAAAAATTAGCCCCCTAAACTTTTGCTGCTAAACTTTAGTCCTTAGGTGTATTTGGATCCATGGAAAAAAAAAAGAGGGGCAAAATGAGGAGTCCTTTACACCCAAAATGCTTTTAGGCTTTTTAGCCCAGTTTTGCACCTTTTGAAGTACAAATGGACTAAACTTTAGCTCCCCCAGTGAAGGGCAAAAGTTGTCATGAGAAACAAACATCTCAATAAAACCTCCACACTATGGGTGATGAAAATGGTTTTCTTGCGTTTCTAGGTGCTTCCCCGACTTGCCCTTGCTTCCGCTTGAGGTTTAGGAATCTCCTAGCATTGTCTCTAAGTCGCATGTCACGTTATGGTCATTGGTACTTGAATTTCCTAGTTGAGAGCTAGGTTGGGTTGCAAGCGCAAAGAATTTTAATTGGCTATATTCTATTCACTCCTGATCACAGTTTCGGGCATGTAACAATGTCTAGTTTTTTTTTTTTTTTTTTTTTTTTTTTTTTTTTTTTTTTTTTTTTTTTTTTTTTTAGATTACACAGTCAACACAGACGCCCAAAACGCACGCACACTCACCCCTATGAACACACGTACGCAAACCCTACCTCTATGAGCACCTCCGAAGGACTGGCAGATCTGGAGATTCCTGAAGTCACCACTAGCGCCTCGTTGTCGACGGGAACGTTGCTTACCACTTCAAGCATAACGCTGAAAAATTCTGGAATAAATCCAAGAAAATGCGAGCACCAGTGCCAAGTCGAAGACTTGATCCCTGGTGGGCAGGTTCCACCACAAGGAACCCAACCAGCTGATCTATGATCAGTTCGCGTAACAATGTCTAGTTGAGTGCATGCTTATATAGAGAACAGAATAAAGAGTATTTTGTTTTCTAAAAATAAAGATCTTATTGCGAACACAAAGATTTCATAAATTTATTGAACCTTTTGTTCTCCAGACGGGAATGTTGGCTTAACAATCCCGTTTCTCTAAAGTAGAACAAAGTTCGTGTACTCCTTCCAATTTAGTTGTTCCTTTCTTGACATCTGTTCGTCGTTTATCATTTTACAGTTTAGTGGTGTGTTCACAGTGATCATACTGAAATATCAATTGCAATGAATGAAAAGGACTCCAACCAATGGCTTTCTTAAAAGCTAAAAAAGGGAACTCCAACCAATATAAATTTGAGTTTGCTCAAGGTCATTCAGTGGTATCAATAATACAACGGATAAGATTGAAGAAGATTTGGTATCTGTGGATATATGAGCAAGAGAGACAACTGAACACACCTGAGTTACCCAAGCTGTGAGAAGTGATGCAGATCGATTTTGTAGAATTTAGAGATGACTTGGCGTGTGGTTTGTCGTGGCATGGTTGTGAGAGGTAGACAAAAGGATATTTATAACCGAGTCAGGTAAAATAAACAACGCGTGTAAAAGAGCTACGTACGAAACACTGCCTATATATGCAAGCTTCCTAAACCTGAACCTTTGCAGTCCTTTATTCCTTGCTTGGATAACCCTGGTTCTCGTTATGCCAACTTGGGAATTCAGCTAAGGCGGATGCCTTCTTATTTATCAGTGGTTCAAGCAAGGCACAAGTCACCATAAATCTCTTTGGGAGGTTTGTTATTTTTTTTCTGAGATACTTTTGTTTCCACCCCTCTAAAATAACCTGGAGTCCTGGACCATTACCTGCTGCCAGTGAGTCGGTGACCACACCTGACAGGGAGAATTGACAAGAGCTTTCTACGCACTTCTCCTGAAATCTCCTCAATTCCTCATTGTTTTCTCCACGTCGTTTTTGGTCTAGAACATGTTCAGTATTTCCTCATCGTAACATATCCAAAACTGAATTTGCAACATGATTGGGCCAAGACTAGCACGGCAATTTGCAACCGCAAAATAACAATTTTTTTGAATGAGTACTATATCAAAGAATCAAGTGTCTACTGCATCAGAATTCATCTTTTCCCCACCAGAAAAGTCAGCATCAGAATTCTGGTGACAACACACCAACCATTCTACATCCATCCACAAGAACTAAATACAGAAAGATCAAGTATTTTCAGCACAGCCAGGAGGGTCTGCTGCTCTCGAGACATAATAACATTCAGAACAGAGCTTTACATCAGTATACCGTGCTTTGGTCACCAATTGGCTAGCATCGATTTGGAAACACCTACTCAATTTCCTCCAACTGACAGGAAGAACTGAAGCTGGAGATGTTGAAACCCTTCAGCAATGCAGACAAAATCATGCTTCAAGTTATCGACTATCTCTACCTGTAAGAAGGCAACTCTCCTGCAGGGAGCTCCCAGTTGTCATTCTCCTCATCATCAGTGGCCTGCTCCTTCGCCCCCTGATCATCACTGATAGGGTATGGGCCCTTGAATCGCCTGCAGCAGAGTGACTGGGCTCAGTTAGGAGTCAGTTGTTTCTTGTATTGTTGAACTCAAATGAACTGGATGAACTTTGAAAGGACCATAAACAATAATCTCTTTCAGAAATGGTAGTTGCCCATGTCCTTGATGTCAGATTTTGCAAAATTCAGCATCAAGCTTGCTGAAACTTTGGCATGGACAAAAACAAACATGTCTTCAGAACGGGGAGATGCCCTTGATGCTAGATTTTGCAAATTTCAGCATAAAACTTGCTGAAACTTTGGACTGGACAAAACAAACATGTCTTCAGTAAGGGGAGATGCCCTAGATGTCAAAAAAAAAAAAAAAAAAAAAAGGCCAACCCAGTGCCAAGAGGCTTCCCACTCGAGTGGGGTCTGGGGAAGGATTTTAACGGGCAAGCCTTACCCCCGCAGAAATTCTGCGGAGAGGCCGCTCAAACCCGCGACCTGGCGACTCGGCGAGCAACGCTCTACCAACTGCACCAGGCCGGCCTTCATGCCCTAGATGTCAGATTCTGAAAAATTCATCATAGAACTTGCTGAAACTTTGGGATGGCCAAAGACAAACATGTCATCAGAAAGGGGAGCCCTTGATGCTAGATTTTTGCAAAATTCAGCATAAAGCTTGCTGAATGTTGCAAACAACAGGAGTCTCAAAAAAAAGAAAAAGTTGCAAACAATGGGTATTTGGTTAGCCATTTCCTTGCACTTGAATATGCCAGGGGATGCGCACTCATGTATTCATGATGAAGAATAACACCCCACTTTCGAAAAGGTGAACAAGAATTATACCAGTGTAAAAATATGATGATGATGATGATGGTACACAAAACAGCATAAATACCACAGACAAAAACTGGATCAAGATTGGACCATTTCAAATGCACAACTATTTCCATTCAGAGAATGATCGGTGCTGGCATGCTAATAACTAGCTGTCCCACCTTCGGGGTCATGAATGTCAGCACTCAGCAGTAGCCTGGTTGGCAACTTGGCATGCTATTGTCCGATGAATTTGGCAATCAAACTATTGCTGTCAGATATTCGATCACATAGCATCCTAATGTATTGCTGCATATCAAATCAGTCGCTAACACTTGCAGTTTGGTGTTAAATTAAGCTAAACTGTCATAAAATCAGCAAAGAACACATAATGAGAGACCATATCATTCATCCCAACTACCCAAGCAACGTTTCTGAAACTACTACCCAAGCAACTATACTGCACGCACAAATCGACAAAACATATCGATAAAGAACGCACCTCCGACGGAACCTCCTGGCCGCCGAACGCGCCTTGCGCTTGCGCTTGTCTCGCGCGTCCTCGCGCCTCCGCCGCCGCCTGACCTCCTCCATGACGCCCGCGCGGGACACCTGCCAGTTGAACCGCCGCAGAAGCTCCTCCCCTTCCACTTCCTCGTCGCCCGCGTCCACCTTCGCGTTGTGGTACTTGGGGTTGGCAGCCGGCACCAGGGACAGCTGGGAGGGGCCGGCGGAGAGGGCGAGGGTGGTGGCGGGGAGCTGCGGCCGCGGGAAGGAAACGAAGGTGGTGTTGGAGGTGGGTTGGAGGAGGGGAGGCAGACGCGACGAGGAGACGGTTGCGGCCGCGGACGTGGTGGCGGCGGCGGCCATGGTGGTGGTGCCGGCCGGCGACGACGGATCGGAATAGTGTGTTGATGGGCCTGTTGAGCTTGAGGTTTATTAGGCCATGTGCTTTTTCTCTTAAAGGATTTAGCCCATGTATCAGCCCAGTGCGGCTGGAATCTGCAGGCCTTGTTGGACGGGCACGATTCCACAATATTATGCACCGATGGATCCAAAAACACTTTGCAAAGATTGCTTTGATTAACCGCCATACAATAATGCTCTGAGTTAGATACTCTTGATGTCAGGCCTCAAAATTTGATCTTATGTAGTAGCAATCCTTCCCATCCTCGTTTACTTCGAAAATTTGATTAATTGCTCAATATTTTTTTGATGGAAATTAATTGGTAAATATAGTTTTCCTTGTAAATAGAACACCTTTTTATTATTTTTTGGTGTTATATGCAAAGTAAAATGTCATTATTAGCCATGGAATTGGAAGTAAAATATATATGGCAGACATTAATGGATATCAGAGTAAAACTGATCAGGATTAAACTCCTACTAGCGTCTATTAGATGTAGCCATTCTTATTCCACCGGAGATGACTGCGTCGAAATTATATTTTGAAATTTTGGAGGACTATTAGTAACAATCCTAGGAGTTACTAATCATTGTTAAAATGTAGAATGTTTTCACCCGCTATATAGAACATTGTGCAGGATGTCAGTTTGTCGGACATAGATACATACCTCGCACAGAAGCTCCACCATATACCGTGATTGCTGTGATGGAGGGAAGAATGGCTACTATAGTTGTGATGCTTATGCTTGTCCTTGGATGTTTCGCGGTTCTCTTACAATGTAAGTTGACACCACCAAATCTATTGAACCATATTCTGGACTTTGAAACATAGTTTTCTAATATGTAATTAGTTGGTTGTACAACATAGAAGAGAGACCCTTGTGCTCCTCTGAAACTTACACTTATGCGTTATTCATGCATCTTATATATTGTGCAGCTCAACATACAAATCCAGTTGGGAGCAACAGGGGATCTTGCGGTTGCATCAGGGGATTGCCGTCGTGCAAGCGGTAATTGCTTCTGCTGTTTATATTATTACCATGGCGGCCCCCAGCTATGCTTCGAGACAATGTGAATCAGTGCAAAAATCATGGCTGCAGAGCACGAGAAGGCACACCTCTTTGTTATGGGCAAGGACGATTAGGGATATTAGGGATGAATATGAGCTTTAAATCGTCCATTGCCTAGTAATAATAAAGAATAAAGGATCACCAACACGTTTACTAATTTATGCTTCTCTGCTCAATGAGCCCTCTAGAACTCGTCTCAACTCCACCAAATTCAGCTTCAAAATCAATGTAGTAGAAACTCTCTAGACCTGTGAAACCTACAAATTCAGTGACCAAATTCCACGAGGCCAGGAGATCTCTTAATGAAGCACGTGCAGCTAGCGCACACTTTCGAAAAAAAAGGAGGCCAGGAGACGGCTTATCTGCACATCAACTCTACATATGTCTACATAGGCATATATATGGTATAAGTTATGTTAGTGGCCATGTTTGGACAAAGATGAGACGATCCTGTTATAACCAAGATTATTTTCAACATGGTTATCAGCTATCACAGTTATCACAGCAAATGGGGCAAATAGCCGTTGTGTACAAGGGTCTTATAAGCCTTATTCAACAATCCACAAATAGGCAACTTATAACGAAATCAAAATCCAAAATGTCCATAGACACACCATATAGGATATATAAAAATTGAATGCAAGAAGAAAGACGACCAATAATGCAATATGCAAATATATGTGGAACGAACACACGGCATATGATGAGAATAAGAAAAGGAGGAGAGGACCACCGCAGGTGATGCATCTAATAAGGTGGCGGCGCCGGTTGTGGCTTGAGTGAATAGATGGCCCTAAAGATGCCGACGAGCACACCGGCGATGGACAGGAAGGCGGCGATGAGCTTGTAGTTATTGTAGAAGAACATGTGGACAGCGATCCTCACCGGCCTCCGGCGCATGTACTCCTCGATATCTCCTACGATGCAGAAGTAGTTGTAGCCCAGGCGAAGGTACTGGTCGAAGTCCTTGAAGAAGGCAAGCGTCTGCGCGTTGCTGAAGTGACTGCACAGCACGCCCTGCCTCCGGAGCTCGTGGACATCCTCCTCACCGTCCATGAGCATCGTCAGCACCGATAGGTACGAGCTCACGACGTAGCCATCGGACACAAAGCTGGAGGCGGTGCTAGCCCCGGCCGCCTCTAGCGCCACCAAGTTGACGAGGTTACAGGCGCTGACGTCATTGAGGAACACCGGAGACAAAGAGAGCTCGCCGAAGAAGTACTTCTTCCGAACGTTCATATGTCCGCAAACCGTCCGGCCGTACTGATCCACGGCGCTGCTGGATATAGAATACGACGGCCATCCCTGATCTTAGTTGTCTCTATATCCTCGCTCCCTCTCTCTTGAGGAGGCATGCCTTGTATGAGAATGAATCTCATAAGGCCTAGGAGATGCGGCGGCCTGAAGTTTCTTCCTTGGCTTGTGATGCTTCTTGTTTCATCATAGTAGCAAACTCGGCGTCGCTCAGGCCTTTCACCTTGGCGTCGTCAGCGTCGTAGCAGCGGCGGGCGTCGCTGGCGATGGAGACGATCTTCCCGTAGACGTCGTCGACCGAACGGCCCGAGTCCTTGCACATCCTGTTGGCCACGACGTGCTTCACCACCTCCATCTCCTGTAGGTGGGGCAGGCCGTGGTGGTACGGACCAATGGCCACCACCCCAGGCACCACGTAGCGATTGTCCTCGCCGCCGAGCCCTAGTAGTCTATGAGGGAATTTGTGGATCATGGTGGAGCTCATTGAGATGCGGGTCTCCACTCTCTCCGTTGTTTTGTGCAGCCTCTCTGTCAAATCCTCAAATGCCGTTTCTTGTGGTGCTGTTGCCGGGATAGCTGCAGTGTTTGCATTTGGTGGGCTGCTAGCAGCGCTGCCGCTATCCATATTGGGGGCTTGGAGCTTGTCGCTGGGGGAGAAAACCTCACAGGAGCAAGTGTGGATCTATGATCTAGTACATTATATATAGAGACAATAGACCTACTTGTTGAAAATCAAAGTCTTCAAGTCTTCACAAAGACTAACTACAGTATATGAAAGAAGACTTTGAAAATGGTGACCAACATTTATTTTTCTCGAATACGCAAAAGGTTTGCGCATCATTGTATTAAGTAGAAGAGAGTTTTACAAATTTTCTGGGGTGTTAACAAATTTGAAACACAGCCCTCCACCCCAGAGCTCTTACAAACGGACTACTCACGCACTAAACATTCTAAATTACGCGCACCGGCTTCGATCCACAGGTCGGCGGTGTGCTTGACTGTGTTTAGGATTTGGTTCAGGTTGGTCTGTGCGCCCCTGAAGCACCGCGCATTCCTCTCTTTCCAGATCTCCCAGGCGACGACGGCGAAGAGAGAATCCGCTCCTTTCCGCTTGGTTCCGTGCCATCGCTCTCTCCAGAGGTCCCACCACTGTTCAATGGACGGGGCTCCAATCCCGGAAGTGTCCGCTCGCAGCGTCAGCAGGGTGGCCCACCACACCTGACGAGAGAAGGAGCAGTCGGCGATGATGTGGTCGATCGTTTCCGGCTCTTGGTCGCAGAGGTAGCAGTTGCCGTTGCCGTTCGCCTGCAGCCCGTGCCTGTGTCGCCTGTCCGCCGTCCATTGTCGCCTGCGGATGGCCAGCCAGAGGAAGATCCTGACCCTGAGAGGTGCCCAAGTCTTCCAGATCCTCTTGCAACCTGGAATGGGGTGCGATCCCGCAAGTAGGGCTCTATATGCCGATTTGGCAGTGTACTTTCCGTCCCGTCCAATTCCGGATAACTCGGTCCTCTGCTGCGGTGAGCGCTACTTGGTCGATCCGGTGCCACAGGTTGATGTAGTCCCTGGCGGCTGCGACTGATAACCCCCTGGAGATCTGGCGTACCCAAGTTCTGGCCGACTGCCCCCATTGCAGCCCCTCGGCCACCGTGGTTTCCCTTATCTCCCTTGCGCCGACGTGGCTGAGCAACAACGGCGCGATGTCGCGCACCGAGAGGCCATCAATCCACCTCGCAGACCAGAACCTGGCTGTCCGGCCATTGCCGAGGACCGTGACCATGGAGGCTCGGAAGAAGTAGTGCACCTCCCTGGGCACCTTTATCTCCAGCTGTGACCAGGCGCGGTTCTCGTCTCCGTGCTGCAGCCACAGCCATCTTGTCTGCAGGGCTATGGACGTACGTCTGAGGTCGGGGATCCCAAGGCCCCCTAGGTCGGTTGGACGACATGCCGCGGGCCACGCCACCATACACTTCCCTCTCACATCGCCGTCCTTCCCAGTCCAGAGGAATCTTCTGCAGATGCTGTTGATCTCTTCGATCGCCCAAGGGGGCAAGCCATCCGCAATGATGGTGTAGATTGGGATCGCGGATAGAACGGACTTGACCCAGATTAGGCGCCCGCTCCTTGCCATGAGCGGGCCGCCACTGAGTCCACGGTGGCCTGGTATCTAGCCTTGGGGATCTTCTTGGTGCTGAGGGGCAGTCCCAGGTAGGTAATTGGGAACTCAGAGATTTGACAGCCGATGATGTTCTGTATGGGCTGCAGGTCGATATCCGTGGAGAAGATTGCCGTGATGGAGCACTTGCCGAGGTTTGTTCTCAGGCCCGAGGCGTCCCCGAACGTCTGCAGGATCATCTTTAGGGCCCTTGCCTCTGGCACACTGGGGTGCATAAAGATGATGACGTCGTCTGCGTAGAGGCTGCAGTGGTGTCTGATGGCGGGTGTCCCGATGTGCTGGAGCAGCTGGCCCTCGGCCGCTGTCAATATCAGCCTAGCGAACACCTCCATCACGATGATGAATAGCATTGGCGAGAGAGAGTCCCCCTGCCTGACCCCGCGTCGGTGTTTGATCGACCTCCCCGGTCGACCGTTCACCAGGATGCGGGAGGAGGCAGTGGACAGCAGCGTTGCTATCCATCGTCTCCAGCGGTCGCCGAATCCGAAAGCGCGAAGAGTGTCTAGCAGGAACGGCCACGACACCGTGTCGAATGCCTTGGAGATATCCAGCTTAAGCGGCGCTTTGGGGATTTTCTCCTTCCTGAGGTGTACTGCTGCGCGCTGGACGAACTTGAAGTTGTCGTGGATTGTCCTTTCCCTGATGAAGGCGTTTTGGTTTGGCGAGATGATATCCTTGAGCCTTGGTGCCAACCTTGCCGCCAGCAGCTTGGACGCCAGCTTCCCGAAGCTGTGTATCATCGTGATCGGTCTGTAGTCTGCTGAGGTAGCGGCCTCCGCCTTCTTAGGCAGGAGTACGATGAGGGCGTTGTTGAGGCTGCGGAAGTGCGAACAGTCGCCGAAGAACAGGCCGTTTAGGGCAGCCACGACATCGTCTTTGATGATCGGCCATGCCGACTTGTAGAAGGCCCCCGTGAAGCCGTCCGGCCTAGGCGCTCTATTGGACGGCATATCACGCACGACCCTCGCCACCTCATCCCCTGAGAATGGGAGGTCAAGTGCGGACATGTCCAGTGGCGTGATGCCAAGGGTGGTGAAGTCGGTGGAGACCCCCCGGGCCGTCAACACCGAATACTCCCTTGAAGTGCCTATAGATGGTCTCCTCCACGTCCTGAGCATCAGTGCAGACTTCCCCGTCTTCCCTCCTGAGGCAGTAGATTCCAATCCTGTGCTTCCTCCCCCGGGCGAGGAGGTGGAAGTATTTTGTGTTGGCGTCCCCGTCCGCGAGGAACCTAACCCGCGATCGCTGTCGGGCAATTGTTCGCTCCAGCGACGCAAGGCCCAGGCACTTTTGTTTCAACTCCTTTCGCACCGCGTGCTCCTCGTCCATGAGCTGCCGACGGTCAGAGGCCTGGTCGAATCGCAGTATGAAGGCGCGCGCCATGAGTAGCTGCTCCCGAACATTACCTATGCTCAGGGCCGCCCAGCGCTGGAGCTCGGCCTTTAGGTTCCTGAAGAGCGCGTCGAGTCGGCGTAGCAGGTCGGTGATGCTAGGGGAGCAAGTCCATCCCCTTGTGACGGCCTCCTGGTACCCCTTGGACTTCGGCCAGTAAGACTCGAAGTGGAACCTTGGCGTGGAGTAGACGGACATGTTCGTCTGCAGCAGCGGGCAGTGATCGGAGACGTCCGATGAGAGGGCCTGCAGGTGACAGTCTGGGTGCATCGAGTCCCAGTCGAGCGACACCAGTGACCGGTCAAGCCGCACCAGCGTGGGCGACTCCTCTCGTTGCTCCAGGTGTACCGCCTTCCGTGCAGGTGGATGTCGAGGAGCTCCGGATCGCAACGGTCGACGAAAGCGACTCATGTTCCGCCCGTTGATGGGTCCGTTGCTCTTGTCCGCCTCGTCGAGGATGAGGTTGAAGTCTCCGATGATAGCCCATGGTCCCCGACAGCGTCCCCGATGGCCGCTAGCTCCTCAAGGAATATCTCCTTGTCGCCGTCGTCTGTGGACCGTACACCCTTGTGAGCCACCAGGGCCCCCGCCCCGTGTCTCCAACAGTGTGTACGCGTACCGTCACCGAGTAGCAGCCGATGTGAACGTCGTCGAATTGAATGTCTGGGCGTCTCCCTGCAAGAAGTATCCCTCCCCGGGTGCCATTTGCAGGAACGAAGGCGTAGTAAACAAAGTCCATTCCTAACATAGATGATACAAGAAATTGTGGTACAGAGTGGAGCTTTGTCTCTACAATACAAGCTATGTGGGGTCTCTCGTTCTGCACCATCGTGCGAACGGCATCGCGCCGGGCAATGGAGTTTAGCCCCCGCGCGTTCCAGCATACAATGGTTGTATTATCCATCACACATTATATTCCGAGCTGGATACCGGCGCTCAAGCGCGGCCCCCTGCCCCGCGGCGCCTCCGCGGTCGCTGCTGTCGGTCCTCGTCCGCGAGAAGCTCCTGCAAGGCCCGTGCGTCCCCCGGTCTTCCCTCGAACATCGCATCCAGCTTCAGCTTCCCCTCCTCGGTCGGCTTTGACTCGATGAATCCCAACTTCTGCATGGCGATGATCTCGCCTCTCTTTGCCACCGGGTACTTGGAGAGGGGGTTCGCCGCGATGCGCCTACTCCGCGTGGGCAGCTTGATCGAGCTGGAGTCGGCCACCCTGGCGGGCAGGAGTGGGGTGGCCGCCTTGTGGAAGACCTTCTTGGCGAAGTTCTTGAGCCGCCCCGTGAGAGAGCCGTCCCCGGTCGGCGAGCCGCTAGAGTCGGTGGAGGGCCTCCGGTAGACTGGTGTGGAGAACCCCGGGGGCGCCTCGTCGTCTGAAGTCGCGGTCCTGGGCGGGCTTCCTGTGGCCCCGCACAGGTGCGCCCTGCCCAGGGCCTGCTGCGTGTCTGCCGCACGCCCCGGGGTCCCCTGACGCTCCGCG
The DNA here is from genome assembly GCA_018135685.1 of Themeda triandra. NCBI lineage: Eukaryota > Viridiplantae > Streptophyta > Magnoliopsida > Poales > Poaceae > Themeda > Themeda triandra. The sequence goes on from JAENPR010000598.1 coordinate 201,000, forward strand.
GGTGACTCCAGGCTCCCCGCCGAGTCAACCCCGCCGGTCGTCAGGTCTCCTGTCGTCGGCTGCTCCCCAGGCTGCACGTCGTCGTCGTCCAACGTGGGGTACTCGACGGCCACTGCCGGAGTGTCTCCCCGGACGTCGTGGTCGCGGCGCTGTGGTGAAGGCCCCTCGAACTCCGCTGTCCAGTCGTCGTCAGCGTGGCACAGGGTCTCCCACCAGGGTGGGGATCGCCGCACGTCGTGCCGTGGGAAGGCACCCGGGAATGGGAACCCTGGTGGTCCCTCCGCGAGATCCGCACCCCAGTGGCCGAGCAGGGCGAGCGTGCCCTCTGGCGAGCTGTCGTGCCCACCGTGCACCGGTGTGGGCGGGTCGTCCTCCGGCAGCCTTGCGTCCCCTCGCGGAACCACCGCGTCCCCACAGCCGCTGCAGGCTAGGTCGTGCGGTGTCGCGTAGCCTGACGGGCCGGCCGCTAGCTCCCCCTCCCAATGGGCGAGCAGCGTCAGCGTGCCCAAGGCGTCGTGGTCCTCCTCGGTCACCATGGGCGGCTCAAGGCTCCCCGCCGAACCTCCCATGGCGGCCAAGTCTTGTGTCCTTGGTGTCTTGCTCTCTGCGGGTCCGTCCCCCGGCGCGGAGAGCGGTCCTTCGAGCGCGCACGCCCACGCGCACTCCAGCGCGTCCCGCTGCTTGCTGGTGACGATGGGCGGGGCGTGGGCTGCTGCGGCCGCCGGCGTGCGGGCTGGTGCTGCGCCTGTCCGGGTCGCCTGCACATGGCTCGCAGGCGTCGTGGGCGAGCCCCCTGGTGGTCCTGGTGGCGGTCTTCTCGCTCCTGGTGTCGACTTGCCGGGCACCTGCTCGAGCCCGACCTCTCCAACTGGATCGGCCGCCGTGCGTGAGGGTGTTGCCTGGGCGCTCGGCGCGGTGGGCTTTGGACGCCACACTTGCCTGGGCCCCAGGTTGGCCCGGTTGGTGCGGGAGCCCCCGATCAACGCGTCACCCCCGTGGCGAAGGGTCCGCGGCGTTGGCTGTTCGTGGCTACGTGCGCGCGGCGCCTCCGTCCACGGCCCACGCGCCCGCGGTTCCAGCGGCCGTGGCGCCTCCGCCCGCAATCCACGCGCTCGCTGCTCCAGCGGCCGCTTGCCAGCGCGAGGCACCGGGGCGCGGTGGTTGGCTTGGTGCAGAGGCTGGCGCCGGTTGCTCTGGTGTCCGGCCCCATCAGCCTGGGCGGCCGCGGACGGGCGCCCCCGGCGCCGATCCGCGACGCGACGGAGGTGGCGCAGATCGGCCTGTACTGCACCGTCGCGTATCCCGCGCTCGCAGATGAAGCTGTACGTGCTGCGCGGGGCTGGCCCCCATCCCGGCGGCGGTCCTCTGAAGTCGTCGTCTCTGTCGTCGTCGTCGTCGCGGCCCGACGGTCCACCCGGCCCCCCGGGTGTATCCGCCGGCGGGTTGTAGTCCGCCACAACCCTGAGGTGGATGAGGACCTCGTAGCCGAGCATGCGCTTCTCCGCCACCGAAAGTGAGCTCCTGACGATGACCTCGTTCTCCCCAACGCCCAGCCAACAGACTTGTGGTATGAAGTCCGGGTTGGAGGTCCAGGCGGTGACTCGGAAGGAGGCCAAGTCGTCCCCGTTGATGGTGCCCTGCTCAACCTCCTGAATCCAGCACGACGGCGAGAGAATTTTGGCAGCGGTGTCCTCACGCCACACATGAGGCGGGATCCCCTCCAGGACCAGGCTAACCCGGAACCTGAAGCCAGTGAACGCCGACTGCCGGAAGCGCGTCCAGGGGTGGAAGACAATGGCCGAGCCGTCGAAGGGCAGCGGCGCTGTTGCCAAGATGCGGTCGCGAGTGTCCGGGTTGGCGCAGATGATGATGAACTGCTCGGGGTAGAACCTCCTGATCGTGATCTCCTGCTGCTGCACCCCGCTGGCCGCCGCGACAGCTGACAGCACGGCGGCGAGGTCGACCTCCCTGGTGTTCTCCATGTAGCCGACCAGGGAGGATTGGAGTCGCTCCTCAGAGGCCTCCGTGTGCGTGTCCTGCTTGATGAAGCACCACGACTCCAGAGGTCTGTTCCGCGAATCCCCTGGTCGTAGGGTGGAGGTATCCGCATCGACGTCGGAGGAGGGTGTTGGCGACGGAGTTGGTCCCTGGGCACCCACCGGAGTCCCGGGTGACCTGGGTGGTGGGGAGGGAGACCCGCGGCCTCTGGACGTCCCCACGTCGCTAGAGTCGGGTCCCCTCCTGCGCTTCGGCTCGCGGCCCGAGTCGGCATGCCCGGTGGTGGGTCGGCTCCTCCCCGGAGCGCCCTCCCGCACCGGCGGTGCCGACCCCGAAGCTGACTGGCTGGCCAGGCCCTGCGTGGGTCGATCCGGCACAGCCGGACCCGGCTCAAGCCGAGCTGGAGACCTGGTGCAGTCTCGCGCCTGATGGTTGAGACCGTGACACCTCCAGCACCTTGGTTCCCGGGTGCACGTGGCGATCTTGTGCCCCGATGCCAGGCAGTTGAGGCACCTGCCGTCCAACTCCCTGCGGCGCCATGCTGGGACGGGGTCAGCGGTGGGTCCAGGAGCCGGCTTCCTTGGCAGCGCCTCTGGGGAGTTCCGTCGGGGGAGCACCTGACTAAAACCGTCCCGATCCGGTGGTGAAGCCCTGCGGTCGGGGCCGAGGCGCTTGGCTGCTGGCATCCTCGGCGTCGGGTTGCGGCCGAGCCTCCTGTAGGCCGGCACCCTGGAGGTGAGGTCCGGGCCGAGCCGCCGGTGCGCGGGCGCTCTGGGCTCCGGCGCATGGCCAAGGCGGCGGTGCACAGCCGTCCTTGCTGTAGCGAAGTCTGGCCCGAGACGGCGTGGTGCTGGAACCCGCTTCTCCGCCTCCGGTCCGATGCGGCGCCGCGCCTCCGTCCGGCGTTCCGGCGCAACTGTGGCGTTTGCGGCCGGCTGCTCAGCTGCATCGGCTTGCTGCTCGGGCAACCGGCGTCCACCTCGGGCGCGCTGCCTCCTGCGCTTGCGCCGGCCGCCACCCGTGGCCGGCGGCGGGTCGCTGGTTGGTGGCGCCGCGCCGTTTAGGGCTGTCACTATGTGGCGCCCTCCCCCGGACGAGGTCTCCCCGACCGTCAAGTCCGGGGTTGGGCGCGCGGACCGGTGGTCGAACAGGTGGGGTGCACGCTGCGTGCTCTCCCCACCGGTTGCCGTGGCGGCATTCTTCTCCCTGGGCATGTTGGAAGATGTTGGGGCAGTGGAAGGCAGCGCTATGCCCATGTTCTTCGCTCCGGACGGTGCGTGGTGGTGGTCGCCGGCGGCGGGAGGGCTGCGCCCAGGTGCGGTGCCGGCCGAGGGGACCCCCCCCCCTCAAACCCAGCGGCCGCATCCCGGAAGGACCGTCGCAGTGCTCCGCCCGAGATGCGCGACGTCGCGCCGCCCGCGGTGCCGGCCGCGGTGCCCGACGCCGCCGCCCGATGCCGAGGCTGTGGCGCCGTGTCCCTTGCCCGGTGTTGAGTCGACGGGGGTGCGCGGGAGTCGTACGTGCCACCCTGCGCGCTTGGAGCAGCTGTCTCCGCCGCCGGCCGCCCGGAACTCGACTGAGGCATTCCGTAGAACACCTGGCGTGCATCGCGTCCGGGAGCCCTCCTCGTGTCGTCGGTGGCGGCGCTCCAGCACCGGATCGGAGGAGGAATGCGGATGGAGGAGAAGCCCGCCGGCGAGGACGCCTCGTCCTCGTCCTCGGAGCAGTCGGTAAGCTCCCCGTCCGCCCACCTCGCTGTCTTCGTCCGCCCGGAGGAGGCAGGGACGAACGGGTGGGCGTCCGGGGAGAGGCTCTTGGCGCCGAGCGGGGGGGAGGAGGGGGATGGGTTGGCCGCCGGTGCCGGAGTGGCGGCCGACGGGCTGGGCTTGGTTTCCTCCGCGCCGGCGGGCGCCGGCGGCGGGGGCGGGGTGGGTGGGGGCGGTTCGGGGTCGCTCATCTCCGCATTTTAAATTTGACCAACATTTATTGAAGAGGAAGAAGAGAGTCGTGAGAGTTCATACACCATTTTTTAGAAAGGGGCAAGGGCCCTTGCCTATTTTTATTAGACGAGAAAAAAAACAAACAAAAAAGAGGGGGGGGTTACAAACCAGTTTACAACTTGGGAAAAACACAAAAGAAAAAACCACTCCACGCTACTCTTGCTACCTGTACACTTATTTAGAAAGAGTTCATACACTGTGATTTGTACCATTTAGGTGACCTCTCCTTTTCAGTTGTATCAATTAGAGAAAGTGAAAGTGAATAAGAAAGAACTCAACTTCCTCTCTACATCTTTTTGTGTTTCCTCTCTGTGTTTGTGTATCCACCAGAGAACGATTTCTAACACGTTATCAGCAATGAGTTTTACCGAGCTAAGGGTAAGAAAACTGTGGAATTGATTCTCTATACATACAAATGTGATGAACAAGGTTTTTTTAGGGAAAACGATGAACAAGCTTCACCTGTGGATGCTTGAGGCACCATGGCTGAGCATGGCATTAATTAACGCCGAAGTTCCATGTTGCCTAAGAAGCAACCATGTCTGTAAGGTGTTTATACCAACTCATATATACAACCGGCCCTCAAGTGCTCACGATGGCGACGCAAGGACAACTCTGCCTTCGCTCGTCAAGAAACACGGCCCCGAAGCGCCGGATTCATCTATTCGGCCCGAGGTGCCAAACACCCACTTCGTCAGCATCTTGGCGTCCAGCAACACGAAGGCGACAATAACGCCGTTGCCGTTCAAATGTTAGATGATCGCTGCTGCCCCCGAAGGTCGTTGTTGTAGGTATCGATTTCATCAGCAAAAAAGTCAATTTTGCTGAATTGGAGGGGTGTTTTTGGGTAATCCCTATGAGGACAATAACTCATTGCCAATGGTTGCAAAGAGGAAATCAAGCATGCAACATGAAAAATCAGGAGATGATGATTCTGCAGACTACACCTAACCATTTTTAATTGTTGATGTTCTTTTATTGCTTTAGATTAAATGCGATTTGGATTAGTTCCAAAGTATTAGATCTTGTCACATGTCCATATTCTAGGATTGATCGTTGAATTCAGCAAAAATACTGCACTCTGCCCTTCGATGTCAAGCCACTAAGAAAGAGGACGATGGAAGTATCTGAATCAAATATTTTATCTTTTTTCACCTGTAATTTGGAAAGGTACAGTGCCGCGTTTTTTTGTGTGAGAACTTGAAATGTAACCTGAGTCGAAAGATCATTAGAAGAACCTTTGGTCATACAAGCTAGCAAAAAAGTAGGCTGAATTAGAGTCATAGCTTTGTCTGTGTAATATCATCTTTCAATCTGCAGAAATTGATAGTTTGAAGATAACAGAAATCAGAGTTACAAATAACAACATATGAACTAAGACTTTTCAATTGGGTTCTAAGTTAAGCAATGACAATCATGATTAGATAATTCAGAAGAGTATTTGGAGTTGTCTTAACAATCCTATACTGTTACAAGTTCAGTAACTAGAACACTATCACTGGAAATTATAATCCATTTGGGACTTAATTGTGTATTATTATGGATGCTAGTTGCTCTGACCTGGGGTTATAGCATAACTTAGAAAAGGGCAATTTCCTAGTTGTATGAAAAAGCCCTCACCTTTTCTTTTTTTATCATGGATCCAGTTGTGTTATCAGTTAATTACAGAGTGCTTGTCTCCAACAAAACTGAATGATGACTAGTTATAGCTGTACTTGTGCATTTCACTCACACTGATCATCAACACATTTCTGCAACCTGACAGCAAACAAGACGCAGGCGCATAGGAGTTCCAATTGAACGACATGCTGAAGCTATTTACACAATGCATGAGCGCTTGTATAAGGAACTATACGAAGCTGGAGCTTACAAAATAATTGATAAGTCAGTAAATGGGCAGAGGTTCACAGTAGCCCACGCCAATGAACTTGAAATGGATGACCCTAGGCAATTCAGAGTACAGTTAATAGGAACTGAAAAAGCGGAATGCAGTTGCGGACTATATGAACATGGGAAATGCCAGGCAGACACATCTTAAAGGTATTGGTTCATTTAGACAGGACTGAGATACCAAAAGGAGAAAATAAATCATTGGTGGACAAAGGACGCCGGAGTGCCAAACATTCAAAGTCTGGGATTTTCAATCTGGTGACATCGCAGACAGATGAAATGAAGAGGTGTGTTCTGATAATGAGGGCACTAGAACTGTCTCAGACAAAAGGACCAATCAATGACGATGCATTCTTGTAGGCTCTTTATGCGATAGAAAACATTGCACCTTCAGGTAAAACAAGCAATGCAACAAGTTTTATAAGCGAAGCTGCTGAAACAGGGGATATGGAGCATAGCTCTGATAAATTATCAATTGCAGGCCCTCCAAGACCCAAGCGAACAAGCAGGCCTAGAGACACATCTCTGAAGCCAGCGCTGAATGCTCATGGCTAATATAAGCTCCGGTTGATATCAGAGAGAAAGAGGGAGGGAGATCTGAAGTCGTGGACAAAACAATCAAAACTGGAGAAGGAAAAGAAAAGAGAAGACTGAAAAGACTAGAGCTTGTCTGCTGACTGACGAAGGATACATGCCATCAAAAACTAGAATTTCTGATTTGATGCAGGTTACTTAGAGGGTATTTTCCAAACGACACCTAATTTTACTAGTGACAGGCTTGCCACAACTGGCTTGTGAGTACATATATGTATGCCGTAGGCACTACCTATCTGCAAGGAGATTTAGACTCTGTTGAACTTTGTTTAGCACTGGTCATTTTGTACCAAGGTGCTATCAGATTTCAACTCTGTTGATCTATGTTTAGAACTGCTCAATTTGTGCCTTGATGATTTGTCATTATAGCATCAACTAAATGAATTTCCAGCACAAGCTCGACATATTAGTAATGTGGCATGCAATGTGCATGGCCATTGGTTTCACTGATCAAAGTTGATTGTCACTACAAAACAGTCCACTGGTTTATGATATAAACCGAGAACGAATGCTTGTCGATGAACTAGGAAAGACTGACAGCGACAAACAAAACCACAACCACTAGTTTAGAAAAATGCGGCTGCAACTCAATGTTACAGGTGTATACTTCAGTTATTAAAATAGCTTCAACTCGAATGATCCAATGTGAAACTACAGAGATGCTCTGAAAACAAAAGTCAAACAAGAAAAGATGTCGACAAAACATCAAACTATCAAACACTGAGATAATTTAAACCAACCATGTACCACAGTGACCATGATTCAAACAATATAGATAAGAAGTCTGACACAGAATATTCAGCCATTGTGCGCTAGACATGGTTCACTACAACAGAGTATGAAAACATAGAGATTACTAAAGGCCTAAACATAGCTGGTTGTACATCAGCAGTCAGGATGTTATGAACATAAGCGGCAAACGTCGTTGTAGCATGAATCCTCTGAGCTCAGTCCATGCTGATCGCCTTGGTTAAACATCCAAGTCTGGTGATGAACGGTTTCGAAGAGGACAACAAAAATACTGAAAGGTGGCACGACGATAGATATATAGTTGATGCTAAACTCTAAGCTGATGGCAGTGCCTCTTCTAGGAGGGTGTTCTATCACAAAAGTGAGACTATGCCTTGTGATGGAACTGTTGAGTACAAGGGGGCACATTTGTTGAGATGATCAGCGAGCTCCTTATTGCTTGGAGAATACTCGTACACCACACGGTCCACTTCTGAGGCCGAACGCCAACTAAAAGAATGCTCATTTTGCAGTATCACTAATACTTCAACCTGCACAAGGTCATCTGGTCAATGATACAATCCAATTTGATATAAAAGCTTCAAACTTCAAACCCATTTTAGTTGACTTCGATGAGGTAGTAACTAGTAAGTGAAAAACATACATCACAAATGTGCCGATGATGGTGACAAATTGTGTTTTAAGAGCATCAAGATCATGAGAAGCCACACTTCATTTTTGGATCAAAATGACAACCGATTCTTTAATAACAGTCACTAACAAATATGCTCTTTAGTAGAAATCAATTGCTTCACCTTGTTGCACGGCTCTTTTTTGTTCCCTCCAAATGCAATAAGAGCAATCTTGTCCCTGTGGTAGAAAGGAACCATGCTGAAACCCTGCATCAATAGTTGTTTTAGTTTTCTGGATAATTCGATGAAGTGATGTAAAATTATAACATCCTAGATGTTAATTGCAACTAAAACTTGATTTAGAATTTTATTAAGGCCTAATCATCGAGCATCATGGCATTAATGCATTCTTGTTTTAATATTGTTTTTGATGAGATGCTTTGTTTACAATATGAAATGATGCTTGTGATTGCTAATGACCGATTAGTTAGTGTAGAAATTAAATCGAGCTCCAATTCCCGTTTCAAAAACCCTGTTTTCCCGAAAACCCGATTTACCCCCTTTTCTCCAATTCAAAATCTACAAAGAATTTGGGGTTGGTTCAAAAAGGAAAATTGTGGGTCTCGATGAGAGCTACAATGTTGGTGAACAAAGTTTTTCAAGTTTCCAAAAAGAATTTCAAATTATTTTGAAAATACGGTTTTTCCGACAGTTGTCCCCTTTTGAATTTTAAATCATAATTCAAAAACTATGCATATTTTGGAAAAACTCTTTTTGGAGAAAATGTGTAGTTTGAAAAGTTGAGTATTCCATAGTTTTGGAGTTTTTCAAGTTCCTTAGAAAGATCAAAAGTAATTTCATATATTTGTTTCTAGGGTTTTTGTCCCCTTTTCAAATTTGATTTCAAATTTGAATTTCTGTTCAGAATTTGAAAATGCTCCTTTTAAGAAAGTTGTAGGTCTTGAAAAATTAAGGGGACTTTGTTTTTGGAGTTTTCCTTGGTTTCATTTAAATTTAGGAGATAATGGCCATTTTCTGAAAGATCTTCATGAACCACCGTAGCGCGACGTCATCTTCCTCGATCTCCCTCTCTGTTCCTTGGTCACCGCCGTGTCCATGGCCGCCATGCCGGCTTGCCGCCTCGTCGTCGCTCACGTTCGCTCTTGAAGCTTCTCCCCTGCGTGTCATCCTCGCTAGCCGCGCCATAAGGAGGGACGAGCCCAACTCCATCTTCTCCCTCTCCTTCTCCTTTCTTACATTCACGCCGTCACCGTCGCCTTTGGCCGCCGGCCAGCCCCGCCTCCGCCGCTTCTCGCCTCAATTTTCACCGCCACCGGCTCCACCTCACCGTTGCGCACTCACCGAACCCATCCTTGCAGCCTCGCACCGCCAGAGCGCCCGACGCGGTCATCTTCTCCGCCGCCGCAACCGGGTCGCCGTGGGCCCGCCACCGCAATCCGTCATCATCGTGCCGTCACAGCCCCCATTAGCTAACCAATTAGCGTCTCCTTGAGCTCGTGCATCTATTGCGCCGAAAGATGGAGGCCAACTCATCTTGGAGCGCCGGAACGAGCGGATTTTCGCGCCGCGCGCGCCGTCACCATCCCCGTCGTCCCCGCCTCGGTGAGGACTCTCCCGCCGCCTTCCTATCTTAACCGTCGTGCGCATTGGGGTCGCCATGATGTCCTGCGGATGCTCGTTCCGTTAGATAGGCCGGAGGCCGTGTGGCCGCCGGAACGTCGCCGCCGTCGACGTGCCGTGCCTTGCCGCCGCCGCGCGCAAGGCCAAGCCGGATAGTGGTCGCGCGCTAGTTTTCCTAGGGTGCGCATCGTGTTCGCGGCATCACGTAGGATGTAAAGCTCGCGTCCCCGTCGCTCGAGTCGTGTCCGGCCGTCCCGTCATCCGCGTCCGTGCGCGCCGAGCCGCCATAGCCGCCGCCTAGGCGCGCCGCCGTCGCTCCGCCGCCGTGTTAACCGCACCCAGGGGTGCGCGCGTCGCGTAGTTGCCGTAGGTGCAAACCCTAGCGCCGGAAACCTCATCGTCGGCCATCCTCGCCGCCGGCCGAACGCCGCCCGTCGCCTCTATTCTAGAATCACCGGGGACCTAAGGGAACAAGAATAGGGAGAAAACCAAGGTCCTTTATGCAAAGTCCATGACTCATATAAATAGTGCCAAATAGTGGTAAGGGCTCGTGTGTAATTTTGAGAAACCGTAGGGTCTTTTCGCAAAGTCGCTAGGCCGGGCCTTGGCAAAGCCGAGCCGGGCCGCCCGCTCCCGATCCGGGCCGGCCGCTCATGCGCATGGGCCGAAGCGGGTTAGTTTGGGCCGCCTTGGTTTTTCTTTTTATTTTCTTTTTCGTAAAACGATTTGGGCATGTTTCCATTAGTACCGGGCAGTGGACCGGATTCGGCTTGATTCGCCCTTTTTCTTTTTATTTAGATTTTATTCTTTTCTTTCGGTGAATAGTAATGTCTTTTGTTATTTTCATATAGAATTATTGATAGCTCCAAAAATTATGAAAATTTTTATGTATGCTCTCTGTCATGTGCTTGATTTTAGAAAAATATTAGATGCCTATTTTGTTTATGTTTTATATGTTTTAAAATTAGCCCTTTTAATTGAAAAATGCTCCTTCTTTTATTTTTAGTTATTTATTTATTGTTTCAAAAATCTTGAAAATTATTTTGTAGCCTTCTCAGGCCATGAGAAGCTTAAGTTTAATTCTTGAGATTTATTTGACAACTTTTTATTTAGTCTTTATTTTATGTTTAGTTATTTAATAGCTCTTTAATTGCTTATTTAGTTCTTTATGACTTAGGATTTTCTTGAGTGACTTTGGGATTGATTGAAGACCTTAGGTCATTAACTTTAGTGACCTTGGGCACTTTGATGACTTGTATGAATTATCTTGATCTGCTGGTTATTTTATCTAGAGTGGCTTCACCTATGTAACCCTAGGTTTTGTTTAATTAATGTTGTTAGAGTACAACTGTATCGCGAAGGAAAGTTGTACTCAAGTAATCAAGTTGTTATGCTTTCATCCATGTATCATCATGCATCATGCCATGAGCTCATCGTTCTAAATCACGCATCATTAATTACGTGTAGATGATACGAGAGTGGGGTGGATCGTGTTGATCAAAGTTTGGAGAGGTGTCATCCGACAAGAGTATTCGAGAAGGTCATCCACCGATGATGTCGAGTCATCTCTCTTGATGTTGGTGTTATCCATCCATGGTACTGGTGTCAAGTCTGACCATTGAAATCTAACTTCACTGCAACTCAGGCAAGCCCCGGAGCATGCATCCTACTTCTATTTTTGCAAACCTTTATTTCACTATAAGTCTAGTGTAATGTGCATTAAGTTAATAGGAGTTGGTTGATACCGTTGCCGCATGTCTACCTTGATCTACTTTTACATCATGATATCCCACTAGTATGTGTAGGTCGATTTCTTATGCTTAGCCATGCTTAGACTTCGGTAGAAGTTGTAGGTCATTAATCTTTGATCATGATTTACCATTGTATCTTTGCTTCTCTAGACCTAAAGATGGGTCACGAGGGCATAAGAATATGGTTATATTAAATTGAGACCGGTCGGGTAACTTGCATCGGGAATGGAGTCTTGATGTAGTGTTTCCGATCGTGTCGATTAAGGACCGTACCGTTGTTGGCCCTTGGATCAAGACTTTACAACTACTCACATATCTACGGAAAAGCTTTACCCTAGGATAATCTAAGGACTAGTACGGTGAGCCCGTGCACCGGGAGTGGCGAGATGGCGGAGTACAATACCCTCGTGGGCCGTGTCCCCGGATTGGAGGTGTAAGTGTACTCTCGGGTGGCGCGGAAGCTGAGCCTAGTTCTAGAATGTCCGACGGTATTGTTGATATAATTGTGGGTTAGAGTCCCACTTATATCGTGTGTTTAGGGATCCTCAGCTGAGTAAAATCGCTTCGAACCGCCGGCCAAATTCGCCGCCTCCGCTCGCTTCTCGCCTCAATTTTCACCGCCACCAGCTCCACCTCACTGTTGCGCACTCACTGAACCCATCCTTGCAGCCTCGCACCGCCCAGAGCGCCCCGACGCGGTCATCTTCTCCGCTGCCGGCAACCGGGTCGCCGTGAGCCCGCCACCGCAATCCATCATCATCGTGCCGTCACAGCCCCCATTAGCTAACCAATTAGCGTCTCCTTGAGCTCGTGCATCTATTGCGCCGAAAGATGGAGGCCAACTTGTCTTGGAGCGCCGGAACGAGCGGATTTTCGCCAGCGCGCGCGCCGTCACCATCCCCGTCGTCCCCGCCCTCGGTGAGGACTCTCTCCCGCCGCCTTCCTATCTTAACCGTCGTGCGCATTGGGGTCGCCATGATGTCCCGCAGATGCTCGTTCCGTTAGATAGGCCGAGAGGCCGTGTGGCCGCCGGAACGTCGCCGCCGTCGACGTGCCGTGCCTTGCCGCCGCCGCGCGCAAGGCCAAGCCGGGATAGGGTCGCGCGCTAGTTTTCCTAGGGTGCGCATCGTGTTCGCGGCATCATGTAGGATGTAAAGCTCGCGTCCCCGTCGCTCGAGTCGTGTCCGGCCGTCCTCGTCACCGCGTCCGTGCGCCGCCGAGCCGCCATAGCCGCCGCCTAGGATCGCCGTCGCTCCCCGCCGTGTTAACCGGACCCGGGGTGCGCGCGTCGCGTAGTTGCCGTAGGTGCAAACCCTAGCGCCGGAAACCTCATCGTCGGCCATCCTCGCCGCCGAACGCCGCCCGTCGCCTCTATTCTAGAATCACCGGGACCTAAGGGAACAAGAATAGGGAGAAAACCAAGGTCCTTTATGCAAAGTCCATGACTCATATAAATAGTGCCAAATAGTGGTAAGGGCCTGTGTGTAATTTTGAGAAACTGTAGGGTCTTTTCTGCAAAGTCGCTAGGCCAGGCCTTGGCCAGGCCGAGCTGGGCCGGCCTGCTCCCGATCTGGGCCGGCCTGCTCATGCGCATGGGCCGAAGCCGGGTTAGCTGGGCCGCCTTGGTTTTTCTTTTTATTTTCTTTTTCAGAAAACGATTTGGGCATGTTTCCATTAGTACTGGGCCAGTGGACCGGATTCGGCCCGATTCGCCCTTTTTCTTTTTATTTAGATTTTATTCTTTTTCGTTTCGGTGAATAGTAATGTCTTTTGTTATTTTCATATAGAATTATTGATAGCTCCAAAAATTATGAAAATTTTTGTGTATGCTCTCTGTCATGTGCTTGATTTTAGAAAAATATTAGATGCCTATTTTGGTTATGTTTTATATGTTTTAAAATTAGCCATTTTAATTGAAAAATGCTCCTTCTTTTATTTTTAGTTATTTATTTATTGTTTCAAAAATCTTGAAAATTATTTTGTAGCCTTCTCAGGCCATGAGAAGCTTAAGTTTAATTCTTGAGATTTATTTGACAACTTTTTATTTAGTCTTTATTTTATGTTTAGTTATTTAATAGCTCTTTAATTGCTTATTTAGTTCTTTATGACTTAGGATTTTCTTGAGTGACTTTGGGATTGATTGAAGACCTTAGGTCATTAACTTTAGTGACCTTGGGCACTTTGATGACTTGTATGAATTATCTTGATCTGTGGTTATTTTATCTAGAGTGGCTTCACCTATGTAACCCTAGGTTTTGTTTAATTAATGTTGTTAGAGTACAACTGTATCGCGAAGGAAAGTTGTACTCAAGTAATCAAGTTGTTATGCTTTCATCCATGTATCATCATGCATCATGCCATGAGCTCATCGTTCTAAATCACGCATCATTAATTACGTGTAGATGATACGAGAGGGGTGGATCGTGTTGATCAAAGTTTGGAGAGGTGTCATCCGACAAGAGTATTCGAGAAGGTCATCCACCGATGATGTCGAGTCATCTCTCTTGATGTTGGTGTTATCCATCCATGGTACTGGTGTCAAGTCTGACCATTGAAATCTAACTTCACTGCAACTCAGGCAAGCCCCGGAGCATGCATCCCACTTCTATTTTTGCAAACCTTTATTTCACTATAAGTCTAGTGTAATGTGCATTAAGTTAATAGGAGTTGGTTGATACCGTTGCCGCATGTCTACCTTGATCTACTTTTACATCATGATATCCCACTAGTATGTGTAGGTCGATTTCTTATGCTTAGCCATGCTTAGACTTCGGTAGAAGTTGTAGGCTGTTAATCTTTGATCATGATTTACCATTGTATCTTTGCTTCTTTAGACCTAAAGATGGGTCACGAGGGCATAAGAATATGGTTATATTAAATTGAGACCGGTCGGGTAACTTGCATCGGGAATGGAGTCTTGATGTAGTGTTTCCGACTGTGTCGATTAAGGACCGTACCGTTATTGGCCCTTGGATCAAGACTTTACAACTACTCACATATCTACGGAAAAGCTTTACCCTAGGATAATCTAAGGACTAGTACGGTGAGCCCGTGCACTGGGAGTGGCGAGATGGCGGGAGTACAATACCCTCATGGGCCGTGTCCCCCTGATTGGAGGTGTAAGTGTACTCTCGGGTGGCGCGGAAGCCGAGCCTAGTTCTAGAATGTCCGACGGTATTGTTGATATAATTGTGGGTTAGAGTCCCACTTATATCGTGTGTTTAGGGATCCTCACGAGTAAAATCGCTTCGAACCGTCGTTTGCTCCACGTATAAGGAGACTTGATCCTCGCACCGCATCGTAGCATTCAAGGGAAATATGAAAGAATTGGATCTTGGTGACTCGTGGAATCGAGAGAAGGCAAATGGAAAGATAATCTCAAGTGTAATGCTTAATTTGATTGTCGGAAATAGAATAGGTGCTAATCTAGCTTTAATAGATATAATAGAAGTTGATGCTTTTATTCCTGTTAAAACATTGAAAGTAAGGTTTCAAGATTAGTAATGCTTTCCGCAAAACTTCCCTTTTCTAGCTCAACTACTCAAAAACCAGCATATCCTTGAGAGTCTTTTCTTTTAGTCGGGTAAGTCTTGCGGAGTACCTTCATGTACTCGTGGTTTGTTCTACCCCTATTGCAGGTGCCGACGCTTGCTCCTAACCGGGATTGTGTCGTATTTGGGCTCGACATGATTTGGTTGCCTCTCGCAACTTAGGTGTCCTACCTAAGTTGTTTTCTGTAGCTCTACTCTACTTCCGCAATATAAAGTTAAGTTTGTAAAATGTTAACTTATTCATTATTGTAAACTTTTTAATGTTATCATTCTTCCGCACTTTGATATATATATATATTTGTAACAAATGTTGTAATGTTGGAGTTACTCCATTGTTGATCCCGGCTATGAGTAAAATTGTGGTTTAATCGGTGTTCGTTTAGAACATCGACAGGGCTTCATAAGTCGTGTGGAACACATGCATAGTAATCTGAGGTCTGTTTAGACGAGGATTAGTGCATGTGGGCCACATTACTTAGGAGGTTCTGCTACAGTTGGTATCAGAGCTCATACGTTGGATCAGCTACAACATTACATTTGAAAACTTCAAAATGATTTTACAATATAAAAGTTTTTGAATTTAACAAATTAAAAATGGATCCTTATCTATTTTCTTTCCTGCTGAAAGACTTTGAGAAGTTTCTCGGTACTTCTTCAAATGGTCAACATGGAAGTCAACTTCTCAACCAAAGCTTCGCTGGAGTGTCTTTAAATAGTTCGTCTAACAAGCCCTCTAATTCACTAACTTGGTGAAGATGAAGTTTTCTAACATTGTGGGACGAGCATATCATATGAAAATCTTTTGGAAGTTAAAAGATCCCCTTAAGGTTGGAATGGTTATATTCCTTTATGATTGTTCTATTGTTAAATCTCACCCTGTACCAAGATTGTTTATCAATTGAATCTTTTATTTCATAAATTTCTGATCTTTGGGAATTTGTGGAATATACCTTGATATACATCATTATCCTAAAGATGAAACCTGGTACGAATTCTTGATTCTTTTATTGAGTATGTGTCCTACCTTGATTTCTTTCAACTCCGACACATACTATCTCCTTGATGTCGTTTGACGACGTATATCTTGCCTTCATGTCACTATAATTGTGTTCTCTAAAGTACCATGATCTATGACCGGGAAATAGCGATGAAACCTGGGGTCTCCTGTGGCTTATGACCATAAGGAATTACTGCCGAGCGTTCGCTAATGTCGGGGTCTATGATCATGAAACCTTATAGTTCACAATTAGTGTGTTCACATTCTCTGAACATGCTAATCTCTTGACCTTGATATTCGACAAATAATTGTCGAAAGTCATTATGATGTGTTCTATGGTGGTGCTTACAATTTCCTCCCTATGTTTGAAGGACAGTTATATCCTTTATAATTGTTCAATTGCTGAATCTCGTCTTATACCAGGCTTTTGTTACCTGTTAATAATCCTGTACTCCATAAGTTTCTGATCCTTGGGATTCTGTGGAATATGCTCTGAAGTACACTATTACCTTGAAAACTGAAACTAGTGTGAATCCTTAATTCTTTTGCTGAGTATGTGTCATACATCGATTTCTTACAACTCTGATCTGTGCTATCTCCTTGATGTCGTTTGACGACATATATCTCACTGGTATATCGCTATGGATATGTCTTCTAGGGTATCATGACTTATGACATGGAAACATCGCCGAACCCGAGTGTTCGTCGTTATCCGGGTCAATGATCATGCTCCTCTTGGGTGCAGTCCTTGTTTGCACATTCTAATTTCTTGACCTTGATATCCGACTTTGTTGGCCAAGAGTCATATTGATTGTATTCTGCAGTGGTGTCTCGACCGTAACTATGGTGCCGTGTCAACCTGGAATCTCCCGTGATTCGCGACCACATGAGTTTTTGCCAAGTCGTGCACTGGTATCATAGTCGGTGCTCCTGAAGCATTATGGTTCACACTTAATGTGTTATCGATCATTCGACACTCCATAGGGATTCAAAGTTGTCCTTTGAATCCTAAAGAAACCTTGTGGTTGTGACCGACTTCTGATCTCGGTTACTGTATCAATGTTTCAAAATGTGGGTTACTGTTGTTGTGCCCTATAGTGGTGCCGTGTTCCGTAACCCCGGTGCCGCGACGGAACCTAGGGTCTCTTGTGTGACCCGGCACACAAGTTGCCGCCGGGTGCGCGCAGTATCAATGTTTATGGGCATGAGCCATTATAGTCTCATGACAATGTATCCTACTCTTCGAACTTATCTTGGGAATTATTGCTTGAAACTCCCTTGAAACTCTAAATACCTTGTCGGTTGTAACCACTTTCATCTCATGGTTGTAACTCTCGAATCGAACCTTGATGATCTATGAACTTCGTCAAGTTGATTTGCTTGACACATTTCCTTTTCCATTACTTACCCCACGGGATTTTGTTGCTCCAAAATCTCGGGACGAGATTTCTTTAAGGGGGAAAGGATGTAACATCCTAGATGTTAATTGCAACTAAAACTTGATTTAGAATTTTATTAAGGCCTAATCATCGAGCATCATGGCATTAATGCATTCTTGTTTTAATATTGTTTTTGATGAGATGCTTTGTTTACAATATGAAATGATGCTTGTGATTGCTAATGACCGATTAGTTAGTGTAGAAATTAAATCGAGCTCCAATCCCGTTTCAAAAACCCTATTTTCCCGAAAACCCTGATTTACCCCCTTTTCTCCAATTCAAAATCTACAAAGAATTTGGGGTTGGTTCAAAAAGGAAAATTGTGGGTCTCGATGAGAGCTACAATGTTGGTGAACAAAGTTTTTCAAGTTTCCAAAAAGAATTTCAAATTATTTTGAAAATACGGTTTTCCGACAGGTTGTCCCCTTTTGAATTTTAAATCATAATTCAAAAACTATGCATATTTTGGAAAAACTCTTTTTGGAGAAAATGTGTAGTTTGAAAAGTTGAGTATTCCGTAGTTTTGGAGTTTTTCAAGTTCCTTAGAAAGATCAAAAGTAATTTCATATATTTGTTTCTAGGGTTTTTGTCCCCTTTTCAAATTTGATTTCAAATTTGAATTTCTGTTCAGAATTTGAAAATGCTCCTTTTAAGAAAGTTGTAGGTCTTGAAAAATTAAGGGGACTTTGTTTTTGGAGTTTTCCTTGGTTTCATTTAAATTTAGGACATAATGGCCATTTTCTCGAAAGATCTTCATGAACCACCGTAGCGCCGACGTCATCTTCCTCGATCTCCCTCTCGTTCCTTGGTCACCGCCGTGTCCATGGCCGCCATGCCGGCTTGCCGCCTCGTCGCGGCTCACGTTCGCTCTTGAAGCTTCTCCCCGGCGTGTCATCCTCGCAGTCCGCGCCATAAGGAGGGGACGAGCCCAACTCCATCTTCTCCCTCTCCTTCTCCTTTCTTTCGTTCACGCCGTCACCATCGCCTTTGGCCGCCGGCCAAATTCCGCCGCCTCCGCTCGCTTCTCGCCTCAATTTTCACCGCCACCAGCTCCACCTCACCGTTGCGCACTCACCGAACCCATCCTGCGGCCTCGCACCGCCCGTAGAGCGCCCGACGCGGTCATCTTCTCCGCCGCCGGCAACCGGGTCGCCGTGAGCCCGCCACCGCAATCCATCATCATCGTGCCGTCACAGCCCCCATTAGCTAACCAATTAGCATCTCCTTGAGCTCGTGCATCTATTGCGCCGAAAGATGGAGGCCAACTCGTCTTGGAGCGCCGGAACGAGCGGATTTTCGCCAGCGCGCGCGCCGTCACCATCCCCGTCGTCCCCGCCCTCGGTGAGGACTCTCTCCCGCCGCCTTCCTATCTTAACCGTCGTGCGCATTGGGGTCGCCATGATGTCCTGCAGATGCTCATTCCGTTAGATAGGCCGGAGAGGCCGTGTGGCCGCCGGAACGTCGCTGCCGTCGACGTGCCGTGCCTTGCCGCCGCCGCGCGCAAGGCCAAGCTGGATAGGGTCGCGCGCTAGTTTTCCTAGGGTGCGCATCGTGTTCGCGGCATCATGTAGGATGTAAAGCTCGCATCCCCGTCGCTCGAGTCGTGTCCGGCCGTCCTCGTCACCGCGTCCGTGCGCCGCCGAGCCGCCATAGCCGCCGCCTAGACTGCCGCCGTCGCTCCGCCGCCGTGTTAACCAGACCCAGGGGTGCGCCGCGTCGCGTAGTTGCCGTAGGTGCAAACCCTAGCGCCGGAAACCTCATCGTCGGCCATCCTCGCCGCCGGCCGAACGCCGCCCCGTCGCCCTCTATTCTAGAATCACCAGGGACCTAAGGGAACAAGAATAGGGAGAAAACCAAGGTCCTTTATGCAAAGTCCATGACTCATATAAATAGTGCCAAATAGTGGTAAGGGCCTGTGTGTAATTTTGAGAAACCGTAGGGTTTTTCTTCGCAGTCGCTAGGCCAGTGCCTTGGCCAGCCGAGGCCGGGGCCGGCTCGCTCCCGATCCGGGCCGGCCGCTCATGCGCATGGGCCGGCCGGGTTAGCTGGGCCGCCTTGGTTTTTCTTTTTATTTTCTTTTTCGTAAAACGATTTGGGCATGTTTCCATTAGTATCGGGCCGTGGACCGGATTCGGCTGATTCGCCCTTTTTCTTTTTATTTAGATTTTATTCTTTTGTTTCAGTGAATAGTAATGTCTTTTGTTATTTTCATATAGAATTATTGATAGCTCCAAAAATTATGAAAATTTTTGTGTATGCTCTCTCGTCATGTGCTTGATTTTAGAAAAATATTAGATGCCTATTTTGGTTATGTTTTATATGTTTTAAAATTAGCCCTTTTAATTGAAAAATGCTCCTTCTTTTATTTTTAGTTATTTATTTGTTGTTTCAAAAATCTTGAAAATTATTTTGTAGCCTTCTCGGCCATGAGAAGCTTAAGTTTAATTCTTGAGATTTATTTGACAACTTTTTATTTAGTCTTTATTTTATGTTTAGTTATTTAATAGCTCTTTAATTGCTTATTTAGTTCTTTATGACTTAGGATTTTCTTGAGTGACTTTGGGATTGATTGAAGACCTTAGGTCATTAACTTTAGTGACCTTGGGCACTTTGATGACTTGTATGAATTATCTTGATCTGCTTTGGTTATTTTATCTAGAGTGGCTTCACCTATGTAACCCTAGGTTTTGTTTAATTAATGTTGTTAGAGTACAACTGTATCGCGAAGGAAAGTTGTACTCAAGTAATCAAGTTGTTATGCTTTCATCCATGTATCATCATGCATCATGCCATGAGCTCATCGTTCTAAATCACGCATCATTAATTACGTGTAGATGATACGAGAGTGGGGTGGATCGTGTTGATCAAAGTTTGGAGAGGTGTCATCCGACAAGAGTATTCGAGAAGGTCATCCACCGATGATGTCGAGTCATCTCTCTTGATGTTGGTGTTATCCATCCGTGGTACTGGTGTCAAGTCTGACCATTGAAATCTAACTTCACTGCAACTCAGGCAAGCCCCGGAGCATGCATCCTACTTCTATTTTTGCAAACCTTTATTTCACTATAAGTCTAGTGTAATGTGCATTAAGTTAATAGGAGTTGGTTGATACCGTTGCCGCATGTCTACCTTGATCTACTTTTACATCATGATATCCCACTAGTATGTGTAGGTCGATTTCTTATGCTTAGCCATGCTTAGACTTCGGTAGAAGTTGTAGGTCGTTAATCTTTGATCATGATTTACCATTGTATCTTTGCTTCTCTAGACCTAAAGATGGGTCACGAGGGCATAAGAATATGGTTATATTAAATTGAGACCGGTCGGGTAACTTGCATCGGGAATGGAGTCTTGATGTAGTGTTTCCGACTGTGTCGATTAAGGACCGTACCGTTGTTGGCCCTTGGATCAAGACTTTACAACTACTCACATATCTACGGAAAAGCTTTACCCTAGGATAATCTAAGGACTAGTACGGTGAGCCCGTGCACCGGGAGTGGCGAGATGGCGGGAGTACAATACCCTCGTGGGCCGTGTCCCCCGGATTGGAGGTGTAAGTGTACTCTCGGGTGGCGCGGAAGCCGAGCCTAGTTCTAGAATGTCCGACGGTATTGTTGATATAATTGTGGGTTAGAGTCCCACTTATATCGTGTGTTTAGGGATCCTCAGCTGAGTAAAATCGCTTCGAACCGTCGTTTGCTCCACGTATAAGGAGACTTGATCCTCGCACCTGCATCGTAGCATTCAAGGGAAATATGAAAGAATTGGATCTTGGTGACTCGTGGAATCGAGAGAAGGCAGCTGGAAAGATAATCTCAAGTGTAATGCTTAATTTGATTGTCGGAAATAGAATAGGTGCTAATCTAGCTTTAATAGATATAATAGAAGTTGATGCTTTTATTCCCGTTAAAACATTGAAAGTAAGGTTTCAAGATTAGTAATGCTTTCCGCAAAACTTCCCTTTTCTCGCTCAACTACTCAAAAGCCAAAGCATATCCTTGAGAGTCTTTTCTTTTAGTCGGGTAAGTCTTGGAGTACCTTCATGTACTCGTGGTTTGTTCTACCCTCGTTGTGTGTGCTTTGACAGGTTGCTCCTAACCAGGATTGTGTCATTGGGCTCGACATGATTTGGTTGCCTCTCGCAACTTAGGTGTCCTACCTAAGTTGTTTTCGTAGCTCTACTCTACTTCCGCAATATAAAGTTAAGTTTGTAAAATGTTAACTTATTCATTATTGTAAACTTTTTAATGTTATCATTCTTCCGCACTCTGATATATATATATATATTTGTAACAAATGTTGTAATGTTGGAGTTACTCCATTGTTGATCCCGGGTATGAGTAAAATTGTGGTTTAATCGGTGTTCGTTTAGAACATCGACAGGGCTTCATAAGTCGTGTGGAACACATGCATAGTAATCTGAGGTCTGTTTAGACGAGGATTAGTGCATGTGGGCCACATTACTTAGGAGGTTCTGCCACAAAAATGAAAAGAAGTGAGTACGACATACTATCAAAACTAAATAAGAGAGTCAGAAAGAAAGTTACTTACTTTTTTTGGTAGTAATAGATGAACTAGGGAGTACTACACAAATAGACCACTTAGATTGCAGAACATCAAAAACCCAGCTGGTTTCCACGTGTCCTGAGAATTTGATTTCTTGTTAGAAATTGCAAAAGCAGCTAGATGGTCATCATTAGCAATATATGTATTCTTCATTAAGGAATTCCAACTCATCTTCGAAATTGAGAGCTTGAGACATATGTTTTTTCTTGCTCACACCGCCAGCTACGTACTACTTAGTTCCACAAAGAGTTCCGCTGCAACCAGCACAAGGTGATGGGTGAGGACCATGGGTCTTCACTCTTGACCACACCATCTGTCAGAAAGATAACATTAATAAGTAGCCTGCTAAATGCAGAACGTATTGAGGTTACTGAACCAAGGATGCTCCCAAACTTACTGTACCAAAATCTAAAGAGTACAAGTCATTAAGCGTCTTAGATTTTGAGTGACCTCCAAAAATTAGAAGGATCCTATCATCGTACAGTGTAGCAACATGATTGGATCTTGGAGAAGGTCCAGTGCCTCTACAACAATGAGCTTTAATCAGTAGTGAAAGAACACAAATTAAATTTAACCCCAATTAAAAATTTATTTACTAATATTGGAAATGTTAAGAAGTTGGGACAACCATAGATCAGTAGCAAAAATGTAGTATCCAAAAATAATTATGACTTACTTATAGTTCAATGGAAGCCATGTTGATGACTTCAGGTCAAACATGTGAAAGTCATGCCGTTCCTTTCCTTTTGTGTCCTCACCACTAAAAAGTATCAATGTAGCACCAGCTCTAATCAAAGTGTGGCCGCTTCGGGCTGCCTTAACTCAGCACCACAAGATAATTTAGTCATTTTTGACTCCATACTGCACCAGAAATGGAATGGTTAATCATTATCTGGTTGAGGAAGACATGACCTAACATGCAAAGGTTTTGAGAATCATGTAGCATCTGCAAACCTGATAATGATCAGAAGCAGGCTCAGTTTTACCACCAACAAGAATGACACAATTTCCCCATGGAACCTGAACACCACACATGTATAAATATTTTTCCAGTATTAAAGGAGGGCATACAAAAAGGCATCATCAAGAAACAATCCTTGTCTTCTTTGAATAGTAGATCATCGACTTATAATACTTGAGTTTTGGATGATGTCAAAGTGCAAATAGGTTAAACTTAAACATAGTGTCCAGCAGACAGTTTTCCACAAAAGCATAAAATAATCGGCTTCAAGTAAGAAAATATTGACCAATAATGTGAAATGCATACCAAAACACCCAAGGACAAGTAGCAATCTAATTGAAAAAGGTGTAATAGTAATTTTGTTATTTAAAGAATGAACATATCAGTAACTTAGGTTTTGAGAACCATTAGGCAGCAGTGATTTATAAGAGCCATACAAGACAATGACCTTTGCAGGTTGGCAACTTCATCGAACGTCCGCTTGGTGATGGGCAAACTTTAGGAGGCGCAGAATCCCAAGTAAGCTTTTCTAAATTCAGTATCTAATTAATGTAGTAAATGAAGTCATCGATCAGTCTTCTATTTTAACTCTCTCCTATCTAGATATCAAGATATATATATTTTGGACAACTAAAGAAATATCTAACCTAACAAGAGTTCAATAATTGTGCTCCCCTTTTACCCAAAAGCCACACAAATTAGGCACACATCCAATGCAACCAGGAAACATCAGAGCTCATCCAACCAGCCAGGAAACATACACACAAAAACTTCAGAATCAGCACATCCAGGAGACCTAGGGGATGGGCGCCATAATCTCCCTCAGCACCTGGACGACCTCTTACCTGCGCCTGTCTTATCACCATATGAATTAGACCTAGGAGATGAACTGGGACGGGTTGGAGCTAACCTGCAGTAGATCTTGAAGATCGGACGGAGGTGATGGTGTTCCCGAGGCCGGCAACGGAGATGAGGAAGAAGTTGACCAATGTGGAGGGTGAGGACGACGGCGGGGGCGGGGGGCGAATACGGTGGCGGCGGGGGTGGGGACCGAGGTGGAGGGCGAGGACGGCGGCAGCGGCGCGGGGCGAGCACGATGACGGCAGCCGCGGGGAGGGGGCCGAGCACGGTGGCGGCGGTGGCGGTGGCGGTGGCGGTGGCGGCGGCGGCTCTTCTTGTGCGTCGCACTCCACATACCCAGAAAAGAAACGGGATTGTGTAACGGGGCTGTTACATCCCTGTTAATTGACAGTAACAAAGCTGTCTAAACATCTATCAGTAACTAAACAACCTTGATGGCGCATGAATCTCTTCGGGATTTTAATGACAGATAGGAGGGGCTCTGAGCCCCTGGCCAGATGGACATTTGGCGAGCGGGGAGAAGAGAAACAGTGGGCGCTGCTATCTGTCCTGGCACGCGCGTTGCGGAACAGGGTCGCTAACTTTTCCGAGAACGTGCTTAGCACGTGTTGCATGAAGTAGAAGATGAGTTTTTACAAATGACTACGCTGTCTGTCGAGGTGCCAAAGCGTCAGTCACCACTGAATCTTTCGATAGCGATTATACGGCAAACAATTGTGCGACATCGCTGCATGAGAACTCGCTTGTGCCAACTCATCCAGCAGCTCATCAACAACTGGTACAGGAGAGAGAAAAACACCCCCGCGTCGTCTCCGCGGGGCGTCCACGGGGGCGACGCACCCGCCGCCGAGCGCCCCCCCGCCGCCGCGCGCCCTTCGCCGCCGCCGCACCTCCGCAAGCGGTGGCGGCGGCCCGCTCCGCCGGGTTAAAACGGCCCCGCAGCAGCACCCGGCCTCGTCGCGTCTTCCTCCCCTCCCTTTCCCTCCTCCCCTCCCCTGCGCGGCGCCGGCGGCCGCAGCCGGGCGGGGGCCGTTTCGGCCTCGGCCTCGACCGGAACCGGCCGCGCCTTAGCCGGATCCGCCCACCCCCGCCCGGTTCTTGCGCCTTGGTGGCTCGCGTCGGCCGGGCGGCGACCCTAGGGCGGGGCCCTAGGGTTCGCGGCGGCGGCGGCTCGCCCGGAGCGGCGGCGACGCGGCTCTCGGGCGTGGGCGGCGCAGCTCGCCCCCGCACCTCCGGCCGGTGGCAAGGCCCTCCCCGAGCGACCCTCCTCTCGCAACGGCGCGGCGACCGGCGCCGGTGAAGGGGAGGGCGAGGCCGGCCGGGGGCCCCGGATCCGGGCTCCATGCAGCCGAGCACCTCACCCCCCGCGGCGCGGCGGGGGCGGCGTCCGACCGGGCGGCGGTGACCGCCGCCCGGTAGCCCCTACGGCCGACGGGTGACGCCCCGGGCCCCCCTCTCCCCCCTCCCTTCTTTGACGCCGGCAGGGGCCGGCGGTTCGAGGGGGCAGGGGCCCACCACGGTGAAGCGGCGACCTTGCGTGCCCCACCCCCTCCCCATTCCTACTACGACGCCGGCGGTGACCGGCGGTCGAGGGGAGGCCTAGGGTTGACGGCGGCGGCGGCAGCCTACGCCGGCCTGCCCCTCCCCTAGGCCCGTCCGCGCAGCGTTGGCTGCGCCGGACGCGCGTGGGCACGCATCCCCGGCCACCTCCCCTTGCCCCGACGCCCACCATCAGCGGGTCGAGGTGGCCGGGCTGTTGCCACCGCCTTGCTCGGCGGCCCCAGCCTCATGGCGCGGGTGCTTCGGCCAGGGCGGCGCTGGTGCCTGTTCCCCCCTTCTTTCACCTCCCCGCTCTCCGGGTCCCGGCGGTGCCTGTAGGCCGGCACGGGTTCGCCCCGGTGCCGGCGACCCCCTGCTGCCTAGGCTGGGGGGAGGGCGGAGCGTGCGCGGTCCGTCTCCGAGCCTCCTGCCTTGCTGCGCTCCGCGCCCGCTGCACCCCCGGCCTTGAGGCAGGGGCCTCGGCTGGGGTCGCTGCGGCGGGGATGCCACCATCCTCAACTCCCGCGTTAGCAAGGCAGTTCTTGGCGACGGGAGGGCCCTCGCGCGAGCCGCCACTTCTCCCCCTGCCCGCCAGCGGCGGCGGGGTTCGCCGGCTCGCTTTGGTCTACACGCACCGTGGCGCCAGCCCCACCGTGCTTAAATCTAGTTCACCGGCGCACCTCTCCGACCCGGCCTTGAGGTCAGGGGACTTCGGCCGGGGGCGTGGGGTGCCTGCCGAAGATAGGGGCTGGGCGACCGGGCGGGCCAGCGCGCGCCAATTCCTTCCACGGGGCCCGTCCTCCCCATCGGGTGGTGGGTCGATGGCCGGGCCGCCCCGCAGCGCGCTGCCACAACTACCCAGCGACGACTACAGCGGCCTTTCTTCGGGCGGACGACCCCTCAGACGACGGCAATGGTGAAAACCAATTCTCCTTGGGCTCGCCCGGGAGCGGCGACGGTGGCGTTCTCATCATCCCCTTCCTGAAGGCGTCGTCGACTCTCCGTCCGTCTGCGGCGGCTGGCGGGCTCAGGAACGAAGGTTCCGGCAGGGCACCTCTGGAGTTGGTGCCTGAGGACGTCATTCACTTCTTGAAGGCTCCGATGAGGCCGCCACGAGCTCCCATCTAGTCTGCCGCCCCAGTGTTTCTTGTATTTCGTCGCCGTCGGCACACTTGGTTGCTAGGGTAGTGTCTTCGCGTGAGCTTCGCTCCGCAGGTTGTTTGTTGGGCGGGGAGGTGGCCTTCCCTTTCTTTTCGTTTCTGGTTTCTTACCGGAGGTGGCTCGGCTCGTTTCAAACCGTTCCAAATCTTGTTCCACCCCGGTTCATTGTATTGCATTGCATCCTCTTCTACTTAATGAAAATGATGCACAAGTCTTTTGCGTATTCGAGAAAAGACATCGCTGCATGACTGAAAGAGATAGGGAACACCTTGCGCCACGAATGGCGACAGGGCATGGTAGCCGGCAGCAGACCAAGCATCTGCCTCGTCGAGCACCTGCTGCACTAGACCTGCTGGCTGGAGATGATCACCCTGTAAGGTCCTGCGGTTTCGCTCCTTCCAAATCTGCCAGGCAACTAGCATAATCACTAAATCTAACCCCCATCTGAATTGGTTTAGCACCTGAAGCCGGCGCTGCAGCCACCAATCCATGATCTTAGCATTCGACTGCGGCATCAAGTGCTGCCAGCCCACCGAGCTTAGCAGCCTGTGCCACAAAGAGGGTCGCTAACTTAGGGAACCAATCACAACCATAGTAACATGGAGCTAGTGGAAACTTATATATGATGATTCATTGGTATTAAAACTTATGTATAGTACAAGCGCAGTATGTAAAATCTTAGGAAGGAAAACAACCGTTACTTTTAATTAAACTTAAAACACGCAAGCAGCAGTACTAGCTAGTTTGTGCAGTTGTCGTTGTTACTTTTTCCTGTTGTCGAGCAACGTCTGTAAGATTGCCACGAGCACACTGACGATGGAGATGAGCGTGGCGATGGTCATTGTCTTGAAACTGCTGTAGAGCAGCCGATAAATGGCGATCATTATGGACCTGTGGCGCTTGTAGGAGTCGATCTCTTCCAACATGGCGAAGTAGCGCTGGCCGAAGCGTAGGTGCTGGGCGAGCCCCTTGAAGAAGCCTAGCGCCTGCATGTTGCTGAAGGTGCTGTATAGCACTTGCTTCGCCCTTAGCTGCTGCACGTCCTCCTCGCCGTCCATGATCATCGCCAGCACCGACAGGTACGAGCTCACGGTGTAGCCATCGTAGAACTCACCGCTCACGCCGGAGGTGCTCGCCTCCAGCGCCGCCATGTTGACGAGCCAGCAGGCCGTGACGTCGTTCAGGAACAACGGTGACA
This sequence comes from Themeda triandra, assembly GCA_018135685.1. Taxonomy (NCBI): domain Eukaryota; kingdom Viridiplantae; phylum Streptophyta; class Magnoliopsida; order Poales; family Poaceae; genus Themeda; species Themeda triandra. The sequence continues at coordinate 228,508 of JAENPR010000598.1, forward strand.
GGCACAGCTGGCCGAACAGGAGGTTTCGGCGTACGACGTGCATGTCCCCGAACCACGCCTCCGTGCTCGGTGTCAGCTTAAGGCCCATCTGCGCGAGCTCCACGGCGCTGCTGGACACGGACGACGACGAGAAGCCCCTGTACTTCTTCACCTGCTCAGGCATGCAGCCCACCTGAGTAAACCAGAGGAGACCGAGGAGGTGGGGCGGCTTGTATTGTTCAGCAGTCATGCCGCCACTGCCACCAAGGCTTTTAGTTTTATCATTCAGCCTCATTCGCCGCCTGAATTTTCTCAGCGTTCTCTCTCCTGGGAGAAACTTCTCGCCCATGAAGGCGACAAACCGGCGCACGTCGACGCGCATGAACTCTGTGAGCACCTCGAGCACCAGCCAGGGGATCTGGTTCTCGAGCAGGAATATGTCCTTCTGGATGCTGGGCCCTGTGGACAGGATCGACCGGTTCCGCAGCACGGGCACCATCGTGTCGCTGTCGACGACCATGTACTGCAGCAGGAAGCAGCCGTCCAGGAACATCATGGCCGCGAACTCGGCGTCGCCGAGGCCCACCACTGCAGGGTCGTCAGCGTCGTAGCACTCCAGGGCGGCGCCCGCGACGGAGCGCACCTTCTCGTACACCTGCGCGGTGGAGTGGCCCGAGCCCCGGCAGAGGTAGTAGGCCGCCGCGAGCTTGACCTCCTCCATCTTTTGCAGGTGCGGCGCGCCATGGTGGTACGGGCCGATGGCCACCACGGTCGGCACGATGTAGCGATCCTTGTCGCCGCCGATTCCTCCCAGGCCGCGGGGGAACCGGTGGATCATGGTCTCCACCTTGGAGAAATCAGCTTCCAGCCTCGCGGTCGTCTTCGCCATCCTCTCATCCATGACCAGTATTTCTTCAGTCGGCGGCACGGCGTCGTGAATGCATCCTCCTGCTTCTGGGAGGTCGTAGATGGATATTGATGTTGTGTCTGCACTACAGGAATCCATGTGTTGATTCACTTCTACACGTACGCTGGACATGTCATGGACTTATATATATGCAGCACAGTTAGTTTGATTCCCAAGCAAAACTCCATCCGTCATATACTTTGAGTAGTGATGCCCAAAGCAGCATGCATGCATGCATTGTTCTTTCTCCAGATCCCTTTTAGATAGCGTGTTCTTGATCAAGAACTAGAACCCTTGCCAAAATAGTTGCCAACGTCTGGTTCCTAGCTTCACTCTGAGCCCTTACACACCAGTAGCGCTTGCATAACCCGCTGAGTCTTTTTTTCTAACAAACACGCTCCTACTAGCTACGTCCCGATGTTTAGATTAACATTAACCTGCTAAGAGACAACTTCTCCAATAATCATTAGCGGGCCCAGCCCAACATCAGAGCCCGGGCAAACTACAGTAGTGATGAATAATTACTATAGAAAAATATATTTTCTATTCTTCAGATACATAGTGTTTCACTGCTATTCGTGTGAGGAGCCCGGGCGGCTGGCCAGGCTCGCCGGGCGGTGGGTCCGCCCATGCCAATAATATTAGGATCGGTCTAGTGAGCACTCGGTTGTTATAGAGCCCAATAACACTCGATTTTTTTTTACCATTGATCTAGTCATCCAACGGCTCACGACTCTCATTGCCAAACCCCGTCTTCTTCCTCCCCGCTGCGACCTCCTTTCCCTCCTACAGCCGTCATGGCCATGGTCATCCCTGCCCTAACTTAGCCCAGATGTCTCCTCCGCCGCCCGCTCCGGCGACGCCGGCAACGCCTATTGTTTTCCAAACGGGCCGCCCTGCACGGGCACGGGCACGGGCACGGGCATGGGCACGACGAGGCACTGCACGGCGAGGCATGGCACGATGCGGCACGGCGCGTGCCTGATAGTGCCACTGTGCCAAGTTGGCAGCCCAGGCACGGCACTATCAGGTCATAACCATGCCGTGCCGTGCCACCAGGCACGGCAGCCAGTGCCCGTGCTGGCCCAGGCACTAACACATTTTCACCACTTAGTAACTTCATCACCACAAGATTGAAGTTAACAAGCACAATTTTGAATCAAAATCTCCAGAAAAAACACAAGAAACAAACACACAACAATTTAGAAAATAGGAATATATTGGGAGCATGTGCATGGCTGCCTCATTAAAAACCTGCTAGGTAAAACTCACCCTTGTAAGAAACCCTAGTCAGAAAAAGAGTACAACCTAGCTCTATTAAAGTTCAATGTTCTTACAACATTGTCCAAGTTCTCATATTGCAGACCCAAGTTCAAGCTAAAGTTCAAGCTAAAGATGAAGACTAAAGTAGTAAACTAATAAAGAAGAAGAGCTTCAAGCTTCTTTTCCAGCTGGTCAGTTGCAAAAGAAGAACAGAGGTAGCATTAGGACTTAGGAGCACTAATCAATTAGCAAAAGAAGTAGAGGAAGTTAGGGCTATGATTTACCTTGGCGGCCGAATGTAGGGTCGAGATGGACTAGAGGGGGGGGGTTGAATAGTCCTTACTAAAAACTTACGCACCGGCTAACCGAAACTAATGCGGAATTAAAACTATCGGTCTAGCCAAGACTAACCCCCACTAACTATAACTCTAGTAGCACCTTGTAAAAGATCCTAAACAAGAAGCAAGGTACTAAACTAGCTAGTGCTCACTTAAACAATTCTAGCTTGCAAGGTCACACAAACCTAAGCAACTAGTACTTTGCCACACCGAGGAGCACCTACACAATTCTAAAGAGCAAGGGCACAAAGCCAAACCTAAGCTCACTAGATGCTCAAGGACAAGGCTACACAAGCCGAACCCAAGAGCGCAATTCACTTAACTACACAAGCTAAGCAAAACACTAAAACTACTTCTGGCTACACAAGTGAGAAGGTGCTCAACTAACTACACAAGCAAAAGAGCACAAGAGCCACTACTCAAGCTAAACAAGAATGTAACCAATTTAAATACAAGCTTGAGCTAGAGGGGATGCAAACCACCGTGAAGAGTTGACGCACGAAGTTACGGCGGTGGCGAATCACCGGGCATAGAAACCGACCACCTGCAAACAAGCTCAAGGGAGGTCGAAGCCTCACACACAAGAACAAGGAGGTCGAAGCCTTGCCAAACACAAATCGACACACGATTTTTCCCCTGGTTCACTTGGTCGCCACCAAGCTACGTCCAGTTGTGGCGATACACCGACTTGGTGATGAGATGGCCGCTCAAGTTGGCTCACCGCCAACAACCCCCGGGGAGCCCCAACTCCAATCAACACAAGACCGGGATCCTCCAAGCCACACTCAACTAGAGTAGCCAATTCGCTCGCGGGAAGGCTCAAGAACCCTCACAAATCCTCCTTCGGAGCACCGCACAATCTCCACGCAAAGGCTTCAACGAAGTCTCTTGCCACCAAGCCGTCTAGGAGGTGGCGACCTCCAAGAGTAACAAGCACACCGGCTTGCAATAGATCACCTAGTGCCACACGATGCAATCTCTCAAAGCACCGCACTAGAATCGCTCACTCACTCGATCGGATGATCACTCTCAAGCACAAGTGAGTAAAGGGCTCTCCAAGCACTCTCCAAGGTGGACACCAAGTCCCCAAGGTGCTCCACAACTGGCCAAGGCCGGCCAAGGCGAATATTTATAGCCCCCATGGGCTAACTAGCCGTTAGGTGCTCGGGCTGCCCAAGTTCCATGCGCCGGACGCGTCCGGCGCTTTGCCAGTGGACGCGTCCGGCGCCCTTCTCCGCGCCGCGAGCCGACCGTTGAGATTTGAACTTGCCACGTGCCGCGCCACCGATCGCCGGACGCTCCACAGTGCTCGTCCCGAGTCCGGCGCCCGCGTCAGCCGTGCGTCCGGCGACCCAACCGCGCGAGACCGAGCCCGACCAGAAAGTTTCTGGTCGGCGTCCGGGGACCGCCGGACGCGCCACCGCCGCGTCCGGCGCTCAACCGAGCCCGAGCCAGCCACCCAGCACGCGCCGGACTCCCACCGCGCGTCCGGCGCAGGCCGAAGCCCGCGTCCGGCGCTCACAGAAGAGGCGATCCTCAACGTTTCTTCGCGCCGTCTTCTCAACCTTTGCTCCAACATACTAACCAACACGTGTACAACCTTGTGCTCCCAAGTTAGCATGTTTTCACCAAGATTTTGTATCCGGCGCAATAGAAAATATGCCTCCAATTTTCTTGAAAACGCCGAATCCCGCCTCGCAAGCTCGGCGGGAGGGAGAGAAGGACCCAAACCCAACTCTACCCAAACCCAACTCTACCCTACAACTCTACGCCACTCGATCCTAGCATGTCGCAATGTCAGATCACTCAAGTGGCACTAGATGACCGAGATGCAAACAAGTTTGCCCCTCTTGATAGTACGACTATCAATCCTAAATCCGGTCATCAACTTCTCTACACACCTCATGACCGGTGAAATGAAATGCCCTATAGCATACCTTTGCCTTGCGCATTTCCACTCTCACCGTCTTCCACCGAAGTGCCAATGCAACACATGCACCGACACGATCTCAAGTTGATATGATCCACTTCATATCATCATGCAACCTTCACGGTCCATCGATCTTGATCTCACTTGCTCTTCACCGCCTCATGGTCCATCGGAACCAAGTCTTGCCCGAGCTTCACCATCTCATGGTCCATCGCTCCACTGCCTCGACTTGTCCTTCACACACCCTCCGGTCTCGAGCCAAGCCTCATCTCGATCTTCACCATTGGTCACATGACTCCATGTCATGTCACATATGCAATGAAGTTTCTTCATCTCATATTCACCTGTGGACTTAAATCCCTGTGTATTCTCATGATCACACAATTAGTCCACCTAAGTTGTCACTCAATTATCAAAACCAAACAAGGGACCTTTCAATCTCCCCCTTTTTGGTAATTGATGACAACTCTACAAAGATATGGAAATAAAGTTCATAAAGGACTTTATGTCACTTATCCAACATTTAAGCTCAATGTTGTGATTTGGATAAGTGTCACAAAGTCAACTTAGTAGTGATAGCTCCCCCTACATGTGTGCTCAAAAGGTTTGGTTTCAAGCTTGCACACATGCATAGATATAGAAATTCTTGGGAGAGTAAACACTACTAAGTGATGCTAAGGCATATAGGATAAACCTTTGAAGCGTGATACCAATCGAAGTTGCACATTGAAGTTCATCCTTAGCATCATCATGGTTAGCTAGAAATCACTTGAACACAACACTAGAAACCTCGTGAGATCAACATTAGAAGCAAGGTTCTAGTACCAAGAAAGGAACATAAGTGACTAGCTAAACCATCCTATGCATGCTAGTTATCAAGTAATCAAGGAAATCTATGACTAGCATACACCACACAAGCAATGCATATTGAATTTAAGAACAATGCAAATGCAAGCAAGCACATGAATATGCACATATCAAATGCAATCAATCAAGTTCATGAGCTTGCTCCCCTACTTGTGTGCTTCTCTTGTCCAAGAACTTTGATCCTCTTCAATGTTGCTCTTCTCGGTCTATGTCCATCTTCTTCGCCCCTTTGTATGCAACTTGCATATCTTTGTACCATTCTCTCCCCCTTTGTCATCAAAGACCATAAAAGGGTCCAAGACCACTTGTATGATACTTCATGTAAGACAAACTGCTTGATGCAAAGGATTGGAGCTCGGGGTTGATGGTTGATTCTTGAATCTTCCTTTTGATGGACACACCATATGTTGGAATGACACCACTTGTAATCTTCACATGTAGTTGCATGAACCCACTTGTCACTATGCATTGGGCACTCCTCCTTTGTCATAGCACTAAAGATACCACATGTGTAGGTCACCTTCAAGATCTTTGCCTCTAATACCAATGAAGTGGGGCTCCTCCCCCTATGACAAAGCATGGGTCACACCAAAAGACAATCTTGAGCAAATCTTGATTTGATCACTTAAAGTTGAGGATCACTTGTGGAACCACCTTGTTGGAATATGCATGAATACCACATTCTTGAACTAGATTGTTTTTCATGAGCTTCTTTCTCTTGAACTTGAGCTAACTTGATTTGCACATGAGCTTCCAAATCCGGTTTGAACCAATGACAAGCTTCTTCACACCTTACTAGAAGGGTTATCTTGCCAATGTTGGACTTGTAGCTAATATGCAACTCAAACTAGATCAAGTACTTGGGTTCACTAGCTCATGAACATGTTATATGTTACCACTAGAACAAGTAAGGCATAGAAACAATAGTGGCGCCATATAAACATCAAAATCTTTTGATTTTTCATGAATGCTCCAAGATATCATGACTATATGCACTAAACAAGTCCTTAGAAAAATATGTATGCATATGTAAATCAATGTCACCTTTGCTATCTTGAAGTAGAGGATAGTCATGAGATTCCAATTTCATTACTTCAATAGCAATGTGAAGTCCATTCAATAGCTTGGTGAAGACCAATAGATACCCATGATGAATTTCATGCTTCACCCATATGAGATAAGAACCACTTATGATCAAGTGCACTCTCTTGTTGTGGTTGACTTGCTTCTTCTTTTGATCTTTGCTTGCATGAGAGAATATCACTTGCATTATCACTTGATTTGTCATGTATTGCTCTCTATTTGGATGTTGCTTGCTTTCTTGATCAATTCTTCTTGATGTCTTCAACTAAGCATCTTGAATCTTCTTAGATCATCACTTCCATGTCGGCCTTCCAAGCTCACTTGTCAATCTCATCTCCTCATGGGCGGCACACCTCCTTGATGGAGAGAAGCGATCTCACTAAGAACAAACCTTGACACTCAATTGAATTGTCATTCATTTGATTGATCCATGGACTTGACATAATGAAGTATCTTGAGTTCTTTTTTAAGTCCTTTTCTTTCTTGCTCTTGAGCTTGATCTTGATCTTCAATAAACCAAACATAGGTTCCTCAACCACTTGTAATCAAGTTTCCAACTTGAGGACCTTTCAATGTGAGTGACACTAGATATATCCAATGTTTGTCACTTTTCTGGCAGATTCTGCAACCTTCAAAGATTGACTCATATCTCCCAATGTATAGCTCCAAATGACATGCAATTTGGTCGACATGAGCATCACTAAGTCTTCATTCAGCTGTAAAAATTTGAGCTTCATTGGCCTTCTAGATTGCTGCCAGATATCACATCTTCCCACACTGCTATATGCTGAAAACTGCTGCACTATAGCTGGTAAAGACTACTCCAAAACTGTAGCAATCCTTATCCAAATAACTTGAAATTTGCACAGAATATTTACTCATAAGCATAAAGCATGCATACCAAATTTCAAGCCATTTTAATAAGATTTGATCCAACAAACTCAGACTTGATCACAGCTAGCTCAGATTTCAGAATTTGAACTGATTTAAGTGATTGAGCTATGCTTCTTCAAAAGTGACTCAAACTTGATGTCAACTTGTTTGAACACTCCCACAAGATATATATCCAGTCAAACTACTTCACTAAAGGTCATCTTGTGATCATATTCTTCCAAACTAACTCAAATTTGAATACTAGGCATTGAATCCATTCAAACATCTCATAGCAAGCAACCAATGCATATATATCCAATTCAATCAACTCATATGCATCCAAATGAATGTGATCAACAAAATATATACCTTGGTAGCACATGATCTTCTAATAGCAAGCTTCAACTCAATACAATTGCAAGCCATCACATATGACAATTGATCACCACAACTTGAATTTGCACTTGTATGTTGTAGCACTTGGACTTCACTTGTCATGACTTGTCATTGGGATGAGAATAGCACTAAGCTTCGATACTTGATTCAATCACATGATGAATGATATGAACTCAATTGAATCAAGCCTCCAATGCCATTGTACCTACAAACATTCATCCACTTGTTGATGGTACCCAAACTAGTTTGTGTCCTCTCAAGTTAGGAGCAACATACTTAGGCAAAGCCTTAGTATGAGTAGCGGGATGTTTTGCAATAGCATCCAAAAAGGTACCATCACCATCCTTTCTAAGCATCTTAGTATCATCAATTGAACTAGGCTTAGAAGTTTTACCCAGAGAACATAAATGAGCCATGTGTCCCATTTCCCGGCATGAATAGCATCTTGTCTTTGGTAGAGCCTTCTCTTCATTGCTCTTGTGATGCTCTTCATGGCCTTGCCTCTCATGAGTTGCTTGAGCCTTCTTCTCAAGCTTGTTGGAACACTTTGAGGCAAAGTGTCCCATGTCACCACACTTGAAGCACTTGATGTGAGCATGATTGTTCTTCTCTTGAATCTTGCTCATCATCATCTTGACATCTTGGATATGAGTTGGATGCCTTGCTCTTCCACCCCTTCTTGTCTTCTTCTTCATCATCTTCAAGTCATCAACTTTGGCTTCATGGTTGATCTTGACTTGAGCTTGGGGTGTTGATCTTGGCTCATCTTGAGGCTTCTTGGTAGGGCAATCCTTGGCTAGATGTCCTATTTCACGGCACTTGAAGCACATGAAATGAGATAGCTTCTCTTCTAGCTTCTTCATTGTTCTCTCAAATTTCTTCGGCCCCATCTTTTGCCTTTGATGTTGGTGTTGTTGTAGTTGATGCCATTCAAATTTCCATGCTTCTTGTAACTCTCCAAGAGTTGAGAGTGAGAGACTTTTGGCAATCCACCCAACCCAACATTCTTCTTGTTGTAGCCAAGACCACTCATGTCACCAAATCTTCTCTTGTTCTTCAACAAATGATCAAGAGCGACATGAGAGTTGGTCCACCTCTCTAGCTTGTTGCTCAAATTCTTCACTTGATTTTTGAGCTCATTGTTCTCCTTCAAAAGGTTAGTCTCACAAGACATAGAAGAAGAACAAGCATCTAAATGTGAAGAACATGGCATAGATAACAAATCATCATAAGAGGTGGATACATGCTTCTTGCCTACATCACAAGGGTTAGTAACATGAGGTTGATCATTTGACCCAAGTGATGAGCTCTCACTAGTTTTAGCTTCTTCATTGCAAAACTTCTTAGTGAGAAAAGCATGTTCTTGCACCAAGTTATCATGAGCAACACTAAGTTCCTCATGAGCCAATTTTAGCACATCATATGAACAAGTAGTAACATAAAGTAGATGCTCTTGTTGTTCACATGTGTTCTTTAGAAAAGAGTTTTCTTTTTCCAATTTGCTTGTTTTAGCAAACTCCTTTTCTAAAGCTCTTGACAATTTAAACACAAGCTCAAGACTTGGATCATCACAATCAAAGATCACATTGCCAATCTTTACCTTGCGGTCACCATGTGACATGTAGCAATGTGATGAAGTAGGAGAGCTTGTGGTAGTGTCATCACTCTCATCGCCATCGTCAAGTGAGCTTGAGGTAGAATCTTCACTTGCTTCACTTGCGGCATCATCATCATCATTGTCAAGTGAACTTGTGGTAGTAAGTTCATCATCTTCACTTGACCTTGAGGTGGAGCAATCCTCCACAACAACCTTGTTGTGGTCATGCTCAACATCCTCAAGTGGCATCATCTCGGGCTCCTCCACCTTAAACTTTCCATCATCCCATATGGAGGCATCACCATAGGTGTGCTTGATGGATTCCCACAACATGCGGGCGGTTCCCTCATGGTTCACCTTCATAAGCACATCACAACTCAAAGCATCTATTAGATAACCAAGTGCATTAACATCAAGATAATAGATTGCTTCTTGAGCCTTGGTGATGTTTTCCTCATCCAATGGTTGGGTGAGACCATTGGTGACAACCCACCACACCTTAGCTCCCGAGGCACGAAAGTGATCAAGCATATGGTGTTTCCACCGTGCAAAGTTTGTGCCATCAAAAGTGTGCGTGTCACAAGAGCACTCAACATCTATCCCTCTAGTTGCCATCCTCTCGGGTCGGTGAAGACCACTAAAATGAGAAACCAGGCTCTGATACCACGTGTAGGGTCGAGATGGACTAGAGGGGGGTGAATAGTCCTTACTAAAAACTTACGCACCGGCTAACCGAAACTAATGCGGAATTAAAACTATCGGTCTAGCCAAGACTAACCCCCACTAACTATAACTCTAGTAGCACCTTGTAAAAGATCCTAAACAAGAAGCAAGGTACTAAACTAGCTAGTGCTCACTTAAACAATTCTAGCTTGCAAGGTCACACAAACCTAAGCAACTAGTACTTTGCCACACCGAGGAGCACCTACACAATTCTAAAGAGCAAGGGCACAAAGCCAAACCTAAGCTCACTAGATGCTCAAGGACAAGGCTACACAAGCCGAACCCAAGAGCGCAATTCACTTAACTACACAAGCTAAGCAAAACACTAAAACTACTTCTGGCTACACAAGCGAGAAGGTGCTCAACTAACTACACAAGCAAAAGAGCACAAGAGCCACTACTCAAGCTAAACAAGAATGTAACCAATTTAAATACAAGCTTGAGCTAGAGGGGATGCAAACCACCGTGAAGAGTTGACGCACGAAGTTACGGCGGTGGCGAATCACCGGGCGTAGAAACCGACCACCTGCAAACAAGCTCAAGGGAGGTCGAAGCCTCACACACAAGAACAAGGAGGTCGAAGCCTTGCCAAACACAAATCGACACACGATTTTTCCCCTGGTTCACTTGGTCGCCACCAAGCTACGTCCAGTTGTGGCGATACACCGACTTGGTGATGAGATGGCCGCTCAAGTTGGCTCACTGCCAACAACCCCTCTGGGGAGCCCCAACTCCAATCAACACAAGACCGGGATCCTCCAAGCCACACTCAACTAGAGTAGCCAATTCGCGCTCCGCGGGGAAGGCTCAAGAACCCCTCACAAATCCTCCTTCGGAGCACCGCACAATCTCCACGCAGTGCTTCAACGAAGTCTCTTGCCACCAAGCCGTCTAGGAGGTGGCGACCTCCAAGAGTAACAAGCACACCGGCTTGCAATACGATCACCTAGTGCCACACGATGCAATCTCTCAAAGCACCGCACTAGAATCGCTCACTCACTCGATCGGATGATCACTCTCAAGCACAAGTGAGTAAAGGGCTCTCCAAGCACTCTCCAAGGTGGACACCAAGTCCCCAAGGTGCTCCACAACTGGCCAAGGCCGGCCAAGGCGAATATTTATAGCCCCCATGGGCTAACTAGCCGTTAGGTGCTCGGGCTGCCCAAGTTCCATGCGCCGGACGCGTCCGGCGCTTTGCCAGTGGACGCGTCCGGCGCCCTTCTCCGCGCCGCGAGCCGACCGTTGAGATTTGAACTTGCCACGTGCCGCGCCACCGATCGCCGGACGCTCCACAGTGCTCGTCCCGAGTCCGGCGCCCGCGTCAGCCGTGCGTCCGGCGACCCAACCGCGCGAGACCGAGCCCGACCAGAAAGTTTCTGGTCGGCGTTCGGGGACCGCCGGACGCGCCACCGCCGCGTCCGGCGCTCAACCGAGCCCGAGCCAGCCACCAGCACGCGCCGGACTCCCACCGCGCGTCCGGCGCAGGCCGAAGCCCGCGTCCGGCGCTCACAAAAGAGGCGATCCTCAACGTTTCTTCGCGCCATCTTCTCAACCTTTGCTCCAACATACTAACCAACACGTGTACAACCTTGTGCTCCCAAGTTAGCATGTTTTCACCAAGATTTTGTATCCGGCGCAATAGAAAATATGCCTCCAATTTTCTTGAAAACGCGAATCCCGCCTCGCAAGCTCGGCGGGAGGGAGAGAAGGACCCAAACCCAACTCTACCCAAACCCAACTCTACCCTACAACTCTACGCCACTCGATCCTAGCATGTCGCAATGTCAGATCACTCAAGTGGCACTAGATGACCGAGATGCAAACAAGTTTGCCCCTCTTGATAGTACGGCTATCAATCCTAAATCCGGTCATCAACTTCTCTACACACCTCATCCGGTGAAATGAAATGCCCTATAGCATACCTTTGCCTTGCGCATTTCCACTCTCACCGTCTTCCACCGAAGTGCCAATGCAACACATGCACCGACACGATCTCAAGTTGATATGATCCACTTCATATCATCATGCAACCTTCACGGTCCATCGATCTTGATCTCACTTGCTCTTCACCGCCTCATGGTCCATCGGAACCAAGTCTTGCCCGAGCTTCACCATCTCATGGTCCATCGCTCCACTGCCTCGACTTGTCCTTCACACACCCTCCGGTCTCGAGCCAAGCCTCATCTCGATCTTCACCATTGGTCACATGACTCCATGTCATGTCACATATGCAATGAAGTTTCTTCATCTCACATTCACCTGTGGACTAAATCCCTGTGTATTCTCATGATCACACAATTAGTCCACCTAAGTTGTCACTCAATTATCAAAACCAAACAAGGGACCTTTCACCGGAGCACTCCACTAATCAAGATAGAGCTCTTCAAAGGCTTCTTCAAGCTCCTTGTCCTCCACATTGTGTTGCAGTCTTGCCTCCGCCAGCTCCCAGTCCTTGATGCAGGTGAGCCACTCTACCGTCTCCGGCTTCAGTCTCCTCCTCCGCTCCTCGATGATCCTGCCAGTCATACTAAACGTAGATTCTAAAGATATGGTAGATACAGGAACAATTAAAATATCTTTAGCCATAATGGACAGCACTGGATATGTTAGTTTGTGCTCATGCCACCATCTCAAGATGTCAAATGAATCATCCAACTGGCTACCAGTGTCACAATCCGAGTATGAGACAAGTTCAGAAGCATTAGAAGCTGTAGAAGTAGCAGCATGCAACAAAGCAGTAGCAGATGTATCTCTAGACAGATTAAGAGTAGAATGCAGCAATGAAGTACCCCCACCAGAAGAACTAGATGTATCATCATCATAAATTTCATCCCAGGCAGACCTTTTCTTACCAGACAGGTTTTGAGGGACAATCCTCCTCAATCTAACAGCTCCATATTTCTCCTCATACTTATTGTAAACATCAGTAAGCCTAGCTCTAGTGCCAACCTGGTAAGCACTGTAATCTGTACTGGTTAGGTTCATCAAATTCCTCAACACTTTTGAAAACCCTTCATTTTAGCTCTAGGATCCAAGACGAATGCAAAAGAATAGAGCAGAGGTATGTCCCTCTAATATTTATTATACTTGTCTACCATAGGTTGAATCACATCTCTTAGGTGAATATCATTAGCATAATGGTTCAGGTGTATAGCAATCTTAACCAGATAATGAAGCATGAGTGGAGATGTAGGATAGCAAACACCAGACAATGCAACAGTAGCATCATAGAACAGTTCAAGAAACTTAAATACCTTTTCAGCAACAGCCCATTGTTCTTCAGTTAGAAGCAACTCACCTTCCTCACCTCTAGGATAGTTGGCATGTATGAAAGTAGTGAAAGGATCTTTGTGAGAACAAAGTCTTAAGCATGAGATATGTAGAGTTCCACCTTACATCCATGTCCAACTAAAACTTTCTAGGACTAAAACTTGTTGCAATGCAGTAGTTTTTGTATGCTATAATTCTCTAGTTAGATGAGTTTAAAAATGATATTGCAGTTCTAAAAACTTCAACCAAAGGTTTAAGATAATCAAGTGCCTCCTTAACAATCAGGTTCATTATATGGCATGCACAACACTGATGCAAGAACATAGTACTAATAGTAGATTCAGGCTATCTTGGATCCTCTGCAGGAACCTCAAGACCAAGATATTTAGATAAAATAGGTCTAAGCATACGCATGGCAGAAATTAGATGAAGCATTGTCCAAAGGAACAGCAAACACTTTTTCAAGCACACCATATTCACCAAGAACAGATGCAACTCGATCAGCAATGTTCTGTCCATTATGGGAACAATCAATAAGCACAAGACCAGGCACCCTCTTCTCTAGTTGCCAATCATGGTTTATGTAATGAGCAACAACACTAAGGTAGTCCTCTTTGGCTTTGCCAGACCATATATCAGATGTAAGGCACACACAATTAACAGAATCAGAAGCAAGTAGCTCAACAAGCTTATTCTTTCTATCAGAAAACATCTTGGCTAAGTCTCTAGTGGTGGTTTGTGTAGAGAAAGCCTGAAACTTAGGATTATGAGCATTATTAATGTACTCCTCAAATGCAGCAAATTCACCAAAGCTGATAGGAACATCTACCCTAGAAAGCAATCGACACAGTTCAGTACGAGCACGCATAGGACAGTAATCCCAATGATGCATAGAACCATCAGGATTAAAAGAGATTTGAGACTGACTAAACCCCCTAGTTTTCTCTCACCTCTTAACGCATTTATCCCTGTGACAACGGAGGTGGCCAATGCCACCTGCAGATCTACCAAAGTATTTTTTTTCAATGGATGCAGACAACGCCATACCTAATCTTCTTACCTTTGGGACCCATTTTGAAGAGCTTCTGGAAATCTAGGCACACATCAGAGGTAGAGGGGCGTGATACCTGGTCGCCGTCGGCGTCGGCGTTCTCACCGTCTTCTTCTGCACCACCTCCTTCTCCACCATCAAGGTCGATGGGGTCCTCTGCGCCAGCTCCACCAGGTACAGCTCCACGGCCGAAGAGCTCTTCTACCTCGTCCTCGCCCATGTCGTAGTCGTCGTCATCAGGGAGGTTGCGCACCTTCTCCATCTCATCAGCCATGGCAGTGGCACTAGCCTCCACCGTGTCCTCAGAGATAGAGGGGGGCCGGGATGGCATCCTCACTGGCCCTAGCCTCAAACGGCTGCCAAAACCGAAAAGAGGAAGAAGAACATGTCAGATCAGAGCTAGGGTCGGAGAAGAAGAAGATTAGGAGAAGAAGTCAGATCCAGATTGGAGCTAGGGTTAGGATTAGGGTTTACCTCGCAGTCACCGACGACGAAGCAGGAGCATCTCTGAGCAGCAGCGGGTCAGCAGATCTTAAGAACAGAGGAGCTAGGGTTAGAGAAGAAGTGATGTGGACAGAGGATGAGAAGAAGAGGTAGGGATGTTACCTGCTTCGTGGGAGCTCCGACTCCGTAGCTACCGGAGGGCGAGATGAAGAGGTGGGGACGATGGCGAGCCGATGTCGCCCTCGCCCCTGCTCGTCGCCCTTCGCCACGGCTGACGCCTGACAGAGAGGCAGAGAGGAGAAGCGACTCGAAGCGGCGGGGAGGTGAGGAAATGAATTAGGGTTCGGGGTGGAGTGGGGAATGAGGCCGGTGGTGGTTTATATACACGGCTTCTCCAACGGTAAAATCCAACAGCTAGAATCATCCGGGGGAGGGAGGGGGGCGGGGATCCGACGGCCGCTGGCTAAAAGTCGTGCCTGAGGTGGGCCAGGCCGATTTACCGTGCCGTGCCCGTGCTGGCCCATGGGCCGAAATGGCAGCCCAGGCACGGGCACGAAGGCTGCCGGGCCGGGAGGTGCTTGGGCCGTGCTTTTCGCCGTGCCCGTGTCGGCCCAACGTGCCACGGCCCATTTGGAAAACTTTACCGCCACCTCCACCTCGTCGTCGTCTATCTCGTCCCACCGCCTAGCCTACCTGTTCATATAAAAACTCAACATGATCTTGAAATGTGTGTATCGGACTAGCTCTTATCTAGAAATAGTTTTTCTCCTTCTTCTCTTAAAATATAAAATAATATGGTTAGAGCTAGCTCATAAGTTACCATTATTGAAGGTGCCTCCCCCATCTCGAGCTATATAAATGAGCTTAAGCTTTGTAGAAAGCTCATATCCCATCTTCTATAATAGCTTGGTACAATAGCTCACATCTCATCTTGTATAATTCACTTCCATACATCCCGCTTTGCATACTAATGGCTCCATCGACACCCCTTCTCATCGTCGACTATCACAGGTTTACCAACTCAAAAAATATGCCCTTAGTTGTCATATTACCGGGTCTCATCTTCTGGATTTTTTCAGTCCAATTGCATTTTTGTCCTCGTTTTCACCCCTAACTGTCATTTGTCCTCTTTTTTTTGGACTTTGCGAATTCGTCCCATTTTTTTTTGGATCTGAGTGTTGGCATTGCCGCCATTCTGTCAAGTGAGATTAATGGAGTATGCTAGAGGTTGCAAAGACATCTATGCTCTTGGGTTTAGTTCAATGTGCACTGTTCCATTGGTTCAATTCAAACCATTCTAATTGTCGATCACTACTACAAAACTGACATTCGCTGTCAGCCCATCACTTTCGTGGATCCTTAGCTAAAAATTCGAAAAATGATTGGGATCCAAATGACTTGGAAGTGAAGGTTCCTATCACAGCTGGCTCAAACCATAAGCTGGAAGTGAAGGTTCCTATCATAGCTGGCTCAAACCATAAGCCGATAGTGACATATCACTACTAGTTGAAGCCATGGGTCGGCACTGATATTGAGATGACTGAACACACCTGAGTTACCGAATTAGCTTTGAGAGGTGATGCAGATCGATTTTGTTGAATCTGGAGATGACTTGGCGTGTGGTTTGTCGTGGCATGGTTGTGAGAAGTAGCGACAAAAGCATATTTATAACCAAGTCAGGTAAAATAAACAACGCGTGTAAAAGAGCTACGTACCAAACATTGCCTATGTATGCAAGCTTCCTGAACCACAGGATCTTTGCAATCCTTTATTCCTGGCTTCGATAGCCTTACATGGTTAAGTTCAACTTGGGAATTCAGCTAAGGCAGATGCCTTCTTATCAGTGGTTCAAGCAAGGCACAAGTCACCATAAAACTCCTTTTTTTTTTAAGAGATCAGTAAAACTATTTTTTAGGTAATTTTATTTCCTCCCCTCTAAACCTAGACCATTGCCTGCTGCTCGTGAGTCACTGCAACCTCATGGCCTGAATCATCTAAGATGATCTTTTTAAGTCTGTCTAGCTCTGACACGTTTTTTTTACTGCAGTGCCATCGGTCACCGCCACGGCGCGGCTGTGGCCATGGCCACAGCACTGCCACCCCTGCAGTGACCTCCTTCCTCCCCTCTCCCACCACTGCTATGGCCACGGTCGTGCCCCGCCCAACCCCATCTGGCTCCTCCTCAGCTGCCCGCTCCGGCAGTGTCATTGTCGCCTTCATCTCACCGCCGTCCCTCTAGTCCCCACCGCCAGGCTTGTCTGCCTCCCCCAACCTCCTAAGCCCGCCGGAAGATGGAGAAGAAGAGAGGGACAGGAAAAGAAGAGAAGATAAGAGAAATGAAAACTTTATTAGTAGCAAAAGCTGGAAGAATAATTGTGGAAATACTTGGGCAGCGAAATGAAACCACGAATTGCATTATGGTGTCGGTGTGGGTCCACACCACACCTAACGTGCTTGCGAGTCATGCCGAGTCGCGACCGCCCGAGGCACACGTTTGATCCAAGAAAGTAGAGGTAGACAGGGAGGGGTGAGATGAGCTTTCCTCGCTCCTCCTTTCTTCGCCAGAAATCTCCTCGATCCAAATCGTTTTCTCCACGTCATTTTTGGTCCCTTCTGGCACATGTTCAGTAACTCCTCATTGCAACGTATTCAAAACTGAATTTGCAATTGGGCCAAGACCGGCATGACAATTTTGCAGCTGCAAAATAACAATTTTCTGAATTAGTACTAGATCACTGAATAAGTGTCTGCTGCATCAGAATTCATCTTTTCCCCACCGGAAAAAATTAGCATCAGAATTCTTGTGAGAACACACCAGCCATTGTACATGCATCCACAGGAACTAAATACAGAAAGATCAAGTATTTGCAGCACAATCAGGAGGGTCAAAAAGCTTTACATCAGTATACCGTGCTTTGGCTGCCAATAGGCGACAAACGATTTGGCAACAAAACCTACTCAATTTTCTCTGACTGACCGGAAGAACTGAAGCTCGAGGTGTTGAAACTCGTCTGCAGACAAAAATCGCGCTTCCAGTTCCTCGACTATCTCTACCTGCAAGAAGGCAACTCTCCTGCAGGGAGCTCCCAGTTGTCATTCTTCTCATCATCAGTGTCTTGCTCCTTCGCCCCCTGATCATCGCTGATAGGGTATGGGCCCTTGAATCGCCTGCAGCAGAGAGATTGGGCTCAGTTAGCAGGAGTCAGGAGCTTCGTATATTGTTGCTACAACTCAAATGAACCGGATGAACTTCGAAATAACCAAAAACAATTCTCTCTTTCAGAAAGGGGGAGGTGTCCTTGATGTAAGTTTTTGCAAAATGCAGCATCAAGCCTACTGAAACTTTGGTATGGCAAAAAACAAACATGTCTTCAAAAATGGGAGATGCCCTTGATGCTATATTTTGCAAAATTAAGCAAAAAATTGCTGAGACTTTGGAATGGCCAAAGACAAACATGTTATCAGAAAGGGGAGATGCCCTTTCCTTGTAGTTGAACATGCTAGGGGATGAGCACTCATGTATTCATGGTGAAGAATAACACCCCACTTTTCAAAAGGTGAACAAGAATTATACTGGTGTAAAATACGATCATGATGGTACACAAACAGCCTAAAGACCAAAGACAAAAACTGGATCATGAATGGACCATTTCACATGCACAGCTATTTCCATTCAGAGAATGATCAGTGCTGACATGCTAGTGTCTGCAAAACTAGCTGTCCCACCTTCAGGATCATGAATGTCAGCAGTAGAATGGTTGGCAACTTGGCATGCTAATGCCTAATGAATTTGGCAATCAGACTACTGCTGTCAGATATTCTATCACATAGCATCCAAATGTAGTGCTCTATGTACAATAACTCCCACATAGGACATGTACATAAATCAGTCGCTAACACTTGCAGTTTGGCCTCAAATTAAGCTAAAATGTAACAAAATCAGCAATAACATCATTTACTATAGCAGCACAGAACACATAATGAGAGAGTACACATTCTTTATCCCAACTACCCAAGCAACATTTCCTGAAACTTCTACACAAGCTACTATACGAACGAATCGACAAAAGCATATCGATCAAGAACGCACCTCCGGCGGAACCTCCTGGCCGCCGACCGCGCCTTGCGCTTGCGCTTGTCCCGCGCGTCCTCGCGCCTCCGGCGCCGCCTGACCTCCTCCATGACGCCCGCGCGGGACACCTGCCAGTTGAACCGCCGCAGGAGCTCCTCGCCTTCCACCTCCTCGTCTCCCGCATCCACCTTTGCGTTGTGGTACTTGGGGTTGGCCGCCGGCACCAGCGACGGCTGGGAGGGGCCGGCGGAGAGGGCGAGGGTGGTGGCGGGGAGCGGCCCCCGAGGGAAGGAAACGAAGGTGGCACTGGGGATGGGCTGGAGAAGGGTAGGCGGACGCGACGAGGAGACGCCTGCGGCCGCGGACGTGGCGGCGGCGGCGGCCATGGTGGTGGTGCCGGCCGGCGAAGACGGATCGGAATAGAAGAGGCCTCGGCGGAACGAACACGGTGTTTGTAGAAGGACCTGGTTGATGGGCCTAATGGACTTTCTCTTAAAGGATTTAGCCTACGAATCAACCCAGTGCGGCTGAAATCTGGAGGCCCACGAAACTGGTATTTTTTTTTAGATATTGGATTCCAGTTCAGAAAGCAAAACATCCCAGTATACCCTTCACGTGGTGGTGACGTTCTTCCTCAAACCAAAACACCATATAATGAGAAGATGATGCCTTATTCCTCAAACCAAACACCATAAAATAAATGGATGAACGAAGTCTTAAGCCACCACAGCGTGCTAGTTTTGATTAGGCACCTGAAACTAGACGAGTGGAACTATAACAGATGTTGCATGCTAGGCACTTGCATTACGAAGTCTTAAGCCACCACAGTGTTGCTTGTTTTAATTAGGCACCTGAAACTAGACGAGTGGAACTATAACAGATGATTGCATGCTAGGCACTTGCATTTGCATTTGATTAAATCTCGACTCGTACGCCTTCTTTATGGCACTCAATTCCTTCACCACTTCACCCATGTTCATTCTTTGCATTGGAGAGTCTCTACAACATGCTAAACCGAGTCTTGAAACCGGAGCAACGAAAAAATCTATTGTCTCCTGGGTGTTTATTCCATTTTGTGGCAGGTTATTGTCCATCAGTTCCAATAGCTTATCTGGATAGGACTTCTCGACAAACTTGGGCAGACTTGTAGCACCATGAATTGATGCATCAGTTGGTCTTCTACCAGTCAAAATCTCCAGCAATAGTACACCATAGCTGAACACATCGCCTTCTGTAGAAACTTTAGTTCCCATGCCATACTCTATAAAGAAAAGAGACTATGAATTAGCTCTAACAAATATACAGTTAAGCATTATGCACTTTCTGGCATATGTGTAAACTTCTCATTTCCTCAACCGAAAAAAGTAGCACAAAAATTATATATAAGACAAATATGAACTTGATTTTACGCATGATATACTTTGCATACCTGGTGCAACATACCCAATTGTGCCTTTAATTCCAGTTGAGGTACTATCAGCTAAAGACTGACCACTTGCTTCAGCACTTTGGTTACCTTTGCCAAACCGAAATCACCGACATGTGCAGTCATATCATCATCAAGAAGGATGTTGCTTGGTTTAATATCGCAGTGCACAATAGAAGGGTAAGTATGATGGTGAAGATACTCCAGTGCCTCAGCAACATCAAGTGCAATGCTTAACCTGCACAGAACGCTTAACATTCCAGAGTTGTCCCCATCAAAGTTTTCTGTGGTTGGATGTAACCACTTATCCAGGTTTCCATTGGGGATAAACTCCAACACAAGTGCCCTAAATTGATCACCATTGTGGTCTAAACTATCACACACAGTTATAACCTTGACTAGTTTTCGATGCCGAATCCTTTTTAGTATATTGCACTCGGTCATGAAAGATGCACTACTTCCTTGTCGTTGGAGATCAAGAACCTTCACTGCTACACTACTTGAATGATGTTCCCCACTTGCCAACATTCCTTTATATACACTACTGAAATTCCCACGACCGATCAAATTTTGTGCAGAGAATGAATTTGTTGCCACACACAACTCAGCATATGAAATCCTCGATATATCTCACTCGAAATGTGTTACCCTGATCTCGATTAGCACGTGCTGGGTTTGCTCTTAGCTTCTTAACATAGTAGCTGGCAGAGAAGCAAACAAGAAGAAACAAAAATCCTCCCACAATAGAAAAGATCAATTTGTGCAGCAGTCGATGTCGTGCAAGATTATTTGGTGGCAGTGATTGGCATGCTGGTAAATGAAGGAACAGAGGGCCTCCGCACAATGCAATGTTACCTTTGAGTGATACACCACTTGCATTAGTGAAAATTCCCTTATTTGGCACCAGACCAGATAATTGATTGAATGAAAGGTTTAGCATCCTTAGACCCCTAAAGCTCTCGAGGAGTTTAGGGATGGGTCCGGACAATTTGTTGGCAGAAAGATCCAACACTTGTAAACCTTGTAGCTTACTGATGTCTTCTGGGATTTGTCCTTCTAGAAAATTGTCTTGCAAGTACAAGAACTGCAACACAAGACAACTACCAAGTGCTCTTGGAATGTATCCTGATAATTTATTTGATGAGAGATCAATTTTCCCGATATTGACCAACTGACCGATCTGCCGAGGAATGTGACCCATTAATGCATTCTTGGAGATGTCAAACATTACAGTCAGAGACGAAATGCTGATGATCTCCTGTGGGATTGGTCCACTAAGGAGATTATTGGATACATCAAAGAAATTTAACTCGCTAAGATTGCCAAGAGTTGTTGGAATTCTACCTTCCAGGTGATTGGTAGATGAAATAAACAAGTTCAGTTGTGTGATGTTTCCTAACGATGTTGGAATCTCCCCATGTAATCTATTTTGATATAGCCAAAGTGTGTGGAGGTTGTAAAGTTTTCCAATATCCGAAGGTATGGTTCCTGTCAAGAGGTTATCTGAGAACTCTAGTGTTCTGAGTTTGTAATACATTCCTATTCCAGCTGGTATATGCCCAGAAATTTTGTTTCCTCCCAAGTAGAAGTATTGAAGCTCATGTGAGAGATTACCTATTGCACTTGGAAGAACACCAGAAAGGTTATTAAGTTGAATATTGAACTCCCACAAGTTGCTGCAGTTAACTAAAGAAGTTAGGAAATCCCAGTCTCTTGGCTCTGTAGCTTGGAGCTCATTTTTACCCACTTCAAACACCACCAAACGGCCATTCACGCCAACATTTGGTGGAATTCGGCCACGGAATCTATTTCCATGGAGGACATACCATTCAAGCAGGGATATATTTGCCAGGGAAGCTGGAATTTGCCCTTCAAAGCTGTTCCAGTATACACTAAAGACCCTTAGATTGGGGAGTGTGAAGCCCAAATCTGGAGGCAGAGAACCTGACAGCTGGTTTAAGCCAACGTTGAAGACCTCAAGACGCGACATGTTAAACAAGGATGGATGAATGGAACCTTGTAGATTGTTTCCCTCTACATGTAGCTGTTCAAGAAAAGCTAGCTTTGACAAAGCTGGTGGGACATGGCCACTCATCATGTTCCCAGCAAAGCTCAAATATTTTAGCCTGGTCAAGTTCCCCAGCCATGGTTGGAGCTTCCCATGCACAAGGTTATTAAAAATATTGAACTTCTCGATTGCGGTGAGGTTTGCAAATGAAGAAGGGACGAGGCCCGAGATGTTGTTTTTAGCTATGTGGAAAACAACAAGCTTTGACAAGTGACTCGTGGAGGGAGGAATGGTGCCAGTCAGAAAATTGACGCTCAGGTTAAGCTTCTGGAGAGCCAAGCAGTTGGCAAGGGCAGGAGGGATGTTGCCTTCAAGCTTGTTGTCTGACAAATCAAGGACACGAAGGTAGGTGAGGTTACCTAGGTGTGGTGATATGGTGCCGATGAGGCCAAGGCCTCTCAGGCTCAAGGCGGTGACACGGCCGGCAGGGCTCCGGTCGCTGCTGCCACTGCATGTCACCCCGGTCCATCCACAGAATCCATGGGAAGTGCTGTTGCCATCGGCGTTCCAGGATGATAGTGCATTCAAGGGGTCTTTTGTTATGAAGGATCGGAAGGACAAGAGGATGCGGAGGTCATTGTCTGTGGAGCTGCTTCTAGTGTATGTGAACAACTGGAAGACGATGACCAACTTTAAAAGAGCAAGTAGGCAGCTCTCCATGGCAGTGTCTGGCATGGACACAACAGGAGCAAGGTGTGGTTTGGGTTGTGGCCTGGTTATAAACTTCAACACCCCACCACATTTATATATAGAAGGTGGACATCTCACACATTGCGACCAGCAATATCAGGGAACATGACAATGTCAAAATCAGGTAGGCATTTCTATATATATCATTGACTATTGAAACCCATGGGCTGCACAAGCATGTGTCATATAATCATATCTCGTCACACAGGAACAAAAAAAAGTTCCTCCAGTATTAGTAAACGCTCATCACATGAATTAGCATCAATAATTCATTATTCTTCTAATTAAATCCAGAACGATGACCCTGAAATTTTAATAGATTAATGGTTTGTTTTTTATTTCACTGAGAAAATGGTTTTTTGATGGAATGTTTGAAAAGAGTGCAACAGGCAAATCTAATAACAACATCATACAAATCTAACAACATCACAACCCTTTTGCAACTAGCTAGTGTTAATTATTAGAGAAGATGCACAAAATACAAGCTGGCGGCTTTCACTCTTTCATGCCGGATGTGCCAATTAACAGTGCAAAATCCGGCGGCTTTGGGTTTCAGTTGGCCTAGCTATATCCCAAATTCAAGTCAGCGTGACTCTCTTCTAATTGTCAACGGTCACACGTATCAACTTGTGATATGTTGACCCTAAATGCAACGGAAACAGAAATTTAGATTACACGAGAGAAATAAGTTCTGCAGAAAAGCGAAAAAGAATACAACTAAGAACAGAGGAAATTAAAACTTACAAACTAAGCGCATGCAAAGGCCCCTTGAGAAATCCATCAGAGATCTAGGCACCTACCCCAGGCATGTGCCAGATCTCCTTGATAACACACCATACAAACTTTGCTAAATGATATTTGAAAAAGATATGATCTAGAAACTCAGGCCCATCCCCCAGACAGCAATCTCCTGATCCTCTCCATCCTCTCTTAATCAAAGATTGGGCCACCTATAAATTGTTATTAAACGCTTGCCAAAAAAAGAATTTTATTTTCAGTGGACTTTTGCACTTCCAAATGTGTCCAGCAACCCTGCTGGCTGCCCTCCCATCAGTTATAAACCTGCATAAGGATTTGGTAGTGAAAAGTTCTGACCTATCTAATTCCTACATGACCTTAGTTGGTGGTGGTACGTGTCTGCTGGCTGCTGAAGACGAGCACACCAACGGTTGAACAGAGTTGCAATTGATCCAGGATATAGACCGTTGAACACAACACCGGAATAATTCCTTCGCCGTGAAAATGAATGAGACACAAGAACGAACGGACAGACTCTCATCAAATTCAAAACTTCATCAATATCAGGTACGCACGTATGTTTTTTCTCGATCAAACAGAAGGGTTGCACGTCTTTATTTTAGGATAGAGAAAATATTCAATACAATACGCCTTAGTACTTGCTGGATAACAGGAAATCGACCCAACCAGAACTAAACCGCCAGGTGCTGTTAATTTTAATAAGAATTCCGAGGCGAGGAAGATTTGTGGAGGACCAGCATGGTGATTTGGCCATAAGCTCGATGGATCTTTTCCTTAAGTTGAGAGCAAACACTGGATCCACGCACCCCAACGACGATCGCATGACGGCCGGCGGCAGCGACGGGAGGGCCGGATGATGGATGCTGATGCTGATTGCTGATGCCTGAAACTGGAGGCTGCTATGCGCGGTCCGCCATAGACGCGTCACAAGATACATTCTGTTTGCGGGTCAACTCTGTAAGCAATTGGCCACGAAAAGAACAATACTTTCTGTTCCTTTCTGCAGTTCCACCGTCCCAAGATATATCTGAAGTTCCACTCTGGATAAGCAGGCATGATTTTTTTTTTTTTTGGAATAAGCAGGCATGCATCATATGATTGTTAAATTGGACAAAAATAGTGGCGGCGATTGTTTTGTATTATCAATCATTGGCCAAATAAAACCAGTGTCAACTGTTGAGCTATTCAAAGAAACACACCAGATGTCTCCGATTATTCTTCTTTTAACACGCTTTGCTCCTTGCCCCCAGACCCCTGTACCTGCCCATTTTATTTAATGCATTCCATTGAACGATGATTCATGCATGCATGATTCACTGCTGTAGATGTAAAATAACATTGTTATTTACTACTAATTAGGGGCTCCAAAGGAGCCTCCATAACCAAATGTATACTAAGAAAAATGACTTGCTAAAAAATTTATTTTCCTTTCAAACGGCGGTTATTGCATTTCTTATATTCTATATTAAAATTACATCTTCAGTTTGTTGCAATTTTTGTAGATACAATCTGCAATTTTCGGTTCCAAGAAAAGAAAACCATTAGACAAAACTGCATACCTGACGAAATTTTATTGGTGTTGGCACAGACGCAAATAAAAATTGACAGTTGTTTCTACAAGTCAGACATGGATTAAAATTATGTAAAAAAAATATATAATCAATCACAAAAGTAACAATTTACCTATACTAGTTCATGGTATAAGAGTGTTGCTTACAATCATCTTAGGCAACTAAAATTAGGAGAAGTATAAGAAAAAGATAAATACTACAAATTCTTAAAAACACCACTAATCTAAGAGTCTAACTATCCCTAAGAATTAGGTCTTTGTTTGCTAATAATTCACCTCCACAATTATTATTATAAATAAAAAAGCAACATGATTGGACCAGGACCTTCATGGCAATTTTGCAGCTGCAAAAGACGAGTAGATCACCAAATCAATTGTCTACTGCATCAGAATCCACCTTTTCCCCACCAGAAAAGGTAGCACCAGAATTCTTGTGACAACACACCTGCCATTGTATATCCATCCATCCACAAGAACTAAACGCAGAAAGATCAAGTACTTGCAGCAGAGCCAGGAGGGTGCGCTGCTCTCTAAGACATAACACGCTCAGAACAAAGCTTTACATCAGTATACCATGCTTTGGCCGCCAATAGGCTACAATCGATTTGGCAACACAGGAAGAACTGAAGCTGGAGGTGTCAAAACTCTTCTGGCGCAGACAAAAAGCACACTTCAATTTCTCAACTATCTCTACCTGTAAGAAGGCAGCTCTCCTGCGGGGAGCTCCCAGTTGTCATTCTTCTCATCATCAGTGTCCTGCTCCTTCTTCCCCTGATCATCACTGAAAGGATATGGGCCCTTGAATCGTCTGCAGCAGAGTGATTGGGCTCAGTTAGCTGGAGTCAGGAGCTTCGTATATTGTTGCTACAAGTCAAATGAACCGGATGACTTTGAAATAGCCAAAAACAATTCTCTCTTTCAGAAAGGGGGAGGTGTCCTTGATGCCAGTTTTTGCAAAATTCAGCATCAAGGACTTGTACATGAAATCAGTCACTAACACTAGCAGTTTGGCCTCAAATTAAGCTAAAATGTAACAAAATCAGCAATAACATCATTTACTATAGCAGCACAGAACACATAATGAGAGAGACCACATTCTTTATCACAACTACTCAAGCAACGTTTCCTGAAACTGTGACACAAGCAACTATACGAACGAATCGACAAAAGCATATGGATCAAGAACGCACCTCCGGCGGAACCTCCTGGCCGCCGACCGCGCCTTGCGCTTGCGCTTGTCCCGGGCGTCCTCGCGCCTGCGCCGCCGCCTGACCTCCTCCATGACGCCCGCGCGGGACACCTGCCAGTTGAACCGCCGCAGGAGCTCCTCCCCTTCCACTTCCTCGTCGCCCGCGTCCACCTTCGCGTTGTGGTACTTGGGGTTGGCCGCCGGCACCAGCAACAGCTGGGAGGGGCCGGCGGAGAGGGCGAGGCTGGTGGCGGGGAGCGGCCGCCGCGGGAAGGAAACGAAGGTGGCGTTGAGGCTGGGTTGGAGGAGGGGAGGCGGACGCGACGAGGAGACAGCTGCGGCCGCGGACGTGGCGGCGGCGGCGGCGGCCATGGTGGTGGTGCCGGCCGGCGGATCGGAATAGAGAGGCGTCTGCACACACCTGACAGAACGAACCCACCCACTGTTTGTAGAAGGACCTGGTTGATGGGCATTGCGATTCCCTCCTGAAGTGATACGTGTTTTCCCTAAAAAAAAAAAAAGAAGAAGTGATACGTGTTCTAATTTTTTCCCTCCACATTATTATGCACCGATGGATCAAAAACATTTTGCAAAGATTACTTTGATTAACCGCCATGCAATAATGCTCTGAGTTAGAAACTCGTCATGTCAGGCCTCAAAATTTCATCTTATGTAGTAGCATTGAAGCAATCCTTCCCGTCCTTGTTTAATTACTTAGAAAATTTAATTACTTGATAAATATAGTTGTCATTATAAATAGAACTCCTTTTTATGCAAAGTAGAATGCCATTATTAGCCATGGAATTGGAAGTAAAATATATGAAGTATGTGGCAGTCATCAAATGGACATTAGAGTAACATTGATCGGGACTAAACTCATAGCATCAACTACATGTAGTCATTCTCATTCCACTAGAGATATCTATGTCCAAATTAATGCTATATAATTTGAAAATTTGTAATTATTAATCACAAGTCTAGGACCTATTAAGTATTATTGCTACGCGTAAAATTAGTTAGGACTAAAACTCATAGTATCTACTAGATGTAGTAATTTATATTCCACTAGAGATATAATTAATTCAAACTATTTTATTGTAGTAATTTTGGAGGATTATTAATCACAAGACTAGGAGCTATTAATTGTTAATAATATATAGAATATCATCACCATCGATCTATATATACAACATTGCACAGGGATGTATATAGATATGTTGCATGGTAATGTGGCTGTCATAGTGGTGCTGACCATACAGGGCATGCCCCTTCTATCAACATCTCTAGAATGTCCTTTGCAGTGGAAAGAGCGTCTGCAACATCCTTTCTTACGCCAGTAGTCTGTGCTAGTTCCGAATGGAATACTCCTTTAAACTTAAACAACTCTATAAGAACAAGGTTCGATGTGGGACTGGTGGGGGTAGAAATTTTTTGAATGCCATGATACAGTTCATCCCAAACCTTGTAAAATACTGCCTCTGTTAATTCTTCATCCGTGTCTGAAAATGTGCTAGAAGTAGAACCATCCTCCGGAAGAAATTTCAAGGAACAGTAGATGGAAAACCACATATTGTCGTGTGGCCGTTGGTGCTCTAGAAAGTCTAGACCCATGCGTGAGAAAAACTGCTGGCGCTCTTGTCTAGTCAAATCCAAATCCTCCTTGGGACTGAGCATTTTTGCTCCAAGAATTTTCGGGTGGCGTGAAATGCTCAGCGATGAAGTGAAACCAACGGTCCATAAACATGACACAAATCACTTGTCTCTCAGAGTCATCAGAGAATTTTGTGCTCATGTACTTCTGCATTTCCACGCCAACATCCACGCCCCCCATTTCCCATGCCACCATGAACAGTTGATCTAAAATGCCACGTTTTGAAATTCCATACACGACATCATTGATTGCCCATCTGAAGCAATCATCAGAATTAAGATTGACCTCAGCAAGTCCCGATAATGCACCATAGATGACAAGGTTAGGCCCGACAAGGTAAGCATCCAAGACCACCTTATGAAGTCTCCATTCATCATCAATGAAGTGGCACGCTGTATATAGGACTTCCCCATAGATGGTTTTAGCTGTAGCAACGGCTAAACTGACCTGCCCAGGGTAGCGGCTTAGCTTGGAAAGCAGATCCTTCCTTGTTTCATCAAAGATACCATCACACATTTCCTCAACGACAAGGCGCGATGGCAACTTGAATTCAGGGTTGAGGCTTGCCACGAAGCTCCTGAAGCAGTCGTCCTCGACGAGCGCTGGATCGTATCCGTGCAAAGCAATCAACTGAGCAAGAAGATTGCTGGCTTCTTCGTCGTCTTCCTGGCCTTGCTCGCGATCAGGTAGTACCTCGTCGTCAGAGTGTGATGACGGCGGATCATAAGGCACAGTTTGTAGCACCGACAGCGGAGGATCAATAGAGGCATGTGGTGGCGCTGGTGGTATTGTTGATTGTAGGTGTAGATCCAGACCATGGAAAAACGATGCCGAGGGCGACGACTGCTGATAATACGATTGTGGAAGCTGCGTTGGTTGCACACCATGGAAATCATCGGGAGGAGACAATATTGCAAGATTATTGGACAAGGACGATGGAGGATCCGACCTGGCGTTCACAGCCGACTGAGTCGACCACCCATGCTCGTCAGGGTGTGACATGAGCGGCAGATCGTGGCCGTTCACAGCCAACTGAGCAAGGAGATTGCTGACTTCTTCGCCGTCTTCCAGT
This sequence comes from Themeda triandra, assembly GCA_018135685.1. Lineage (NCBI taxonomy): Eukaryota > Viridiplantae > Streptophyta > Magnoliopsida > Poales > Poaceae > Themeda > Themeda triandra. The sequence goes on from JAENPR010000598.1 coordinate 257,726, forward strand.
TCCGGGCCATGCTCGCGATCAGGTAATTCTTCGTCAGATTGTGAGAGATGATAATAGGGCAATAGCGGTGCAGGATCATTTTGTGGCACCAACAGTGGATAGGGCTGTGGTGGAAGTGTAACCCAGCTGCTGTCATTAACAACCAACTGATTCGACTGGTGCTCGTCAGGGTGTGACGGAGCACAGGAAGGCGGCACTGCTGGGTCTGCCTTCTGTTTGCAAGTTTTTGCGTGCCTTTGCAGGTGGCTTGTGCCGTTTTTAGAGTCCGCGAGGAGCAGCGCTTTGCAGTTGTTGCACCTTGCTTTTCTCCTCCCATCGGCTTCTTCAGGGGTGAAATTCTTCCACACGCTGGACCGTGGCTTTAGCCTTACTTTACGGGCCACAGGAATCTGCTCTTGTTCTCCTCCTGCAGTGCTAGCCTCTGCGGCCACCATGTTCATCTTCTGAGAATGAACTGCCCAAAATTAAGAATGGTACGTGAGAATGAGATGCAGCATCGTCAGCCGGCTCAAAGGAAGAAGAAAGCTCAAATTAAAGCTTTCGTATGTACTTGTGTAATTCGTAAAAAAAGAAAACTACATAGCTAATAGCATATGATCCAAGCATATTACCATTGTCGTTGTAATTCTACCAAATTAAAATTTAAATTGCTGAGCTCGAGATGATCGAGTTTGGCAAAACTTACGGGGTGGTTGGCCTTGAAGTGAATCCGACGACCCATTCCCGAACGTGAACATGAGAACGAACCCACTGCATGCAATCAACCGATTAGGGATGAGCAATTGCAACGATGGATAAAGGAACCAACTAGACCTTTGGCGCGGTCGCCATGGTAGGAAGGTAGAGGAATTTATGCATATTTCGGTGCCAACTGTGGGCAAAGGCGCCGATAAATGATATGTTCATAGGTTTTACCGTCTGACCGGTCCGTCGTGATATCCTGTGTATTCCTGTTTCTTCGAGTGAGCTGCCGTTCAGGTTCAATACTGATAGGTGATAGCTGACAAAACTAGAGACAGAGAGAGCAACCAAAACTCGGTCCAGCTGGAGGGTCATTGTTTCTAATCTATATCTATATCTATATCTATATAATAATAAATTGGCAAAATTTTCGTTGTGTTTTTTTGTCCATCTCCGATTTCTAATCGGATTATGTGTTTTCTCCGATTCTACTAACCGTGTTAGATTCAGTTTTGGTCTAATAAAAAAATATTTTTATTTTCTAAGTTGGTTCGGGCTATTTGCTAATTATAAAAAGACAAAATTTATTCACCAATTTTTTTTATCCAGCCCTCCTTTAACTAACTTTATGAATATGGAAAACCACGATGACACCCAGTTTCAAAAAAAAAAAAAAACTACGTATGACCCTTCTCTTTATAGATAAATATTTTAGATAAATAGGAATCTTAATCCAATTAGATCTCTCTGATCCTGAGTAATAAATAGGAATACTAATCTAAATATAAGATTATAATATATCTCCCTCTGATCTCAAATAAAGTGGATATGAGTTCTAAACCTAATCCAAATAGGCAATAATAAAAATAAAAATCATACAAATATAAGTAAAGGAAACTATTTTGATAAACAAATTAAATGTAACGTATAAGATCCTCAAATAGCAATATAGTTTTACTTTATTTTTTCTCCTAAAATTTCACCCGTGTCCCACCGATCATGCGCATCTCTATCCTGCATTTTCCAAATCATTCACGGCAGCCTTTTCAGCTTCCCAAAAGGCAAGTTAACAGAGTGGAGACGGATATACAAGATAAACTTTAGCATGGTGGGGAGTTTTTACAAATAGAAACCACCACGTACCATGTGCAAGAGGGGCAAATAGAGCAACGCGAGCATGGCACCAGATTGAGATGAAATAAAAAAACAAGAATCAAATCTATCCACCCATACATTAATATGAGAGGGAATAGAAGGCGGACAAGCTTCGGAAGATGTTAAAACTCACCAAAATCACCTAAAGCTTAGTTTTCCCCCAAAATCCTACACTTAGTTTTTCCCCAAAATCATAACTAGGTTATAAAACACTAAATCGAATCTAAAGATAATATCCTTTATTCAGATTAGAACCAATAGAAGAAACAATCAAGCAACCCAAAAGCCACAACCAATTGTCCCCAATTGCGTGACAAAGTCATCCTGAATCAAGAAGGAATATGGAGAAAACAATCAAGAATAAGTGTTAGATGCAAATTTAAATGGATATACCAAAAAAGTCAAAGTGACTTATAATTTGGAACGGAGATAGTACAAGGTTTAATAGGATATTGTCATATTACTGCTGATATAGCTTATATTATGAATTTCACTACACAACATAAATTATAGACTTGAAAAACTTTATAGAAAAAATGAAACATAAATAGACATGTATCAGTCATATCTGTTTTTACATGGTCTCTTTTCTTTCGTTGCAACGTACGGGTATTTTTGCTAGTCTAACATAGAGGACCAAGTCTTTAACCACTACGGCCGAGGAAACCTCTGAACGTTGGGTTTGCCGACGAAGATTTTTACATGTAATTTTATTTGCGCACGCGAGAGACAGAGTCGACCAGTTTGATTTGTTCACCAAAATAGGAAACCGCGGAGCCAGTCGGACGCATCCATATGACATCATATACTACCACAATCTTAGACAAGTACATTGGTATTGATGTTGTCTCATAACTTGACTCATATATAGTGTCATATAATTTTAAGATGACTTAATAGACTATATTTATAATATCTCTTCTTTTAATTTGTCTCATAACAATTCATAATTCCTTAATTTATGGAGAGAGAAAAAATATGATTGTAAGTTACATGACAACAACAACGCATACAATGGTAAAATTATTGTTCATAGTCCTAAATTTTATCTCGGTTGTTTCGCGAAGCAATGATCTTATTCTCTCTCACCTCTCTCTTTCCTCCACATCATCAAAAATTCTATGTGACAATGCATGAGACGGCGAATGAGACCGCTTACATGTAGCAATATACCCACTCTTACGTGGGACGTGGCTAATCGACATGTTCTTGGGCGAAGGACACGAGCTTCCCCCTGTCTCCTCCTTGTTTTCTGCTCTTGTAAAACAGCCAGATGTTTACCAGCTAGGCTAATAACGAATTCACTACTGGGAACGCCCTCATCGCCGACAGCTTCGACAGGCAAGGATCCTGTCGGCAAAGGCTTTTCTGACAGGGTAACTCTGTTCCTGTCGGGAAAGCCCTGTCGGCGATAATCTTGTCGGCAAAGACACCATTCCCGACAGGCACATGTACCCTGTCGGCGAAGGTTCGCCGACAGCCACGTACTCTGTCGGCGAAGGAGACATGGCCCTTTGCCGTTTGCCGACTGATGTGGCTGTCGGCAAAGGGTTTTATTTTTATAAAAAAATCAAAAAGTTACTTTACAAGCCATAATTAATTTTCATTACAAATTTGTACAAAGTTAAGCACTGCCACAATATCCACTATTATGCTGCCAGCACCCCTGCCCAAGTCCCATCAGCTTACCATTATCTGCAAACTTAAGATAAAAATACACAAAAGTTTGAATGAGAACTGATGGTACTAGTACTTGCAGCTAACATTCTTCAGCCTGAGACAAGCTAACTCTATTGACATATAAGTATGTACAGACTAGTAAGCTCCCAGGCAAACAAAAACAAATGAAGCACTATTTTCTATTTAACATTAGTAAGCAAGTATTTCAAGGATGCTATACTGCATATAGTAATTGAACTGATCCTGAACGGCAGTTGTAGATTAGGTGAGCTTGAGGTGACATATGCTTAGAGATAGTTCCATTATGAATGTCAAAGCAGGGCTCCACTGCTCCTTAAGAATGTCAAGACATATGCTTCCATTACTATTGATATTTGGATGGAAGACCTTCGTCATAAAAGATACCTAAAAAATAGATAGTTCAATGTTAGTGAACAGAAACAGAAGACAACATACAGAGAGACTACATGCAAAAAGAAACAGGCCCAAAAATTTGAACCTATCCAAAATCAAACTTAAGTTCAGTGCCAGCAAGAAGTGTATTGGTGATATTCGGAAAAATAAGCAACACAACAATGATGAAAGGAACTGCTAAAATAATGAAATTATGTTTTTATACCATAGAAATATAAGGGTTAGTTGACCCCGCATGTCAAAATCTGGGGATGATAATACATACAAGAATTAACACTGGTACATCTATGAAACATGTAAGTTTTTTTTTTTGACAATGATGAAACATGTAAGTTGATAGCATGAACACCTCTTCACAATAACACATTACAGAATAGACTGACAGAACAACACTTTTCATCTTCCATTTTCTATTTAACAAAATTGACGGCATACAGCTATTCAATCCTATCTAAAGCTCAAATAACCATTTTCTAGTTTGGTGAAAGAACATCTGCTTGGTTTAACTCCAATTAGGTTGCATCTATGGCGTAATCAAGCCTGTTATGGGAAACCTCTTCGAATAGATTATAAAAGCAGAAACTGGAATAAACAAGATAACTCACATGGGTTATACACTTGTTTCCCCTATAATAGCCTAGACGATACAGTAGAGTAACAAGCAGGCATCAAGAAACCGTTGGACTCAAAACAGGATACTTCTACCAATTTCACGGAACTGATGGAGCAAACCTCAAACGATCCTTCCTAATGCATCAAGTGGCCTGTCTTCCCATCTAATGGACACAAATGTACTACGATAACAAGTAATGCAACTCAATTCGATATTTCATCCACATTCATTTGCAGTGTATACCCTGCACATGGCCACCATACTGAAAAAAAAGGAGGAAACACCTGAACAAGAGGGAGCAGGTAGGCGAGCATCTTCCCGGAGCCAGTGTGGGAGCCGAGCACGACGCTGGTACCGGCCAGCACCGCGGGCACGCCGACGCACTGGATCTCCGTGGGCGTGGAGATGCCCATCTCGCCGAGCGCGGCCATCACCTCCTCCCCGAGGCCGAGCTCCTCGAAGCTCTCCGCGGCCTCGACCCTCTTCTTATTCCCCTTCCCCTGCTGCGAGCCCCGCTCCGCGCCCCTCGAGGCGCCGGGGGAGGAGGAGGAGGAGGAGGCGGACGCGTCCTTGAGGTGGCGCAGGCGGAGGCGCTCGAGCAGGAGCTCGTGCCGCGGAGGGGGAGCCGGAGCGGTGGTGGGGCCGACGACGGGGGCCGCGGTGGAGAGCGCGGCCCGGAGGAGCCGGAGCCGGGAAGGGGACGGGCGGGAGAGCAGGAGCTCGTCGCGCCGCCGCGAGAGCCGCTCGCCGGTCGCGAGGCCGACGCGAGCTCCGCGGGCAGCCACGAGGCCCGCACGCCGCCGACGGTGGGAGGGAGCAGCCGGCCGGTGTGGGAGAGAGAAGGGAGTGAGATGAGGGAGAGAGGGTGGCGGCCGGTGAGAGGGAGCAGCCGGCGGATCCGGATGGAGAGGGTGGCGGCCGGTGCTGTGGGGAGTGGGGGTGAGGAAGGTAGGGTTTGGGTGTTTTATATAAGGGATGGGGCCATTGGGCCTATTGGGCCGGCTTCTTTACCGGCCCGGCCGATGAAACAAGGGCTGTCGGCAAATCTTTTTTATTTTTTGTTTTACATCTTTCAAATTCAAAAGCATGAGAAGATGCACTTTTTTGAAATTCAAACTTTTTCTATTGTCCTAGTATATTGTTTAGAAGCACATGTTCAAATTTGAGACTTTTTTATAATATTTTGCTATATTTCACTCATTTATTTCATTTACTTGAATTTTTTTGGATAATTCAAAATTGAGCCAAGTGTATAAAATAATGAAATCTAGCCATTCAAAAAATTATGTTCATGTTGGAGAGTGAATATTATGGCCGTATCTAGGAACTCACTCAAAATTTTGAACGACTTGTTCAGAAAACATGACCATTCATTTGTGAGAGAAGTGTTTTTTAATTATATAAAATGTAAATGAAGTCCGAAAATCACCAAACTTGTCGAGGTGTCATGTTATCGCATGAAGAGCCTATGATAAAAAATTTAGAATGTTTCGAGCAAGTTGTGACATCGGATGTCTAAAACCCAGACAACTCCACATGCAACCACAAGTGATCCAATGTGGAGATGTCCAGGTTTTAGCCATCCGATGTCATAATTTGCTCAAAACATTCTCAAATTTTTACCACAGCCTTCACATACGATGGGATGACACCTCACCAAGTTTCATGATTTTCGGACTTCGTTTGCATTTTATATAATTAAAAAAACACTTCTTTCGCAATTAGATAGTCATGTTTCATGCATAAGGAGTTAAACATTTTGGGCGAGTTCCTAGATATGATCTCAAAATATACTCTCTAACATGAATATAATTTTTTGAATGGTTAAATTTCATTATTTCATGCACTGAGTTCAAATTTGCTTTTTCGAAAAATGCAAGTAAACAAAATTAATTGAAAATATATAGCAAAACATTATAAAAAGATTTCAAATTCAAAAATATGATTGAATACAATGTAGAAGGACCACAGAAAAAATTTGGACTCAAGAATCAAAAGAAAAATTCAATTCTTTGCCTACTGCTTCAGCTGTTCTTTCCCGACAGGAATTCTAAGGCTGTCGGGAAAGGGTTTCTTTCCCGACAGCATATATAGGCTGTCGGGAAAGGAAATCTTTCCCGACAGCCCCTGCCTTCGGCTGTCGGTAAAGCCCTGGGCTGTCGGGAAAACCCCAGTTTCCCGTAGTGATTGTCGGGTGCTCAGGTCTTCAGGATGGTTGGAATGCCAACAATGTGCGCAATTAGCTCAGGAAAAAACAATCTACAGATGATATAATAAACATATATAGAAGCCTAGCTAAAAGTATATGAGTACGGAATGCAGTATGCACGGGACCAGGGTGTGCGACGTCTGATTGTTGAGACGGATTGCCAGGTTCTTGTAACTCTGTGGGGCAGCCGTGACAAGCAAAGATCAGACATTGCCCCCAGTGCTGCAGCAAATGGAATCTCTGGGCCGGAGCTTTGATGATTTTAATTTGGTTTTCATTAATAGATCTTGTAATAGAGTAGCACGTGAGAGTGCAAAACTTGTGACTCGTGAATGCCCGGTGGTGGAGTGGCTTATAACCCCACTGGGTTTGCGAGATCTCATGGTTGACGATTGTAATTCTGATTATGTGTTAATATAAGCTCTGGTCTTATGCTGTTTATACATGTTTCAATGTAGCTATATTTTTTTTAGATAATGTAAAGTAGCTATATGTTAATTAGCCTTCCACTATTACAAAATTGATTTTTTTGCAAGACACCCTCAAAAACTTAACAAAAGCGGACACTACTTTTCCCCGCTACGGTTAATGCATGTAATTAACCGAGGCGGACAATTTTTATTTATCGAGGCGGACACTTTTGCCCACCTCGGTTAATAGCCTATTTACGGAGGCGGATGTCTTATAATGCCCGTCCCGGTAATCGATTAACAGTGGCGGGCACCGGCGACTGCCACGGTGGAGTCATGATTAGCCATGACCTTGTAACCGTAGCGGTTGCCTTTGCCCGCCACGTTAATCCAATATGCCCGTCAAAGTTAAATAATTTGTAGTAGTGTTCATGGCTACAAGCATTTTGTCGTGGATATGCATGGATTTAGACAGCGAGAGCTCCATCGGCACTTCTACTAAGTCCGGACGATCAATATCGACAAATAATAATAGATAACGAGAGCTTCTACTAGCAAATAAACACATGATGAATCTATGAAGATTCAAAAAGTTTCGGCACAAGAAATCCGAAAGTACGTAGTATTATTGGGAAAAAAGCACATGGAGTTACAGTACAAGAAAATAACGATGACTCAATACGATGGCGTTGGACAGATATCCAATTTGAAGGCTCGTTTAAGAAACTCAGAGTAACGCCAATTTGGAAAGCAGGGGTGGAGCGCCTAAATGCCAATTCTTTGCTTGGATACTCCTTCACGAGAAGATACTCACTTCCAACAATTTATCGAAGCATAATTGAATACATGACCCAATTTGCAAACTATGTGAGGTTGATCCAGAACACCAAATCACCTATGTAAAGATTTCCCTTTCTCAAAGCAAGTTTGGTCATATTTAAAACAATGGCTGAATCTTTGGGTGCTTGACTCCGTGGAATGAATGGAACACTACACAATTACTGGTGCAAATGTCGTGCGAAGTTTCAAAGAAGACAAAGGAAAAATAAGATGGAATTATGATCTAATTTTGGTGTATTTGGAAGGCAAGAAATAAAAGGGCTATTCAACAAAAAAAATCTCTACAAACCATTGCAAGTTGCTCTCCTATGCAAGGACGACATTCAGCAATACCAGTTGGCAACAAGGCAATAATAGTCAATGCAGAGTAGCATTTTTTGGTTTTGGCTTTGTTAGCTAGGGAGTTGATTTTTAGTTGGTGTGTTAGATGGCCTGTGTGCCGTACGCGTAGTAGTTGGCTCTCATGCCTTAGTTGTCGACTTGTTTTTGTTTCGTGTAAATCTGCTGTAAATAACTCTATTTTTTCTTTTTATACATCTAATAAAAATTAGCAAACCTTTTGCCACCTTTCTAAAAAAAAAAATTTTGAGATACGCACCATATTATAGAGCGTCTATTAGGAAAAAAAAAACTATAATTTTTGAGCTAAAATAAAATTTCTAGATTTCTTAACAAGATTAAACTAGATTTAAGAACTTTTCTAAGATTAAACTATGTTTTTCAATTTTTCATACACAATTTTAGATAATAATTTTTTAAAATTTTGTTTTTAAAGACTATTTTGGATATTTTTTTAATAAAAATATTTGTAGTCTCTGATTTACCAAGTTTCAACTTAGTTTAATTTATCCCTTCTAACATGGTTCCACATGAGTAAAATTTATCCCTTTTGACATGGTTTCACATCAAGACCACCACCAAAACCACTTGGGGCTTAGAAAACTGATTTTATAGATCAGATTGGAGAATTGGATAGTTGAGGGAGGTAATTTTTTTTTTTCAAATAAATAACTGGGATGAGCATTGCCATTCAGGGGATGGGATGGCTGGGATGGATAATGTTGCTAGAAGGTGGGGAGGAACTTTTTGCATACTATGGTAGATCTTCTCATTGGGAGGGCGAGGGCAGCAGTGATCAATGCTGATCTGTTAGTACATGCATGGGTCGAGCATTGCCGTTCAGGTGACCTGGAGGGATTTACATAATCATTGTCAATTCTCTGTTTGGCGATGTACGAGTTTCTGTCATAAAATAGCAATTATGGATCAGAATTCCATTTATGATGTTCCTTCATTTCATAAATGCAGATTGGGTGGATAAGTTTTTCAGCAACTCTCTCAAGCCTTATAGTAAGCACCTTGGTCACCAATTTGTACAGACAATTTAGTAAACAGATAGGTCTATACTGTTGAATTATTGAGGCATCTGATTTCTTAGGTAGCAGGGTTATAATGCCATAATTAATTCGACTTATGTTCACTTTGCCTTTATGAAAATCATCAAATAATTGGATAATATCCTCCTTCACTATATCCCAACAAACTTGGTAAAATTCTATATGGATTTTGTCAAGGCCAGCTGCCTTATTCTTTTTCATTAGGTATAGGGCCTCCTTAATTTCATTTTCTGAGAAAGGTTTACATTTCAACATTCTCCAAATCTGATACTTGAGGAAGGTCATGCCATAGGCCAGGATCAATATGTATATTATGTTCCTCCTCAGGCCCAAAAAACTCAGAATAATATTCTATAGGGATTTTGTCAGAGCCAGCTGCCTTACTCTTATTCATTCTCTACTATAAGGGAAAACTTCTCCTAAGAATTTGAAGCAAACAAACTCACTCTGGCCCACATTACATCAAACAAACTCACCTCCTAATTAACCTACATCCCCTAATCTTGGAAACCCCCTAATCTCAGAATTTTGCGACGACGACGGCTCCCTAACCCTCCCGTCCGTGCCTCCCTAGGTCGCGACGACGGCGATAGCCCTGCCGTCCATGCCTCTCTCTGGGTCGCGACGACGACGCCCTGCAGGGTCACGACGACGACGGCCCAACGCCCTCCCGTCCCGTCCGCGGAAACTGAGGCGCCTACCTGGGTCGATCGACAGCAACGTGCCACGCGCCCAGATCTGTGTGCGCTGTCCGTGCGTCGTCCGTAGCACGGCCAGCGACTTCGTTCCAGCTGCTCGTGCGATCGCGATTCGCACCGTGATTGATTCCCCGAGCGTGCGTGCAAGCCGAGACCGCACGGCGACGGGCCGGCAGCACGGGCGCGCCATGTGATTGTGCAGCGAGCGCGCTGCCGCGAATCTTGTTGTTGTTGCCCGACACCGGCAGCGGCAGGCAGGCAGGCCGCCATGTGTTCTCGGCCGGACCCGGAACGGTGCCGGCTGCGTGCCTCCGTCCGTGGATGCTTCTATTTTTCTTGAGCTTGAATTATAGGTTTTTCTCTTGAGCATTACCAGTTTTTTTCTACAAGGTAAAAACTGTATGAGATGAATATTTTTGTTGCTTACAGTCATTTCTTAATCTTATATATTTCTCTTCGGGCATAATTTACTTTATGACAAGAAGAAACCCGATTTCTTAACATTCTAGCTTTTCCACTTTCATGGATGAACACGGGCTTCACGTGTGTGCTAAAATTGCATGATTAGGAAAGGGGTTATCCTGAATCTGAATTACGAAAATTAAAGGTATCAACCTGAACCTGAACTAGACATTATTGTTGCTATAGTCAGAAACTTCTCTAATATTTTTATCTTTTTTAACTCCGGATCTTTGCTTGCTTCTTATGGCTCCCAAAAAGAAAGAAATGATCAATACCACCATGAATATCTTGCTCATTCATAATTTTTTGTTGTTGACTCCATGATTGTAGGTTCAGATCAAACTCAAGCTATGCAAAGTGTTTCCATTGTTGACTCCATGATTGTAGGTTTAGAATAATTCACCCCTCTCATATTGGTGGTTCCGCCCATGCATATTATTTAGAAGAGCAGGAGATTTGCAAATGTTGTACTTAAAATTATCTTGTGGACAAATATCATTATTGCGGAAGGATTGGTGTGGAAAGTGAAAAATGGTATAAAATTCAGAAATTTGAAAGGTAAATGAATCCGTGGCCTTATCAGGGCACATATATTTATTTATTGGATTCATTTTTGCCATATAGGCAGATTGGTGGCGATGGAGGGATCTATTTTTATGCTGTGATTGCAACAGATACATGGATGGGAACTTTAGGGAGAGCGATGAAGATTATGTCAATTCTATTATGCTAGAATCAGGTAATTCTGCACACAAGGTTTGAATTTCTATGTTCTGCCAGTTTATCACAAGTATCTTATTACTATGCAAAACAAAAAACGGCATGCTTTCCATTGCAGTTTGTAGTTTATCTTCTATGTTTCTTTGCACCCATACAACTTCCACGAAGCAGTGAGGTTCTGCGATCATGCGACTGCGAGGTCGTATAATATGGAGGGGATAATCAAGGAGCAGAGCGTGTTTACAAGGGGTGGTCGAGCATGCGTGCTTGCCTGATAGGCTTATAGTTACATGAAAAAGGGAGCTGGAATTATCTGCTATATGTTTCTGAAGATACTTGCTTGCTAGGCTCTAGAGTTACATGTAAATAACTTTTGAATGTTTCTAAATGCAGGATGAAAAGACAAGGCACTTGAAATTGTTGGTATTTTAGAAAACTACCCTGATGGTATCTATGAAACTACCATTTTGCACATGCAGAAACTATTATTTGTTTTTACTTCTTTCCTGGTCTCTTTCTTAAGCTTAGGTATATGTTTCCACCTCTTTGCTTAGTCCTCTTTTTGAAAAGCATTGGTTATATTCCTGATTTCCTGTGTGCAGGTTCATGTAGACCAAATTAAATTATTGCTGCTAAATTTGCTTTTGCATTTACTTCATTAGTCTGGAAGAATGATTACACATAATTTACTTGAATGCTTGTATCTTGGTTTGCTTCAAGGGCGGTGAGATAAGGACAGGCTCAGCGAGGGCGGCCTAGGATGACGCATGGCTTCAGGTCACCAGAGTTGGCATGAATCAGCGACGACCTCAGCGTGGCACGAGGTGGACGTCGTGGCATGGCACGGCTACCTACACCATCGGTGGACCGAGCAGTGGTCGCGGCTAGGTTCTGTGGCGCGATGCTCATGCCCTCGGGGAGACGGAGGCAGAGGTATTAAGCAGATTGTAAATTAGATGGTTGAGGCGAGACAATTTATTATGCCTTAGTGTGCATAATTGTTTTCAGATTATACACATGGCCATATATAATTGCACGAAGCTTGAACTATGGAAAAATATTGTCGTTTTATTATTTTCATGTGCATCCCTGAAATAAAACTGTAGCGTTAGCACGGGCACTATACTAGTAGGTATAGAGTGTTTGATACATGGCAAAAATAAAAAAAAAGTGCCTTCATACCCTGAATGCTTTTAGCATAGTTTTGCACCACATCAGGTGCAAATGGATTAAACTTTAGGCCCCCCACCCCCACCCCCCCACCCGCTTTGTCCACATTGGATCCGATTGGCCAACACACCACCCGCGCCCCCCCACAAAAAAAAAAAAAGGGCTTAAAGTACAGGCCAAAAGTTTTGCCGTGGAAAAGAAATACCCTGTAGAACCTCCACAATATGGGTGATGAAAATGGTTCTCTTGCGTTTCCAGGTGCTTCCCCGACTTGCCCTCTTCTTCAGGCTTAGGATCTCCTAGCTTTGTCTCTAAGTCAGTATTGTCACGTTATGGTCATTGGCACTTGAATTTCCTAGTTGAGAGCTAGGTTGGGTTGCAAGCGGGATATATGTTAATTTTTTGCAAAGAACAGAATAAAAGAGTATTTCGTTTTCTAAAAATAAAGCTCTTATATGGGGAACACCAAGATTTCATAAATTAATTAATTCGACATTTTGTTCTCCAGACTGGAATGTTGGCTTAATTAACAATCCTGTTTCACTAAAGTAGAACAAAGTTCGTGTACCCCTTCCAATTTTGTTTTTCCTTTCTTGACATATGTTCGTCGTTTATCATTTTTACAGTGAATGAAATATCATACTGAAAGATCAATTGCAGTGAATGAAAGGACTCCAACCAATGGCTGTCTTAAAAGCTAAAAAAAGGGACTCCAACCATAAATTTGAGTTTGCTTAAGGTCGCTTAGTGCTATTAACACAACGGATAAAGCTTAAAGAAGACTTGGCATCAGTGGATCGAATTTCATCATGCACATCTGTGATCTGACTGAGTATATATGAGCAAGAAAGAACACAGCTGAGTCACGGAATTAGCTTTGAGAGGTGATGCACATCGATTTTGCTGAATTTGGAGATGAGATGGCGTGTAGGTAGCGACAAAAGCATATTTATAACCGAGTCAGGTAAAATAAACAACTGTGTAAAAGAGCTAAGTACGAAACATCAACCTATGCAAGCTTCCTAAACCACAGAACCTTTGCAATCCTTTATTCCTGGCTTCGATAACTCTGGTTCTCGTTATGCCAACTTGGGAATTCAGCTAAGGCGGATTCCTTCTTATCAGTGGTTCAAGCAAGGCACAAGTCACCATAAAAATCATTTTTCTTGAAGAAATCCATAAAGCTCTTATTTTTGGGATAATTTTGTTTCCTCCCCTCTAAAATAACCTAGACCATTGCCTGCCGCCCGTGAGCCACTGACAACCTCCTGGCCTGAATCATCTAAAATGATCTTTTTAAATCTGTCTAGCTCGCTCACACGATTTTTTATTGTAGTGCAACATGATTGGGCCAAGATCGGCATGACAATTTTGCAGCCGCAAAATAACAATTTTCTGAATGAGCACTAGATCACTGAATAAGTGTCTGCTGCATCAGAATTCATCTTTTCCCCACCATAAAAAATTAGCATCAGAATTCTTGTGAGAACACACCAGCCATTGTACATTCATCCACAAGAACTAAATACAGAAAAATCAGGTATTTGCAGCAGTCAGGAGGGTTCAGGTATTTGCAGCAGTCAGGAGGGTTTGCTTCACTCTGAGACATAACACACTGAACAAAGCCAGCTTTACATCACTTCTCCGTGCTTTGTTTTTTTTTTTTTTTTTTGAAAGATCCGGTTACCCGGCTTTGTTGATTAATTTAAGGAGGAAGCAAATGCCTATCACATGTGCGAGGAGCGCTGCCCAGATCAGCCTAAGCTGCCTGGGTTTGAAACTAGAAACAATTACTCACTACCGGGGTTTACAACCAAAGTAGGCTTTAGTGCCTTGCACCCTGCCGAAGACCAGAGCATCGCCTTGTCCTTTATTTCCTGGAACAGGGTACCCGCCTCCTTTCTTTCTTCCCTAAACACCACTGCATTCCGCCTCTTCCAAAGTGTCCTGAGCGTCAAGATTGATAGCGTGTGTGCTTTCTTCTCTCCGTTGCTCAGGAGCTGGCTGAAACACTCTATCAGGTCAGGTTTTTCTTCCCATGATGACGGCTGCAAGGTTGGACACAAGCTCCAGGTTGCCACAAGCTGCCACACTTGGCGAGAGTATGGGCATTCAAAAAACAGGTGATGAGCCGTTTCCAGGTTCCGTTCACATAAGGCACAAAAGTAGCTGTTCTTCCATTGGCGCAATTGTAGCCGGGCTGCAGTCCACAGTCTATTTTGCAGTAAAAGCCACAAGAAGAACTTACATTTCGGGGGCGCCCATGCTGTCCAGATCAGTTTGGGGAAGATGGATTGCACTTGCCCAGCGAATTGAACCATATATGCCGATCTGGTGGAGTATTGCCCCAAGCTCTCAAGTGACCAGACAATGACATCTTCATCAGCACTGTCAAGGTTCAGATTGGTTGAACTGATTGCCCTCCATAGCCGAAAGTACTCACTCATTAGATGATGGTCCAGGTTGTGTGCAATATCATGAATCCAGTTGTCGTCTTGGAGAGCATCTTTGACCGTTCTGTTCTTCCTTTTACTATGGGCATATAAGCGCGGAAATAAGCTTGCCGGGGACGTACCATTGATGCAGCTCGATGTCCAGAAGCAGGCCCTTTTTCCATTCTTGACCGTCACAATCGTTGCAGCACTAAACAGCGCTCTGTCATCGTCGTCAACCGGCAAGTCTGTACCGACCCACGGTCGTTCTGGGTGTCCCCATTGGAACCAAATCCACCTCAGGCGCAGAGCCCTGCAGAATCTCTGCAGATCGATGATGCCCAGTCCACCGTACTCCACCGGCTTTGATTTCGCTGTTGCCTGCCCACAGAAAGCGTCGCCTCACTTTATCAATATCGGTGATGAGTTGCTTCGGTGCCTTGAGAGAGGTCAATAGGTATACAGGCATGGCGCTCAGGACTGATCGTACTAGTTCATGCCTTCCAGCTGGGTTGAGCAGCCGATCCTGCCAGGAAGCAAGCTTCGTTCCTGCCTTGTCCACAAAAGGCTGGACATGTACCACTTTTAGTCTCCCCAGGGACAGAGGCAAACCCAAATAGGTGATGGGGAAGTTAACCCTTTTTCCCCTGAAGCCTTCGAGGAGGACATGGTCCAGATTAATCTCAGAGCACCTGATTGGAGTCACTGCACATTTATTGATGTTAAGCTTGAGTCCTGTCGTGGAGCCGAACTGGTCCAAGATTCCAAATAGGGCCATGACCTCTTCCCGGACAGGGTTGACAAAGATTACAGCGTCATCAGCGTACAGGGACAGTCGCAGCCGTGCATTTCTCCCTCTTAAGTGGCGAGAGCAGGCCATTCTCTGTTGCCACCTCCAGCAGCCTGTGCAGTGTGTCGATGGCTAGTATGAAAAGGTATGGCGATAGGGGGTTGCCTTGCCGGAGACCTCTGGCGTGCTTGATTTGTTGACCCTCAGCTCCGTTAAGGGGGACCCTTGAGTGTGAGGAAGAGAAAACGATGGTGATCCACTCCCTCCACCTAGCACTGAACCATCGCTTCTCCAAAAGCTCTGCATGTATTCCCAGGAGACTGTGTCAAAAGCTTTTGAGATGTCCAGCTTGAAAAGCAGGGCTGGTATTTTCTTCCGGTGGTAAGATCGTGCCAGATTCCGCACATACATGAAGTTATCTTGTATGCAACGGCGTTTGATGAACGCACTCTGTGACGCCGAGATCAAGTTATCCATGTAGGGGGCAAGACGAACCGCGAGAGCCTTTGTCACAAATTTACCAGAGTGGACTAGACTAATTGGCCTATAGTCTTTTGGGTGTTCTGCAGTTTCAGATTTTGGTATCAAGGTAATGTTAGCACCATTCATCAGCTGCATTGGCCCCGCTCTCAGGTCATGGAGACTGTTCATGGCCGCCAGAATATCAGACTTTATTATGTCCCAGCACCTCTCCGTGCTTTGGTCACCAATTGGCTAGAATCGATTTGGAAATACCTACTCAATTTTCTGACTGACAGGAAGAACTGAAGCTGGAGTTGTTGAAACTCTTCTGCAGTGCAGACAAATATCATGCTTCAATTTCTCGACTATCTCTACCTGTAAGAAGGAAACTCTCCGGCAGGGAGCTCCCAGTTGTCATTCTCCTCATCATCAGTGGCCTGTTCCTTCGCCCCCTGATCATCACTGATAGGGTATGGGCCCTTGAATCGTCTGCAGCAGAGTGATTGGGCTCAGTTAGCAAGAGTTAGGAGCTTCTTATATTGTTGCTACTACTCAAATGAACTAGATGAACTTGAGAAGGACCAAAAACAAATCCCTTATCTCTTTTAGAAAGGTGGGATGTGCTTGATGCCAGATTATGCAAAATTCAGCATTAAGCTTGCTGAAACTTTGGAATGGCCAAAAACAAATATGTCTTTAGAAAGGGAAGATGCCCTTGATGCTGGATTTTGCAAAAATCAGCATAAAATTTGCCGAAATCTTGGAATGGCCAAAGACAAACATGTCATCAGAAAGGGGAGATGCAGCCTGGATGTAAGATTTTTGCAAAATTCAGCATAAATCTTGCTTAATGTTGCAAACACCAATTCCTTGCAGTTGAACATACCAGGGGATGCTCACTGTATTCATGATGAAGAAACACCCCACTTCTCATGATGATGATGGAACACGAAACAGCATAAATATCAAAGACAAAAACTAGATCATGAATGGACCATTTCACATGCACATCTATTTCCATTCGGAGAAATGATCGATGCTGGGATGCTAATGTCTGTAAAACTAGCTGTCCGACCTTCGGGATGATGAATGTCAACAGTAGAATGGTTGGCAACTTGGAATACTAATGTCTAATGATTTTGGCAATCGAACTGTTTTTTCTCGAATACGCAAGATTTGCGCATCATTGTATTTAAGTGGAAGAAAGTTTTACAAGGTTTTTCTGGGGTGGATACAAGATTTTAAATGCGTCCCGCCACCCTCAGTTCCATATTTGATCACATAGCATCGTAATGTAGTGCTTTACGTACAACAACTAACACTTGCAGTTTGGCCTCAAATTAAGCTAAACTGTAACAAAATTAGCAATTACATCATTTACCAAGAACACATAATGATAGAGACCACAGCATTCATCCCAAGTTGCCAACTACAGAAACAACGTTTCCTCAGACTCTGCTCAATCCGATCAACTACACCATACGAACGAACTGAACTTTAAAAATATATCGATCAAGAATTGAACTCTAAAACTATAACGATCAAGAACGCACCTCCGGCGGAACCTCCTGGCCGCCGACCGTGCCTTGCGCTTGCGCTTGTCCCGCGCGTCCTCGCGCCGCCGACGCCTCCTGACCTCCTCCATGACGCCCGCGCGGGACACCTGCCAGTTGAACCGCCGCAGGAGCTCCTCCCCTTCCACTTCCTCGTCGCCCGCGTCCACCTTCGCGTTGTGGTACTTGGGGTTGGCCGCCGGCACCAGCGACAGCTGGGAGGGGCCGGCGCAGAGGGCGAGGGTGGTGGCGGGGAGCGGCCGCCGCGGGATGGAAACGAAGGTGGCGTTGGAGGTGGGTGGGAGGAGGGGAGGCGTACGCGACGAGGAGACGGCTGCGGCCGCGGAGGTGGTGGTGGCGGCGGCGGCCATGGTGGTGGTGCCGGCTGGCGAAGACGGATCGGAATAGAGTTGCGTCTGCACACCTGGCAGAACGAACCCACCCACTGTTTGTAGAAGGACCTGGTTGATGGGCCTGTTGGGCTTCAGGTTCATTAGGCTATGTGCTTTCTCTTCAAGGATTTAGCCCACGGATTAGCAGAGAGCGGATGAAATCTGCAGGCCGAATAGATTACTTGGATTAACCGCCGTACAATAATGCTCTTCGGTTCGCATCTATTAATTTTACTCCTTATTATAAATTTTTTTGCTTACACACCAAGTTTACACAAAGATTATCACAGAAGCATAATTATATAAAATATACATGTTGCTTGGTACATATATCTGTCATTATAAGTAGAACACCTTTTTAATATGTTTTGGTGATATATGCAAAGTGGAATGCCATTATAAGCCTTGGAACTAGAAATAAAATATGGTGTGATGGTCATCAATAGATTAGCCACAAGCCTTGGAGTTACGAACTATTGCTAAATTATAGAAATTTTTTTCACCATGTATATTTTTTTCTAGAACTGATTTTAGAGCCGTGTTTTATTAAGGCGAAAGAAGTTTTGGTACAACCGATTGCAAAGAACCCCGTGTTTCACCATGTATACTAGTGTATAGGCACGTGCGGCACGCACGTGCAGACATTAATAAAAGTTCACACGGATGAAATCACAAAGAAAACCAAATAATAATAGTTTCGTGGATATACGACAAATATTTGGTTACAATACTATGCTGAAAGTCCATTGAAACAAGTTAATTTATTATGTTTGAGCCCATTTGTTTTGATACCAATCAATTTATTATGTACAATCGCTAATAAATGAAACAACTAAAACATAGATATTTCTACTGAAACTAAAATTGGTGAACCATTTAAATAGGAGCACAAGGATCTGTTTGTTTTACAATAGAACCTATCACCGCTTCTAAAGTATAAGATGTTTGAGTTGTTTACAAAGCACATTGTTTTGAGTTGTTTATAAAGTAAATATCTTTGCTTATATTTTACTGTATCATTTTGGTTAAAAAAAGTTAGGACATCATATTTTTTGGCACGACAACATCAACAAATATTTGCACATCACTTGTGCTCCTCGGTCAAGCAATAGCCAAAGGAAACTTATAGTTACATTGTGTTTATAAAACTTATAGTTGCCTTGATTTTATAAAAGAATAAGGAATATCATCAAGTTATCAAGTTTATATTGTATCCTTCAGATTTGGGAAAACAAAATAGCTGGGAAAAATTATCAGCATTCATTTGAATAATTTAATACAGATATATCCCTTATATAGCAGTAAAAAGACTGAAAGAAAAAACACAGCATGGATGAAGTCTACGCGACATTCTTGAGAACTGAGATCTAACATGCTCATTAAGCTGCAGCAACAAGGCGAATTGCAACAGACTTTCAGGAGTCATCACCTGCTGTCCTAAAGTCCATACAACCTGCAAAACCAACAAAAAAGGTAAAGAAAACCCCAATTATCTATCTGTACAAGTCTAATATATATAGAAGACAATAACTTTCACGTGACCACTTTACAAGTTACAGTTATAGACATACAAAGAAATTTCTTCAGCTCTATGCAAACTATCAAGTTTAAGGGGAGAACATAGCAAAAGAATAAGATAGCACAGCATCCATAATTATTTATGCGTACGAAACCATTTGTCAAAACAATAGTAAACCAGTGTGATCCTACATTGGAATAAAATATTTTAGATGGTACATGCAAAAAAATTACTGCAGACAGTGTGATCCTACATTGGAATAAAATATTTTAGATGGTACATGCAAAAAAATTACTGCAGACATGGTTTCTGATTGTATGTACCATGGTAGTTTTTCTCTTTCATTATGCACAATCAAGTAGCTTGTTTGATACTGATATCACCGGGGAGAAATCTAGGAGCCTGATTTCAATCAGTGTTTCCCTTTACTTTACAAAAACCTGCAAGTCTAATAAGTTAACTATTTCTGCACATTCTAAAACCTGATGAGTTGACTATTTCATTAACATACAAGCATTATCCTGAAACTGATTGGACAGTTGAAATGTACGACCTCATTGTCTTGTTCCTATATGAAAAGTGATTTATGGAGAAGTGGTAAGAACACTACCTTGAATATTGTGAAAAATAAATTGCACGTGAAACCTATCTCACAGGGTCTTCCACTGTCACCATGTGAAACAATATATTCAGACAAAGATTACCTGTCTAAAAGTTCAACTTCACGGCCTGCAACGTGGTTGCGGTCGACAAGGTCAATCTCGCCGGCCACCAGCTGTGCAAACACAGACTCACAGAGGCACCTATGGGAGGCAGAATGCGGTGAGCTAGCTGTGAGGCTCCTGATGCCAAAATGGATTTACTTGTAATAGACAAGGGCGATGTAGGAGATTGCATGTGAGTAGAGATAGGAAATAAGATGTGTTAGAGGAAATGCAATTAATAATATAATTGGCTTATAGCCAAGCAAATACTGATGCGGAAGAGAGAAGAGAAGAGAGAGATGCCAATAAACTTTGCATGGCAGTTTCTGTTGTGGTAACACTAATTCCTTTGAATTATGAAGAATAAATGGAGAGAAACACAAGCCAATAGTTTATGTCATTCTTTGCTTAAAAGGAATTGATGCTGACCTATATAACTATTTTCTGAAATAGTTTAAAACCAGATTGGCAAGAATCTATGCTGTTATGACGTCTAACCTTGAGAAATAGTTCAGATTCCACATAATGTACCATGGATACTACCTAAAATATACTAAGGAGTCTTCCAAACTGACATTCAAAGCCATGAAAGAGTTGAAGCAAATACTATACCCATCGTTGTTTAGCAAACAAATTGTTAGGATGCATTCCAAACAGTTAGGACATTCAGAGAAAGCTGCAAAATATACCTGCACAACCTATGAGCTTCTACCCATTTCATGAACGCAGGATCCTTTTGATCTGTTGCTAACAAAAGGAAACAAAAATTGGAAATCTATGACTTAATTATGAATCATGATACACAATGAGAATGGAAAGGTCTTGCATATCGGCTCTTCAAAGACAGCTAACAAGAGTTCATATTTTTTAATTCGTACTGAAACTTTTGCACAAGAGAATAAAATATATAGGTTAATAAGTATAATAAGAAAATAAATTATTCAACAATGGTTAAATATATCGAGAAGGGGAACACACACCCTACGACTTCTGCGGAGGACGTTCAGTCCACCTCGAGAAGGATTAAATTAGACTCAAATCATCATGAATAAATCTTCTCAACACAGAGAAATTTCCGTCTCAAAAATCAATGGAGTAGATCCATTCATTGGTATGGGAAGTGGGAACAACTGCCAGTACGTAGCATTTGGGATGGGATGTCGGAACACGCAAATGGAACTCACCTGAAGTGGGAAGTCCAGCCAAACTGCTCTATCGACCCACCTCGCAACCGGACGCCAGCCCTGCACGCAGGAACCACGGCGGCGAACCGCTCCCTCGCAATGCTACTCATCCGCCGCCGCCGCTATACGATTCTCCTCCATGAGACCATGACTGGATGCTGCTGGTGCGCTCCTTCTATATCCGACACTTTCCCTGCATGCGTTGCCCCTTCCAATCCAGTTCTCCTCTATGTATTTCACTTCTCCTCGTCTGCATCACCCACAATCCCTGGTGGTGCACGACCCTGCCCACTGGAATTATGGCCGCGGCGATGGCGAGGCCTTGAATCGGAAGGAACGGAGGAAGGACGGGGTGACGACCGAAAGCACGAGGACGGCTTCACGGCTGCGGCATGATCCATGGCGGGCGGCTTGAGGACGGTTGTCGCGGAGACGGGATCGTGATCTGAACGGAGGAACGAAGGAAGTTGCGGCGATACGTCCACAAGGAACGACGCTTCTGGTGTGTGCGGGAGGGTGCGGTTGGCGGCGTGGCCGTTCGGAGACGCTGGTGCATGCGGGTATAAAGAGTGGGTAAAGATTTCTTCCGTGTAAAAAGTTTCGGCCTTGACGCTGGATTGCGTAGGAAACATGTATGTATCCTATGTCAGATGTCAGGAAACATGAGGGGGTCCACATATCAGTTTCTCTGGGTAGAAAATTTTTTTGTAACAAATGTTTTCAATTTCAAGGCTCTTTTATAGTATAGAATAGATAGATATATAGAATGGTGCGCAACATGTGTATGTTTGTAGGACATACATATCTCACCATACACTGTGATTGCTGCGATATGAAGGCCAAAAGGGGAAGAATGACTACTACAGTTGTGATGCTTACCATGGATGTCTCGCGGTTCTCTCACAATGTAAGTAGTTCATATCGTAAAATCTGTTGAACCATAGTAATTTTGTGGACTTTCAAAACAAAGTTTTCTAGCTAGTATAATATTGCACAACACAGAAGCAGAGACGACCCTTGTGCTCTTCTAAAACTTACACTTATACGTTATTCATGCATCTTATATACAACAATTAATTTATCTCTATTGTGCAGCTCAACACACAAATTTAGTGGGGAGCGACAGAGGAGATCGCAGTTGCGTCAAACTGCTACGCAATACGGCGTGATTCAAGTTCAATACTTGCTTCTGCTGTTGTTACACTGATGGCGACCGTAATTAACGCTATGCTTCGAGACGATGAGTAGTTCAAAAAATATTGCTGCTGAGCATGACAAGGCACGCCTCTTGTTATGTGCAAACACGACTAGTAATCTTAGGGATGAATATGAGCAGTAAACGTCCATTACCTTATGTGGCGGCGGCGCATGTGCACCCATAAGGTTAGCGGCGCACACGTTGCCAAGAAAAAGGACTGGGATGGGCAGGCAGCGCATGCGGGGGCAGCCGATGGGCGGAATGGTCGGCGATGAGGGCACCTCAGTCGGGGTGAAGGACTGAGGTGGCGGCGGCGGAGGTGGCAGTTAGGGTTAGGGTTCTGGTCGTCATCCTCTCTCTTCCTCTCTCCCTGGCTATAGATACAGGCTAGCTAGCCTGACGGTGGCCGTCGACACAGCAATGGTGGTGGTGGTTGGCGGTGAATGAGCGCCGCCGAGCCGAATAGATTAGGCCATCTGGTTGGTTGGTTGTAGGCCATGGGGGGGGGGGACGGGGAAAGTTACCGGCGGCTTGGGAGGTGGGCGGCGGGGAATGGCCATGCAGGGAAGGAGAAGGTGTGGGGCCGCTGCGTGCGTTATCTATAGTGGCACGCGCTAAGGAAGGGCCCCAGTGGCAGGGAACGGCCGCTATGGGAAGGAAACGAAGGTGGCATTGGAATGGACAACACATCCCAACTTGTTTGTAGAGAAGGCCCTAGTTGGTGGACCTGATGGGCTGGGATTTTTCATTGGGCTATGTTGTTTCTCTTCCCATGGATCAGCCGAGTGCAGCATAATATTATCGGTAATGCTCCTCTTTATACGTTCGACCATAGAACCGGTGTCGAGAGCCCATGGGCCGACCCGCCGCCCACACACCGTGCTCGTCCACCCGCTCGTTGCGCCTTATCTGTTTCTCCCCACCGCTCCGCCTCATCCGCTCCGCCCCGCTCCGCCTTGCTCTCACTCTTGCCCTTCTCGCCTCTCCATTTTCCTCGGCACGGTCGACGTACGAGGCGTGCTCGCTCCCCGCGGCCTCTCCTCGCGCTCCTGCCCTTCATGTGCGCACAAGCTTGACGGCGGAGCTGGAACCGACGACGGGCGGCTGCGGACCCAGTGGTTCCGGCGGCAGCGGCCCCAAATCCGCCGGATCCGGCCACGGGGCTCGCGGATCCGGCACGGTGCCCGCGGATCCGCCGGATCTGGTGTGGGGGCGGCGCTCGCCTGCTTTTAGCTCCGACGGGGCGGTTACTTCATCCCCTCCTCTCTCCCTCGCGACATCCTCTGCACACAGAGCTCAGCCACGGCAGCGGCGGCGGCGGATCCGGCCGTTTCGCCGAGGGCATCCGCGGATCCGGGTGGATCCGCCCATAGCTGCGGCGGGGGAGCTGGGTCCCGACGATACGCACGACGGGGCGTCCGCGGGTCCATGTATCAACTGAGGTAGGCCTCCTCTCTTCTTCTCATCTCCCTTTGTCTTCCTCCTCCAACTTCGGCGAGCACCTCCTCACCTCTCCCACCTCGATTTTTTGGTATGTTTCAGAAGGTCAATTGCGTTTGGCACACCAACAGACCCACGCGTGTTTCAGTATGTTTTTTCATTTGTTTCAGCTGATTTTTGTTCTTTGTTTCTATCTGCTTTTGTGTTTCCAGTGACTTTATTTTGTTTTTTTCTTGTGTTGATTTTGTTTCAGTTCCTCAATCCTTTTTGTTTCAATATATGTTTTAGTTTAATTCAATCATTTTTTTGTTTCATTTGCTCGTAATCTGCTGTTTCAACACTATGTCCTTCTCTGTTTCATTTGAATTTTTCCCCTTTTCTGTTTTTGTTCATTGTAATCTGTTTTTTGTGTTTCAACACACAATTGCCCAGTGTTTCATTTCACGTTTTAATTTGTTGCATTAGTTTTGTTTTGTTTGTTTCATGTTGCTTTTGTTTTTTTTGTTGCACGCCGGGCTGCGGTCGGTAGTGGTGCCCTGCGGTGACGGCGAGGCGGCCATCGCGGCCGCCGCTGCCGAGGTCGCGCTGCCCTGAATGGTGTAGATGATCCGGGTTGGGCCGGCAGGACAGGGGGCCGTCGTGGTGGCTCTGCGGCTGTTCATTGTAATCTGTTTTTTTTGTTTCAACACACAATTGCCCAGTGTTTCAATTCATGTTTTAATTTGTTGCACTAGTTTTGTTTCGTTTGTTTTCATGTTGCTTTGTTTTTGTTTTGTTTTCAGAGGCACGATGCCATGTTGGACGGCGGCGGCGGAGGGCCGGCCACCGAGGAGAGGGCGCGGGGCCGCGGGGGGGGCGTACCACGGCGGGCGTGCGTGCACAGGGCATCGCGGAAGGGGTGGGCATGTGTGCGTGTCCCTGTCCGTGTTTGCGGGAGGGTGATGGGCCGGGCCTGCTAGCGCGGGCGTTCTACGGTAGAACGTTCTAGCGCTAGGAGGTCCCTAATATTATTACTACTTAATGTGTGGGGGGATAGACCCGTATCCCCTCATGGCCCATCGTGGGCTGCGTCATCTGAGATAGCCCAGACCACAAGATCAGACGCAAATGATGTTCGGGACCAGCAGGCGACCACCGCATGGAAGATGGCGTGCCTTAATCGCCAAGGAAGATCTTAAAGATATGATAGATATCGTATTCCATGTATAAGACTTCCTTTGTAATTGACTAGGGCTAGATACGACCGACATGATCGGATCCGTAACTCTGTCCACCGGACTATATAAGGTGGGTTGGGACACCCCCCCTCCAAAACTTATTTTACAATCAATACAATACACACAGCAGGGTAAAACCTGGGTAAAACCCTCGTGTTCTTTGTCTTCGTCCTGCCTAAACGTCTTGCGAGTCGTCCTGCGTACCCCTCACCAACTCTAATCTACTACCTTGGGTATACCCCTTGATAGACTGCCGAGATAAACAATTGACAGTGGCGCGCCAAGTAGGGCTGTAGGGGTGACTCGTTATAAATAGAATGCCATTATTATTAGACAATGGTAGTCATCAATGGACATCACCGTAACATTGATCAGGACTAAACTCATAGCATCTACCAGATGCAGTCATTTATATTCCACTAGTGGTATCTACATAGAAATTAATGTGAACTATTTTATACTATTTGTTTGACGCAAATACTTTTTTTACTAATTTTGGAGGATTAATTGTTAATCACAAGGCTAGGAGTTATTAACTATTGCTAATATATAGAATATCTTCACCATCTATATATATACACCATTGTGCAGGATGTGTGTGTGTGTAGAACACGCGCACTACTGGGAACGCCTTCTTTGCCGACAGCTTGAAGCTGTCGGCGAAGGAGGGTATCCTGTCGGCAAAGACTTTGCCGACAGGGTTTCGCCGTTCCTGTCGGCGAAGCCCTGTCGGCGAAGTTCTTGTCGGCAAAGCCTCCTTCGCCGACAGCCACGTGTAAGCTGTCGGCGAAGATTCGCCGACAGCCATGTGTTCTGTCGGCAAAGGAGGCTGTGCCGTCAAGACGACAGGCGCCTTCTTTGCCGACAGCAGTGGCAAGGCTGTCGGCGAAGCCTTCGCCGACAGCCTTGGAGCCAGTTGGCGAAGGGAGCTGTTCAGTCTTTGCCGACAGCCCACTTTTACGGCTGTCGGCAAAGATTTTGGCCGATCTTTGTCGGCAAAGAACTCTGTCGGCAAAGGCTGGGTGGGGCGATGAAAAATGAGCCGGCTTTGCCGACAGCAAAGCTGGGCGATACTTTTTTTATTTTATTTTTCCTGTTTTCTTGCATTTAAACCATAATTTATCACATATATACCACAGAACCCACATTTTATCACATATATTCACAACAATATAGCATATGAACCACATTTCAACATCGAATTCGGTCTCAACATGAATCCACAAATCAACGTCATCAAATCCATCGATACATGTCCACAATACACATAAGGTCGCGAAACAAGTCCATACATGTCCAAAATACACATAAGATGTCCATGGTTTCACAAGTTCATCACTACTGGTCCAGAACAGGAAGCAAAGGTACCTAGCTCGAGGCGCCATCCCCACCTTGCTCAGAGCCCCCACCTTGCTCCCACGGAGTCTACCCTGACTGCGGCGCCGTCTCGTACGTCCAGTAGGGCGGCCGATGCCCCTGCTGCGTCGGCCCGAAGTGCCCCTGCTGCGTCGGCGCGTGTGGAGGAGGCCACACGTACCGCTGCGTGGGGTAGGTCGGGTAAGCTGGCCAGCTGTGCTGTGGAGAAGGACCCAGTGGAGGGCTGGCACCTGGAGTCGGGTTCAAACCTGCCGACGACGCCTGCACAAGGGCCAAGTGATGTAATTAGTACTGCGGGATATTGCACAAGCTAAAGCAACGGGCAATATACTCACTCAGGGGCTTGAACGGGAGCGAGCACTGGGATTGGTGGTGTAGTGAAGAGCGAGGAGTAGGCTCTGTGCTCCGGGAGCTGGGACCGGAGGTAGCCGGTCAGGTCTGCCAACTGACGCTGGTAGTTCTGCGTTAGTGCCGCTATCTGCTGCTGGTGGGCCGCTTCCTGGGCAGCCTAGTTGGCCTGCAGCTCTTGGAACCTGGCCTGCAATATTACACCTGCATGGTTGATGGTATGTGAAGGCAAGGTGTGGATCATATGTGAAACGAGTGAATGACAAATGAAACTGCACTTACCAGCATCTGCGAGTACATCTGCGTGGTGCTCGGCTGTTAGGGCGCTATGGGGATGTCGGAGGAGCTACTGGACCCGCCCCGTCGAATCTCCCTCAGCGTGGCAGTAGAGGTCGGGTCGATGGCGCTGTTGGCCATCCAGTAGGAGTCGTGCTGCTTCCCTCCTCCCAACCTCATCACGAGGTCCGTGTCCAAGGGCTCAGTGGTGGGGTCCTTCTCCTCCCCATGGCGACGGCGAAACACGGTGGTGTACTCGGCGAGCTTGGGGTGGACGTTCGCGTTGGTGTACACGTCCGACCCGTCCTCCGGGTCGTATTTGTTGTCCGGCGCCGTCACTTTGCCCTTGTGAGAAAGGGCGTACCCCACCAGCTCATTAATGATCTCCCCACCATGCGCCTGGGACTGCGAGGAAAACACAAACATGGTTACAGGTAAATAGATTGAGCGCTAGAATAAATAGATCAATAGAAGCATACCCATGCGTCCATGTACTGCAGGAGGGACCGGTTCCCTTGGTGGATTGCTGCCCCTGGCATCTTCATGCGGTGCTCCCGACGCTCATTTTTCTCCTTGTAGCACTCGTCTGATCTCCAGTAACGCACAATGGCCACCCAGCATGCCGGGTCCTTGTCGCACCACCCCGGCATGAACTAAGAAACATCAAGTATTTGACATGTCAGAAGATGAATTGAATGTTTCATGGAAGCAATCAAAATGAATGTTTCCTACTTAATTTCCTGCAAGTACTGCTCCTCGGTGAGGTCGGTCTCCCTCTGGAGTAGCATCGCCCTGACTCGGTCCTTCTTGATCACCTCGCCAAGCACGTTGGCATAGTGGGTGATGACGCACTGGATGCACGCCTCGTGGTACATGTCCTTGAGATGTGCGTGGCAGACGGCCTCCTGCACTCACGCCGCATGCTCCTCTTTCCCCTCCTCACACTTGAAGAAGTCCTGCACGCAGACATCATGTATCATTTCATAGTTTCAAGAACGTCCAACAAATGTGTAGTATTGAGAAATGTGGTGTGATGAAAACACTCACCCACAACTCCCTCTTGATCTTCGCCGCAAGGGTCTCTCCGTTCCTGGTGACGCTGTAGAAGTGCTCCCACTTCATGGGGGCTGTAATTCACCCTTGTGGAAGACCAAGCCGGGTAGTACTCCTTAATCGGCAAGCCTGGATGCCATTGATATGGCATGAACCACTCGACCCGTTCATAAACTTCTAGCTCCTGCACGAGTCATTAACAACAATTAGTCTGTGGTTCGGTTTTCAACATGTCATATGAACAAGTAGTGAAATCAATAATGGTTACTTACGTCTTGCCCACGGGTCGAATCTCCGTGCGGCGGCCAGGGAGCGGCCGTGGGTTAGGGAGCATCGAGGGCCCGCGCTGGTAGGGCTTCCTCAAACATGAGGAAGGCCCCGTGTCACCCCCGTCGTCGTGGCCCGCGTCGTCGTCGTCGCCGCCGCCGCCGCCGCTGCCGCCGTTCCCAGTCGTCGTCGTCGTCATTGTCAACATGTCGAACTGTAGCCTCCTCGTCGACGAGGGACGCCCGCTCGGGGGCTCCTCCACCCTGCGGTTGACGGGTCCTCCTCCCGCTCCTCCTAGTTGTCGGCGGGAACGGCGAGGCACGAGCGGCAGTTCCGTGCTAGCCTCTTCCTTCCGCCTTCACCCGGCATTTTGTCGAGTGCTTTTTGCAATGACAAAGATTAAAATAGTTAGCATAAATAAATGACAAGTAGTTGTAAATAAAGAAACATAATTGCAAGGTAATAATAACAAAAATATAGTATTATGTGGAGGCGACATTATCTCCGCGTACGGCAATATGGCTGGTGTGACGTCGTCACCACTTTCCTCGTCATCACTATCAATATTGTCGAGCTCTCGATTGTCCTCATCATCTCCATCTCCATTGTCATCGTCATCGTCATCGTCCAGAACAACTCCATCGCGCTGCCTCTGCCATTGCTCATGGAGTAGTAAGTCCTTAGCATCCTGCACGTCATCACCCTCGTCCTCATCGATGTCGTTGTCTTCTTCCATGCTCATCAGCGCAGAAATGTCTATCTCAAAACTCCCTTCTAGCCCCTCAGGTTGATAGAACTCATCTGTCCTTGGGTCAAAGTTGTAATCATCATCGTTTGGGATAGCCGCTTTACCGCGCAGCGATACCATGTGCACAAGGCTCCAACCCGCAAGCCTTGCGTCTTTTTGGCACGCCCATGGGAGGTAATAAACTTGCGTGGCGTCTCAGTTAGCCACAATATAGACATCGTCTCCTTTATATTTGGAATCCTGTCGAATTTCGGTTAGCCCAATCTTAAGGTCTTCTCTCGTGACATCAGGATCGAACCAATGGCATTTGAATACCACTGGCTTCAAAGAATTGGCACCCTTAAATTGGAGCTCGTATATCTGTTTGACTATGCCGTAATAGTCCTTGTCATCATTGTTGGGCGTACGAACTCTGCTGCACGTGGTTTTTAGTTGGGGCCGGATCTCCTCGTAGCTTCTCGTGCGAAAGCGATAGCCATTCACATCATAAACGGTGAATGATTGACCCTACGATTGAAGCCATGGCCCACCTGTCTCAATTCATCACTCATTTCCGAATCGTCGGGGCACACGGGGTTAGGACAATTCGATCGTTACATTACTCGCTCCTAGGAGCAAAGTGGAATCGCAAAGTCGGAACGAGGTTACTTGGATGATACCTTTAAACGGAACCGAGGATACGAAGTTGGGCTTGCCATGTCTAAGAATATGGTCTTCTTCTTGCTCAATAGGAGCAGTATTGCCTCTCCAGTGAATATTAATAAATTCCCTGAAAAACAAGAGACATGGGGGTCAGATCGATAGGTGGAGGATAGTGACGGCTTGTGTAACAAGCAGACTGAGAACTTACTTTTGATAAGGAATGCACTCATCAAGGTTCAACAACAAGTAGATCATGATAGTGTTCTACTCATCATGGGTCAAGTTCTTGTTGGCGCCTGCGCTTCCTCTTCCGAGATCCCCTTTGAAAAGGCTGAGGTTCGATGAGTTCTCGTCGACATTGTAACGAGGGGTTGGATTGTGCATGCTGGGAAGTTTCTCAGTATAGTACGCCTGTGTGAAGGTCGACACCTCCTCCAGAATGAATGCCTCCACCACAGAAGCCTCAATTTTAGCTTTATTTCTACACTTTTTCCGAAGAAGCATTAGACACCTCTCGATTGGATAGCACCAATGGGCCTGCACGAGCCCCCCCCAGCCGTGCCTCATGCGGTAGGTGCAAAATAAGATGCTGCATCAATAGGAAGAAGCCGAGTGGAAATATCATCTCCAACTTGCAGAGCATCAGAGGTGCAGCCTTCTCCAGTTCAAGACAAACATCCCAAGATAACTCCTTGCCACAAAGCTAGCTGAAGAAAAAGCTCAACTCGGCAAGGACGCGCCACACTGGCTCGGGGAGGTATCCCCGGGTCATCGCGGGAAGGATCCGCTGAATCCATATGTGGAAGTCATGACTCTTCATCCCTAAGACTTTCATAGTGTCCATGTTCACTCCCCTACTCAGATTCGCCGCATACCCATCAGGGAACCGTAGCGTCTTGATCCACTGCAGTACTTCCTTCCCATCTGGCCTTTTCAGGATGTAATCTGCCGAGCCCCTTTCCCATCTCTTGCCTGGCACAGGGGTCTTCATCACAAGCTTTGGTCTATCACAAATCCTTTCAATGTCCAGTCTAGCCTTAACGTTGTCCTTTGACTTCTTACCAATGTCCATGAGTGTTGCCCAGAGTGCCTCGGCGACATTATTTTCTGTGTGCATTACATCGATGTTGTGTGGAAGAAGAAGGTGCTTGAAGTACGGTAGCCTATGCAAGCCCGATATATGAGTCCAACTGTGGGTGGTACCATATCCAATAAAACCACTGTTCTCTTCATCAATTTGGAGAGCCTGTATCTCAGCATGGACGTCGGGGGGCTCCTAACCTCAGGAATGGGGTCGGTGAGTTGAACACCTTTCGTGAAGTGCTTTTCATCTCGTCTCAATTCTTGGTTCTTGGGCAAGAATTGCCGATGTTTGTCGAAAGAAGAATACTTGCCACCCTTGGCCAGCCAGGTGAACATCACATCTGCCTTGCATGTTGGCCAAGGGAACTTCCCGTGAACACACCATGCTCTGAATAAGCCATACGCCAAGAAGTCATGCAATGAATACTGGTACCACACATGCATCGTGAAGTTCCTCTTTGTAGCTCGGTCATACGTCAGCACCCCCTCTTCCCAAGCATGTTGCAATTCATCCCACACTAGCTGCATGAACACACCCATATTGTTGCCCAGGTGTCCAGGTATTATCAGTGTCAAGAACACATTCCTGGGTTCAAACATGACGCCGGGGGAAGATTGAGGGGGATCATGAACACGGGCCAACAAGTGTACGGGGCTGCCATCATTCCAAACGGGACCCATCTGTGGCTAGCGCTACGCGTACATTCCGAGCCTCTAGAGCCTTTTCAGGATTCATGTTATCAAAGTGCCTCCATGCATCACCATACGCTGGGTGTACCATCTTGTTAGTGTAGCTTTTGCCATTCTTGTGCCACATCATCTGTTTCGCAGTCTCCTTTGTCATGTACAGCCGTTGGAGCCTATGTGTGAAAGGAAGGTGTCGTATGACCATCTCAGAGATCTTAGACTGTCTCTTGGTGCCATCACTGCCTTCTACCTCCACAAACCTAGAGGCTTTGCGCTTTGGACGAGTGTGTTGCTTCTGGTGGTCTTCCCGAACGGGACGCACCCATTCGGACAAGCTTGGATCGCCTCGTACGACATCTTAAGTGAACGAAGGAGCCTCTATGACTCGTACGTGTTCTTCGGCAGGATGTGATCCTCCGGAAGCAGTTTGCCAAGAACTGTCAACACGAGATCGAAGCCGTCTCGACTAATGCCCAGCTGCGACTTCAACGCTATTAGGCGTGAAATGGCATCCAGTTGCAAAACCATTGTCTTCTCATGAAGGGGCTTCTATGACGCCTCCATCATGGTGTAGAACGCCTTTGCGGTTTCCTCTGGATCCTCCTCCACCTCCATTCCTTTAGCGAACCACCCTTCATGGAAGTCTGCCATCATGTTTGCCATCCCGGCATCTGCATCATACTCCTCGAGGAGGGGTCTCACCACCTCCTCCCTAATACGATCACGTTCACCATGGTGGATCCAGCGCGTATAGTTTCGAACGAATCCATTCTTGAAAAGATCTTCCATAACCTAACGCTTTTGTCTCCATTTCTTGTTCTTACAAGTGCTGCAGGGACATGGCATCCGAATCAACCCTTTAGCAGCTGGGCCAAATGCCTGCTCCAGGAAAGCATTGGCCCCCTAACCCATTCAGAGGTCTTACTTGCCCAGCCAGTGTACATCCACTCACGGTCAGCCATCCTCTGCCATGCGCCAATGTAAGCGAGTAATAAAACCAGCATCTGCATCTACAAGGCATTTCTACCATCTAATAGGTGAAGGATAGGTCCTAATCCCACCCGAGGATGCGTAGATGAGGTTAGCTTCCATGCTCCGCTCCCATCCAAGATGGTATTTCAGCAGCACCTCCCCGCTGTTCTCCCGATACACGTCTCGGCGGGGAGAGTGTGTATCCGGAGAACAACGGGGAGGTGCTGCCGAAACTCCAACTCGGACAGGGGCTTTACATGGAAGCTAACCCATCTACGCATCCTCAGGCTGTCCAAAAAATGTGGACAATCCGAAATAGATACCGTCACAGATATGCACTGATCAGCATACCAACGACCGCGTATCACTTTCGGACGGGAGTCGCCTAACTCGGTTACGTGACCTAAGACCATGATACGGGTAGAGGGGTTATACCTAGGGGGCCGGTGCACTCAGGCAGAACCGCGACGCCGATGAAGAAGAACGGCGTCCTCCAAGTCACCTCCCATGGGTTTGTACCTGCAAAACAAGAAAAACATAAGACTATAAGTTAAAAATTTCGGCAGAACCTCCCCTGCACGGGGAGGTTTCGAAAACCTGCAAAAAGAAGAGCACGAAGGCCGACATCCACAAACAACGGCACGAAGGCCGGCAATCACAATGGCATGAAGGCCGATGACCATAATGGCACGAAGGCCGATGACTAGAGCGGCACGAAGGCCAATGACTAGAGCAGCACGAAGGCCGGCAATGAGAGAATGGTGATATACCTAGGCACGACACGTGCGTCGACGGGATGCCACGCGGAGAACACGGTCGGCAAACCTCCTCCTTCATCTCCTCCTCTTTCTTCTTCTTCCTCCTTCCTCCTTCCTCCCCCTTCTCCTTCTTCTTCTTCTCCTTCCTCCTCCCTCCTCTTCCTCCCCCTTCCCCCTCTTCTCCTTCCCCCTTTTTCTTCCTCCTTCCTCCTCTTCTCCTTCCTCCTCCCACCTCTTCTTCCTCCTTCCTCCTCTTCTCCTTCCCTCTCTTTCTTCCTCCTCTTCTCCTTCCCTCTCTCCTCTTCTCCTTCCCTTCCCACTCTCCTCTTCTCCTTCCCCCTCTCCTCTTCTCCTCGCCCTCCTCTTCTCCTTCCCTCCTCCTCTTCTCCTTCGCGGCGAGCACGCGGGGCACCGGGGGCGGCGGCGGGGCCGCGGGCCGGAGAGGGCGGCGGGGTGGACGGCGGGCGGTCTGCGGGCGCGGGCGGGGCGGACGGGCGGCGGGCGGCGGGTGGTGGACGCGGGCGCCGGGCCCGCGCGTTGCGGCGGGGGAAGGCGGGGAAAGCGGGGTGGGCCTTTTGGCCCACCCCATGCCTTTTAGGGCACCGTCGGGCTTTGCCCGACACGGCACGCTCCCAAGGCGATCGTCAAAGTCTTTTTCCTTTTTTAACAAATTCTTCGCCGACGGGAAGCCCGCAAGTGATCACATGTGGAGATGTCGGGTTTTGAGCATCCGACGCTGCAACTTGCTCCAAACTTTCTCAAATTTTTATCGTAGCCTCCACATGCGATAACAAGACACCCCGACAAGTTTCGTGATTTTCCGACTTCGTTTGGATTTTATATAATTAAAAAACACTTCTATCACTCCTGGATGGCCGTGTTACGTGGACAAGGACTTGAACTTTTGGGTGAGTTTATGGACACGGCCTCAAAACACACTCTCCAACATGAATATCATGTTTCGAATGGCTAAGTTTCATTATTTCATGCACTGCATAGTTCAAATTTGGATTATTCGAGAAAATTCAAGTAAATGAAAAAAATTAACGAAATATAGCAAAATATTGTAAAAAGGGCCCAAATTGGAACATGTGCTTGTAAACAATATAATTAGGCCATATAAATGTTTGAAGTCAAAATTCAAAAAAAATGCAAACTCTTTGCCGACAGCAGGGCCAGGCTGATATCTTTGTCGACAGCATAACGGCCGTGCTGTCGGTGAAGTTAACGGCGTCGGTCGACGTTTGTCCCCGCCAGTTCTTTGCCGACAGGATTTCTTTGCCGACAACAACACTGTCGGCAAAGATATCCTTTGCCGACAGGGTTTGGCGACAGCGCTGAGCCTGAGGTCTGTCGGCAAAGACGTTCTTCGCCGACTGCCCTGGGCCTGGCTGTCGGCAAAATGCGCGGCTGTCGGCGAAGTCCCTGTCTCCCATAGTGCGTATGCCTACACACAGAATTGAAACTCAACCAATTCAAAAAAAAAAAAAAAAGAATTGAAACTCAACCATATATACACACCGTGATTGCTGTGATGGAGGGAAGAATGGCTACTTTAGTTGTGATGCTTATCCTGGGATGTTGCGTGGCTCTCTCACAAGTCACAATGTAAGTGCACATCATAAAATCTCTGTTCAACCATATACAACTTTTCTGGAATTTTGAAAGATACTTTCTAGTATATATACAAATAGACCCCATCCCTACGCTTGGCGCGTTATTCATCTTATAACAGTAAATTACAGTGCAGCTCAACACGCAAATGATGTCCAAGCTCGTTGTTATTGCCAACGATACCAATGCTACAACCAGTACGACAAGTGCGTCTGCTGTCGAGACCTTGGCGCCCCGGAGAAAATGCTGTGCTACCACACAGAAGATGAATGTGAAAAAAGTTGCACATGCCGAGCACTAGAAAGCGCCCTGGCATTGGCACCGGCACCGGCACCGGTGCCGATTAATAAGTCCTTTTAGTTAGATATATAACGGAACGTATGATCGACCTCATCCTTCCAGAACAAAGGAGGAAGCAGGCAAAAAGTTGTTACATTTTAACACCCGAGAGAACGGTTGATAAATAGCATTATGGATGTATGTGATCAGTAAATGGCCAGTTGTCTAGTGATAATAAATATGAGATTCCAACATGTTCTTAGCTTAATGGGACAATTCATACTTTTTTTTTTCTCTATGTGTGCCGTCGGTTTAGAGTTGTTCAAGGAGTGAACACACGTATGCAAACGGTGATCCGCGTCAGATTGTCGCATGGCCAGTCCAATAGGCCTGGTCTAGCCCGCATCTGACTATAGTTTATGATACGCCACGGAGACCAATTCTAAAAGGTGGAAGCACTGCACACCGGACATTTATCTGGCCTTGTTAATTTAGTATTCCATGCAAGGTGATGCCAAAACAGGTTGCTTGAAAAGGGTCCAAAGGAGCCAGAACCACGAAAATGTGGCTTCTTTCCTCTAGCTTTGCAAACCTAACACAAATTATTACAAAACTGCTCCGGGAGCTATTTTTGCCGACTATTTTAAACACAGCCTCGGCTCCACGAGGGCTACTCCGCATGGGGAGTCATAACCAGACACCTCTTTTTTATCTTTTTTATGACGAGCCGGAGCCCTAACAAACAGGTGCATATACTGTATATAGTGTTTGGAGACGTCCAGTATCATATGGCAAGAGGGCACCAGCACGTTTGCTAGTTAATTATTTACAGTGACGAGCTTAGTGTTCAATATTGATCGTAGATACACTACGGGAAACTGGCACTTTGTCGACTGCCGCGGCACTTTGCCGCCTTTGCCGACTGCCCTGGCCTTGGCGGCGGCAAAGTCGGCGTCGGAAAGGATATCTTTGCCTTATTTGCCCAAAGACCAGACGGCAAAGAATTTTTTTTTCTTTTGAATTTTGATTTCAAAATTTTTCGGTGATCATTGTAGATTGTAGTGAATCATATTTTCAAATTTGAAACATTTTCATAACGTTTCGCTATATTTATTGAATTTATTTTGTTTACTTGCATTTTCCTCGAAAAAGTAAAATTGATTTGTAGGTGCATGAAATAATGAAACCTAGCCATTCAAAAAATTATAATCATGTTAGATAGTTTATTTTGAGGCCCTATCTAGGAACTCATCCAAAATTTTTAACTCCTTGTTCACGAAACATGATTCTCCAATTGCGGAAGAAGTGTTATTTAATTATATAAAATGCAAACGAAGACCGAAAATCACGAAACTTGGCAAGGTGTCGTGTCATCGCATGTGGAGGCTGTGATAAAAAATTGAGAATGTTTCGACCAAGTTCGACATCGGGTGGCTAAAACCCAAACATCTCTTCATGTGATCACATGTGATCACATGCGGAGATGCCCCGAGTTTTGGACATCCGACGTCGCAACATGCTCAAAACATTTTGAAATTTTTACCATAGCCTACACATGTGATAACACGACACCTTGACAAGTTTCGTGATTTTTCGACTTCGTTTGGATTTTATATAATTAAAAAACACCTGTCTCACGTCGAAAAACTCCTGTTCCGTAGATAAGGACTTCAAAATTTTGGGTGACCTTCTGCACACGACCTCAAAATACACTCTCCAACATGAATGTCATTTTTTGAATGGCTAAGCTGCATTTTTTCATGCACCTGCAGTTCAAATTTGGATTATCGGGAAAATACAAGGAAACAAAATAAATCAACGAAATATAGCAAAAGGTTATCAAAAAGTCCCAAATTGAAACATGTGCTTGTAAACAATACACTTAGGCTACAGAAAAAGTTTGTACTCAAAATTCAAAAAAAATAAAAAAAAAATTTGCCGACTGCCTCGACTGGTAGTCGGCAAAGGTTTCCTATGCCGACTGCCGCTGTAGACAGTTGGCAAATTGGCCCACCACAGCCCATTCCTTTGTCCGGCCCAATTGGCCCACCACAGCTCATTCCCCATCCCTTATATAACACCCTAACCCTAACCCTCCCACTCTCTCCCCACTCCCCCGTCGCCGCCCTCCCTCACCCACCATCACGCGCGCGGCGGCCCCTCCCCTTATCCCCGTCCGATGACCACCGCGCCGCGCGGGAGCGCCACGAGCGCGCGGTGCAGGAGCTCCTCCGCGCGCAGGGGACGGAGCATGAGCGCCACGGCCGCCTCCTCCGCGCGCAGGAGGAGGACCAGGCCGCGCGCGCCGCCCAGGAGGAGGAGGAGCAGATCCAGTACCCAGCGGCGAGCTCCGGCCCCGGCGGCCCCCGGCGGCGCGCGACGCGGCGGTCCAGTGGCGGCGCTGGGCAAGCTCCGCTCCAGGCGCCCCCCGGCGGTGCGCGACGGCTGCATGGCGGTCCAGCGGCAACGCTGGGCGAGTTCCGCTCCCGGCGCCCCCCGGTGGCGCGCGGCAGCGCGGTCCGGCGGACCCGCGGCGCGGCGACGCGGGACGGCAGGTCCAGCGGCCCGGCGAGCTCCGGCCTGGCGGCCCCGCGCGCGCGATGCGGCGGTCAGCCGGTGGCGCGGGCGAGCTCCGGCCCGGCGGCCCCGGCAACGCGGCGACGCGCGGTCCAGCGCGCGCGGCCGCGCGGCGGCCGGTGGCGGCGTCGATGGGCTCGCGAGGGCCCTAGATGGGCTTAGCGGGCCTGTCTTTTTTTTTGTTTTTCTCAAAATTCTTGGCCGACTGCTGGTCTGGGTTGCCGCCTGCAATCCCGTGGCAGTCGGCAAAGGCGGTCTTTGCCGCCCTGGCCTTTGCCGCCTTCCCTTTGCCGCCTGCCACGTGGAATGCAGTCGGCAAAGACCTTGCCGGCCTTGCCGTCGGCGGGCGGCAAGAACTGTTTCCGTAGTGATAGACATCCTACAACGACAATAAAATCACGACACGACTGTTTATGGAGTAGATTTAAACACACACAAGACACAAATAACAGTGATGATTGTATGGAAGGATAAAGGACTACACCAATTAAATTGCTCATTATTTGATCTGCGCTGTATCATGGTTCATACTTGGCTTGCATGTACCTTTTCTTCGAATAGCCACGAACGATGCTGCTCACATGGGCCATCTGCTCGGAGGAAAGCTTACTGCATGTGGGCATAGCCAGAGTGTCCCTCGCCATCCGAGCCACTGTTGGGTACTTGGAATTGTTATCCTTCCACCAGTTTAGGATGTCAAAATGTTGTGTTGCTTCAACGCGAGGTTCATTCAGGTAAAGGTTTAGTTCGTTCCTGGTGCCATCCCCTGAATTGTCACCATCTGAATCAGAACCTTCACCAACATAATCTTCATACAGCTTATTGATGTTTCTTCTGACCCTGGAGACTTTGGTTGTACCCTTGAAACCAAACGCTCCCCTAAAGATAGATTTTATGTGATCGAGTTTGTACCTGGGGTCCACCACCAGTGGTACTGACCATTGAAGATATAAACTTTCCATTGTCTCATCTAGTTTGTTCTTTGCTTCTCTAATAAGATCCGCAACATCGGCGTCGTTAACAAAAACACCACTATGTCCAGTATAAACCATCGAATTGTCTCCATCAATCCGTTCTAGTTCAGACTGCAGAGTATCCCTGACCGTAAACATCTCTACAAGATACTGACTTGAAGTAGGAAAGCTGGAGGTAGAAATTGTTTGCATGGCGCGGTATATTGCCCCCCAAATTTTGCACATTAGTTGTATGAGTTCTGAGTAGTCTTTGTCTTCAATTGTACAAGAACCAGCTGGCAAAGGATCTCCAAGGAAAAGTAGCATGAATACCAGTGCTTGCTGTATGCCGGTAGATGATCTAGGCCCCTATGTGAAAAAAGTCGTTGCCTCTTTTCTCTAGTCATATCCAGGCCATACACTTTCTCGTATATACTCTCAGTGAAATTTGGATGGAAAAAATGGACGTTGCAATGTCGTGAAGCATAGTATCCATGCAGAAGGTACAATTAGTAACTATTCGCTCCATAAATCTTATCATTTGAATGTCCTTTATTCCCCATATGATGACGAACATTCTATCGAAAACTTCCTTGTCCGTCTGTAATAAAAGGCTGCGCATTATTTCCTTGACTCCCCGCTTAGAGAATTTAGTTTGTTGGTTCTCAAGAGTAACCTCAGGGATTCCCAATAATGGGCCATATAAGATGGGAAAAGGCGTTACCAGGTAAGCATCCATGACCGCCTTATGAAGCTTCCATTCATCATCAATGAAGTGGCACGCTGTATATAAAACTTCCCCATGAGCGGTTTTAGTTTTACCAACAGCTAAACTGACCTTGCCATGATCAGAGCGGCGCAGCCTGGACAGTATATCCTCCCTCGCTTCGTCAAAGATACCATCACACATCTCCTCAACGGCGCGCCGTGATGGCAGCCTGTATTCAGGATTGAGGCTTGCCACGAAGCTCCTGAAGCAATCGTCCTCAAGGAGCGCTGGATCATATCCGTGCAACGCAATCAAACGAGCAAGGTCGTGATTGCTGGATTCTTTGTCGTCCTCTAGATGCATGCCATGCTCCGCAGCAACTAATTCTTCGTCAGATTGCTGTGATGGAGGTGGAGGATTATTATTAAAGGCTAGTGGTGGCGGTGGATACGTCTCAGCTTGTGGCAGCACCGACAGTGGACAGGGGCTGTGGTGGCACTGGAGGTGGAGGATGAGAAGCTGACGGTGCTGGCAGATTATTGAAAAACGACATTGTGAATGTCGACTGGTGAGAATCAGAATGTGGTTGTGAAAGCAGCATTTGTTGCAGATCATGGTCATCATCGCGAAAAGACAATGTTGCAATATTATTGGACAAGGATAATGGAGGAGCCGAGCTTGCATTCATAACCAACTGATTCGACCCATGCTTGTCAGGGTTTGACATGAGCAATGGATCGGGTCCGCGCAACACAGACGTCAACTGAGCAACGGTGTCTTCCAGCAGTTCATGTTGGCGATCAGGTAATTCTTCGTCAGATTGTGAGGGAGGACCGGGCAACGGCGGTGCAGAATCATCATTAGAGTGCAGTGGTGGCGGTGGATCAGTTGGTGGCGCCGACGACAGTTGATGTGGATAGGGCTGTGGTGGAAGTGGAACGGAGCTGCTGGGATTCACAACCAACTGATTCGATTCGTGCTCGTCGTCAGGGTGTGACGGAGCACAGGAAGCCGGCGCTGCTGGGTCTGCCTTCTGTTCGCATTTTTTGGCGTGCCTTCGCAGGTGGCTTGTGCCGCTTTTAGAGTCCGCAATGAGCACCGCTTTGCAGTTGTTGCACCTCGCTTTTGTCTTCCTATCGTCGCCATCGCCTTCTTCATTGAAGTGAAATTCTTCCACACCTTGGACCGTTTTGCCGTGGCTTTAGCTTTAGCCTTTCCTTTTTTAGGGAACTGTGGCTTTAGCCTTACGTTACGAAGGGCCACAAGAATCTGCTCTTGTCCTCCTCCTGCTCCTCCTTGGGTGCTAGCCTCTGCTGCCACCATGTTCGTCTGAGAATGGGCTGCCCAAAATTAAGAATGGTACGTGAAGCATGCATGTAATAGTCGTCAGCCGGCTCAAAGGAAGAAGAGAGCACGACCGCGCTGCGCTAACTAGGATTTGAACTTTAGACCTCTAGTTTGATACCATATTGAGTTGCATGTTTTAACCCAAAAGCTTAAGCTGATGGGGAAAATTAGACATTTCACTTATATTCTAACACTTTTTTTTTAGATAATGGATAAACTAATATCCGGCCTCTACATCCAAGGATGTACACAGCCAATTATTACAACCA
Source organism: Themeda triandra (assembly GCA_018135685.1). Taxonomy (NCBI): domain Eukaryota; kingdom Viridiplantae; phylum Streptophyta; class Magnoliopsida; order Poales; family Poaceae; genus Themeda; species Themeda triandra. The sequence goes on from JAENPR010000598.1 coordinate 299,025, forward strand.
AAGAGTTATAAAAGGAGAAAGCCATAGTCTTATAGATTGATCAGGATGCTAGTTCAAATAATATAAATATTTCCATCCTTTATTGGATATCTCTAGACCAATTACTTCTAACTTCTTGCTAATCACCGAGAGCGCATTTTTGGCTGTCTCCTCACGCTGCAACCGAGCCCACGAGCGTAACCGTAAGCTTCTCTAAAAATTACCTGCAAAAACGAGTTATATTTCATTTGATTAAATATTACATCATTGCGGCATCTCCAGATAGCCCAGCACATGGCAGCCACCCCTACCCAAATCAAATTCCTAATCCTTTTATTTTGATTAGTTAGCCAACTTCCAAACATGTGGTTGATTGATCTAGGTGGGCTTAGCTTAGTAGCAAAGAAAATCATCCTACAAATCATTTTGGTAGGGGGCAGTCTAGGAACAAATGTTGGTTGTTTTCATTCCCATTACAGCAGATACATTTCTGACTCTCTTTCTAATTTTCCTTAGCAAGGTTGTCTTTTGTTAAGATGACACCCTTTTGTAAGAACCAAAGAAAGATTTTGATTTTTAGAGGAATTTTTATTTTCCAAATCATCCTATGTCGAAAGGGTGGGTGTGTATCTACAAGATATTGATACATGGACCGGACTGAGAATAACCTAGATTTGGTTAAGTTTCATTTAAAATAATTCGTCCCTGCCACCAATTCAATATTGGAGATTCGTGCTACTAAGCCAAGCCATTCTGAAAGTTTATTATCCACCAGATCCCTTCTAAAAGAGATGTTTAGTGGCTGGTAGTCATTACTTTTGACACCGTTGCATGGGGTCCCATACAATATTATACAGAGATGGATACTTAACTTTCAGTGGCTTATCACCTACCCATTTATCATCCCAAAATCTAGTATTAGTTCCGTCCTTTATGTCAAAGGAACCGTTAGCTAGTACCTCATCTTTTATTTGCATGAGGCCTCTCCAAAAATTAGAGTCATTGGGTTTGGCTGTCACTTGAGTAAGGCATTTGGAGTTTAGGTATTTATTCCTTAGCATAGATTGCCACATGCCATCTGTGTTTAATAGATTAACTAACCATTTGGCCGGAAGACATTTATTTTGCAAATGCAAATTTAGGATACCTAGTCCTCCTTGGTCCTTAGGATGGCATATGATGTCCCATTTTGCAAGTCGGTATCGTGTTTATCGGAGGAACCTTGCCGAAGAACCTTGATCTATAATGATCCAGGTTTTTAAGTACTCCATTGGGGATCTCAAAAAAGGACATCATAAACATGGGTAGGCTGCTTAAAACTGAGTTCAGCAGAACCAGTCTTCCCCCATAAGACAGGTATTTTGCTTTCCAACAAGAGAGTTTCTGTTTAAACCGGTCTTCTATCTTGCTCCATTCAGAATTAAGGAGTTTTCTATGGTGCATAGGGATCCCTAGATATCTGAAGGGGTATTCCCCAGCGTTACAACCAAAAAGGCTGGTGTAGAAATTTTCCATCTCCTTAGTCGCACCATAGCAGAAGACTTCACTCTTGTGGAAATTGATCTTCAGTCCAGATAGCTGTTCAAAAGTGCAAAGCAACAGTTTTAGATTTTGTGCTTGCTCTGAATCGTGATCAACGAAGATAATGGTGTCATCTGCATATTGTAGTATGGATAAACCAACATCTATGAGGTCAGGGACAACACCTCTTATTTGACCATCGGCTTTTGCTCTGTTAATCAGAAGAGCTAGCATATCCGCCACGACGTTAAATAAGATGGGTGACATGGGATCTCCCTGCCTAAGACCCCATTTGGTTTAGAAGTAGGGTCCCACGTCATCATTGACTTTGATGCCTACGCTTCCTCCGGTCACCATTGTCTCAACCCAACGGCACCATTTGGGGGAGAAACCTTTCAGACGTAGCGTTTGTTGCAGGAAAGGCCACTTCACCTTGTCGTATGCCTTTTCAAAATCGATTTTAAAAATGACACCGTCTCTTTTTTTGGTGTGAAGTTCGTGGATGGTCTCATGTAAGATAACGACCCCTTCCATAATGTTACGTACTGGCATAAAAGCCTTTGTGTTGGTCTCACCACAATTTTAGCTACCAAATTAAGTCTATTTGTGCCCACTTTTATGAATATTTTGAAACTCACATTTAGAACACAAATCGGCCTATATTGCTGAATTCTAGTGGCATTATTCATCTTAGGGATTAAGGTAATAATACCAAAATTCAGGCTATAGAGGTCAAGAGCCTCCTTATGTAGTTCTTCAAATAAAGGTAGAAGATCACCCTTGATAACTCCCCAAAAGACCTAATAGAATTCTGCTAGAAAACCATCCGGGCCTGGAGCTTTATTATGCTCCATTTGGAAGACCGCTTCCCTCACTTCTGATTCAGTGAATGGGCTTATGAGGATATCATTTTCCTCCGGTGATACCTGTGGAATATCCAGGTTTTGGTCTTCCGTCAGGGAGATATCGAGATCTTCTGGTTGGCCCCAAATAAATCTTTATAATAAGTCGTGATATGACTTTTGAGGTTCGCATCACCTACTACAACACCTTGATCATTTTCAAGTTTATAAATGTGTTGTTTGCGGTGTTTTCCATTGGCAACCAGATGAAAGAACCGGGTGTTAGCATCCCCTTCCAATAGGGTTTTAACCTTGGCTCTCTCATACCACTTTAATTCCTCTTCTCTCAAGAGATTCACTAAACGTTCTTTGAGATAGTGTTTCAAATTAATCTCTTGATCCGATAAAGGAGTGGTTTCAGCTCTCCTATCAAGATTATCTAAGAGAGCTAGCAGAGTCTTTTTTCTTTTTGATATGACCCTACAGTGTGTTTAGACCAACCCCTTAGATATTGTCGGAGTCTACGAATCTTAGACTGTCAACGTTCTAGGGGGGTGGATCCAGAGCATGGCTATTGCCAGATATTTGCAACTATATCAAAGAATCCATCTCTGATCAACCATCTCCTCTCAAATTTGAAAGGACGGTTGGTCTGGTGGGTCGAAGCTCCTATACTAAGCACCAGGGGAGTATAATGATCTAAGATATTCCTATCCCTGGGTTGGACTGTTGCTAATGGGAACATGATTTCCTATTCAGTACTGACGAGAACTCTGTCCAACTTTTCAAAGGTGGGGTCATCACCTGGGCTTGCCCACGTATATTGGCGGCCGGCCATTGAAATCTCCTTGAGATCCAGAGATTCAATGACTGCATTGAAAAGATTTGGCCATTTAGGATCGAAGTCTCCAGAACTCTTATCTTCTGGGCTTCGCATTATGTTAAAGTCTCCTCCGATGATATATGGAAGAGTTTGTTTGGAACAAGTATTGGCGGGTTCTACTAAAAAGTCCCTCTTATTCTGGAGTAGTGCAGGGCCATAGACCGTATATAGCACAAATTTGAAGTTATTTGATTTGACTCTTAGGGTGAATTTAACATAGAAGTCCCCCTCATCGATTGCTCCAATGTCAAAGGCATTCATATCCACACCAAGCAAGATACCCCCAGACCTGCCGTGGGGTGCCATGGCGTGCCAAATAAAATCCTGTCCCCCACAAAGATTTTTGAGGACATGATCCGAGAATGAATCCCATCCTGTTTCAGAGAGAGCAATAAAACTAATTTGCTCCTCCTTAACTAGTTCAGCCAAGAATCTATGTTTAGCCAAGTCTCCAAGACCTCTGCTATTCCAGAAAACTCCTTTCATTTTAAAACAAACTTGGAGGGAGTCTTTGCTTATTTGGAAGATTGCCATTTAAAGAATTTTTGGCTTTATGATATTTTTTCTTTCGGCGGGTTGGAGAGAGATCCTCGATTTGATCCCTCTCCTCCTCCAGCAAATTCTCATTTAGATCTCCACAAGCGTGGCTGAGAATTGCATCAAGTTGGTCATTCTGCTCATCCTCACTCTCTGGATTGGAGATTTTGGATTTAGCAAGACCTTTTTTTTATTAGCACAAAGCACTAACCTGTCAACCTCTAAGTTTTTGATTGAAACTACAGCTGAGGAGCCTAGGTTAATGCATATCCTACCAAGGATTGAAAGAACTTTCGAATCTGGAAAACTAGTGAAAGAGTTACCTGGAGATTCGAGGTTCTTCCTTGCCGTCAGATGTTCAGCCTTGAGTAGGGTGTGGACATCCGCTGTTGCCTTATTCCTGTCGCTACGGCGAGGCTCTGTGATGGGTCTTACTGCAGCCGCCCTCTTCCTGGGACGAGGGGCTGCTGCGGTAGCTGTCGGCGTGGTCTTCTCAACAGCCGCAGGCAACAGCTCTGAAGGCAGCGGACTGCTAGCATGGGGCGGTGCAAGACCCCCCACTCCAGCCTGTGTGCTGGTGACGCCCACTGGGGGGATGGTGGTGCTGTCCTTCCCAGGGGAAGCGACGTAGTCACCTCCCTCGCCGTCGTGTGTCGCCACCTCTCCTGCCTGGGCTGGTGGATCCGTGCCAGCTAGGGGGGTAGTCGGTGATGCAGGACCCCCCATACCAGCAGGAATGACCGCGATCGTGGCAGATGCGTCTGTGCTGGTGTCGCGTGGCAGTGAAGGCAGCAGGCTGCTGGCATGGGGCGGTACAAGACCCCCCATGCCAGCCTGCGTAGAGGTCGCCACCTCTGCTGGGGACGGTGCTGGCGGTCCGTGCCAGCTAGGGGGGTAGTCGGTGAAGCAGGACCCCCATGCCAACAGGAGTGATAGCGGCCGTAGTGCAATTCTCACCCTCTAGCTGCAAGGCATCCGAAGGCAGCTCCTGTGTGTCCCGAAGCGGGTCTAGGGGTTCAGTCGAATGAACCCCTGAATCCACTCCCTCAGGCTCACTGTCCGTCGATGTAAGAAGAGGGGCAGTAGGCAAAGTAGAGCCCCCCAACTCACCCGGCGTCGCAGGCGAAGACAAGAAAACAGAGGCGGAATTGTTAGGCAAATCAACAACTCCATCTCCTATCTTAATATCTGGCTCTAGCATCACTTTTGAAACGATCTCATTGATGAGTTGAGTGCATGCCAGATCAATAGCCTCTTCCACTAGAGCTACCTGCTTCTGCGGAGGCATAACCTCATCCACCAAAGCTGCTTGCTTCTGGGAGGGCATGTTCTGTGGAGGCTCTGCAGGCAGTACAGGATCATTTGTATTATCCTACTGGGGGTTTTGTGTATTATTTTCTGCGTCTGTCATCTCGCGGTCACCATCCCCCTCCGGCTCCTTATCTTTATCACTCTATAGGTCTTCATCCTCTGACTGGATAGGATCGATCTGAGGAGGTTCCTCCGCCTTAAAGTACAGGCGGTAGATGCTAGCGCCAACACAAACATCTACATACGTAGGGATCTTTTGCACTTCATACACTACCACCAGGATACAAACCTGACCTGTCACCCTCAGGTGTACCATGCCTACCTTTTGTGTAGACCCCACTATGGTCCCTACCGCCCACAGTGGGAGGAAGGAGCGAAGAACCCTGGGTACCTTCGTGACGTTCACCCACACTTGCTCAAGCGTGCGAATGGGCTGAACATCATCCACGAACTCAGCAAACTTGATGGTGCCTTCCTTGTTCTTAGTGTTGATGAATTCAATCTGAATCATTCGATCAAGTTCTTCTTTGCTAGGAAACGGGACAACATAAGATTTTGCCCCCATCTGCTGGACCTCCCAATCCCATGGGACAGGAATGATCCTTGCCAATTCGGACTTGAGCAACCGTGCAGAAACTTCGCCAACTTCTACTGTGATGAGGGCTGCTGACGAAGAACTGACAACTTCCACAATTTCATTATTCCTAGCAGATTGAATTTGGAAAAAAAACATACCATCCTCTGCAGCAGCACAGAAGGCGACGGACAGTTTGGGGCCACGCAGCAGTGGGCACAGGTGAGTGTAGTGCTCCTCCGTACAGATCGGGCACTCCAGCGGCTCTTTGCGCTTCATCTTCCTGTCGTTGTCCATACCCTTGCTGGGTTCGGCGGGGGCGTCATTGCCCACCGCAGTAGCTCCATCTTCAAAGGGTGGGTCTTTGGGCGCCGCCTCGCGCTCCTCCATGGCCGCCCTAGGGCGCCCGCGACCACGGGGTGGGCCGCGACCTCCAGCCGGGGGAGGATGGCCACCACGATCACCCGGGGGAGGGGCGCCGCGACCTCCAGCCGGGGGAGGAGGGTCGCGATCACCGCCGCGACCTCCAGCTTGCGGGGGAGGGCCGCCGCGACCTCCAGCTTGCGGGGGGAGGGGTGTCGATTACGGATAACCGGCAGTCCACCACGGGGTATCCCACAGTGGTAGAATTGCGGTGAAGGTGCGGGAGAATACGAACTAGACGTGCAACAGAGGACAGAACACACGGTTTACCCAGGTTCGGGCCGCTAAGAAGTGTAATACCCTACGTCCTGCTCTCTGTTGAGTTGTATTGATTCGATCTGAGATGTCCCAAACCACGGAGGTTTGGGTTACAAGAGAGACCGTAGAGATCTGCTCCGTATTCAGTTGTGTTGGGGTTTTCCTGCTAAAGGACCTCTGCCCCTCCTTATATATGCTGAAGGGACAAAGTTACAAGTAGAATAACCTATTTGGTACTAATACTAATCCGTGCGGAGCACGTCGTGTGTCGCACGTCTTCGTCTTGCACTGGGCCGTCTTCGGCGGTGAGGCCCAAGGATAGCCGCGAGGGTATATGGGGGTCATATCCCCACGGGGGGCGCCGCGCCCACCTGCCTGAACACGTCCGCAGTCCGGATCACGGGGGCGGCCTTGATCGCCGCGCCCTTGGACACGGTGGTGTTGTGCGCCGCCCCGATTTCCTCTCCAACCTCTCCCGTCGCCACGCGCCATGAGAACCTCGCGGTAGGACGGTGCGGCGCTGACGAACAGGAAAGGGTTCACCAGGCGTCTCTTAGGTCTTCCACTATGATCGGGCGTCGTGGTCGAGGGTGAAGCTGGTCTGTCTACCCGATCGGGCGACGAGGGCGCCGTTCTGACCTGGTCCTGTTGCGCGAGCGAAGATGCCGGTCGGACCTGGTTCGGAATCGGTCCAGCCTGGTCCAGGTGCGCCGTATTGGGCCCGGACCGGTTGTGTTGGACCCGGTCGAGGCGATGGGCAGCCGGTCCGGAATTCGAATTCGAAATTCTGGATCGCGCATGTCACGGATCTCCACCGGAAGGCTAGCTTCGATGAACCCGCCGTGGAGATGCTTTGATGAAATCGCCCAAAGTCGCCATGGGTGTGATCCGTGACGGCGGCAGTGGCCCCTTCCAGGAAGACCTCACCGGTAGTTTGATCCTCCGAAGGGGCGGTGTCGTCGGCGGGATAGGAGGCCGCGGCGAAGGCCTCGTCGGCTCCGGAGACGCCGACATCGATGCCGGGAGCAGCACCTCTGCCGTCGATTTGATAGCCGTTGTTTGCCGATGGATCGGCCGGGCCATGACAACGCCCCTCGCCAGGTCCTCCACATTCCCCAAATCTTGGCACTCCGAGTCAGAATCGGAGTCCCAAAATTTGCCCGAAGGAACTCGATCAGGACCTCGTGATTCCTTGGCTGTAACTATTCGCAGGGCCTTCCGAACCGACGGCGCGATCGGCACGGAAGGCATTCTTCATTACAGCTGCAGCCGCAGATCTTTGACCGGTCCGACGAAGCGCGGAGGCCGATGAGGATCCGTCGGCGGCGCTGAACCGGCTGTGATCTACCGGTGAAGATCCGGTAAAAAATTACAGAGGAAAGGCTTCAATCGGTGAAGAAGAACAGCCATATCCCATGTGTAGTCATCCCAGGGAGCAGGCACGGAGGTCGGAGAAGCTGCGGCTCGGGATCCGAGGATGATTCCGGTGACAGGCTTCAGCAGGATCCGTGGCGGCTGGCCGCGCGAACCCCCGCGACGCGACACCGCGTGGTGCGCCGCAGCGTGACCCCACTCCGGCGCGGTCACGCGCAAGTGGCCGGCAGATCGTGGCCCAGGTGCCGGACGGCGGCCCGTCGCGGTGAGGCGCGTGTCGCCTGGACACACACGTACTCAGCACACACACACACGGCTGCTGGATAGTATATGGTGCTGTCGGGAGAGACCGCATTAATGCATGCATCATTCAGATATTTGACTACAATTTAAATTGCTGAGCTCGGGACGATCGAGTTTCGCAAAACTTACAGGGTTGTTGGCCTTGAAGTGAATTCGACCCATTCTCGAACGTGGACATGAGGAAGAACCCAATGCACGCAATCAACCAGTCAGTGATGATTAAGAGGTGGTGAGCTGCAGACCTGCATTGCGACAAAGGAATACAGCAACCAGATGACTTCTGTGCCTTGGCGGGGTCACCATGGTAGGTAGCTAGAGGAGTTTATATAATCATAGATATATGCTCGGTGCAAAATGTGAGCAAAGGCGACAAATGATATCTTCATTGTTTTTACCGTCTGACCGGATTTGTGGTTGTATCCGGCCTGTATTCATGTTTCTGCGAGTGAGCTACCGTTCAAGTTCAGCATTTATAGCTGCCAACATTACACAAAACTCGGTCCAGCCAGGGGGCATTGTTCCTAAGATGGAAGATTTTAACCACTCTGGCCAAGGAAACCTCTGAACCTTGGCTTTGCGAACAATCGAATACTTTTTTTATATATAATAACGTGTTATAACTTTATTTGCCCAAACGAAGATTGCAACAAGTTTTTTTTTCCTCGATCACACAAAAGACTTGCATATTTTTGTATTAAGCGAGAAATGAACTCTTAACAGTCCAGCAGTTTGATTGACCCAAACACAAAACCGCGGATCCGCAGACTCGTTCGCCAAGGGCAGAGGAGGAACGAACGAAGCGCAATCCGCATACTACCAAAACCTTTTTGGGACATGGCATATCGACAAGCTCTTGGGCGGAGGACACGAGCTCCCTTTCTTCCCCTTCTTGTTCACTCTCTTGCATTGTACGTCCTACCAGCTAAGCTAACAACGAACTCTACTACTACGTCAGGTGTTCAGGTCTTCAGGATGGTTTGCAATACTAACGATGCGCGTAGTTAGTATCTTGAAAAAAATCTACAAATATAATGAACAGATATAGAAGCCTAGCTAAAACGACATGATCTGCTGTTTATACACTACTACACAACAAGGATATTGTATCACTTTCTTGTAACATATTCATCATTTTGTTCCTGTAAAATGTCATAGTAACACAAAATAGTGTGTTACAAACTTCGGTTGTAACACAAAACAGTTTTTCTATAAATACGTGTTACTAAAAGTAATTATAGTAACACAAAACTAATGTTACAAGAAAAATGTTACAAAAGTGTACTATGTTGTAACATAAAAATGGAACACATAAAATGTGTTACAAATTTATGGCATATTGTAACACAAAATGTGTTGTTATCTAAGCGTTACAAGGAAACTGCAAACATGGTAGCAATTAGAATAATACATGGTATAATTTCCCAGCCCACACCATGGCAAAAGAAACTGCAAACATGGTAGCAATTAGAATAATACATGTGAAAGCAAGTAATAAATCAGGGGCAAGGGACTTACATATTTACACAGTGCTAAGTTGTATAACATCTTCTCACATACACCAATTGTAGCAGCCATTTCTTGTTACTATATTTTTTATGATATTCGGCGCTTGTGTTACGGCACACATTGTCTACAACAAAAAGGATATCGAGTGTTAGGATTAGTATAACTTTGTTTATTTTGTGCGAGATAGATTACATAATTAAATTATAATTAGAAGAAAAAATAATAAAATGTAATATAGCATGATTGTAATTAATTACAAACTTGTGCTTACATAGAAGCGCAGGTCCATGTGATGCTTGGTAATATTATTGTAATATAGCATGATTGTAGTCATCGGTGCTTTCCGTGGTTGTTTCAACTCCACCTGGTACTACATAATTATACAAAAAATAAGCGAACAATTAAGTGATGCAAGTAAATGGCATCATTCATAGATAATTAGAAAAAAATTGATAGACTTCCTTTGCACAAAAGGTTTAGCTCAGTGTGTATAGATAAACTACAAATGGTAATACTGGATTCAGAAGAGGAAAAAGTGTCCACCTGCTTTTTTCTGCTGAGATCGTTCACAACGATTTGTATCTATTTCATTTCTTTCTTCCTGAGTCATTGATGCCAATCGTGCCTTTTCCGTTTCACTTTCAACCCCAACACCTCCAGCAGCTGCAGTTTTTGCCTTTTTCTGATGATACTTTTCTTTCTGTTTTCTATTTCTTTCATCCTTTTGTTCTTGAGTCAGTGCTGCGTATCGTGCCTTTTCTCTTTCCCTTTTACGCTTGGCGCGTTCATCAACTTGCGCTTGTGAATCTGATGCTGTCGACGACCTTTTTGGAAAAAAGTTGATAGATATTTAATTAAATTACAACAAATAATACAAGTGAAAGCGTCTATGTACATGAGTATAAACAAATACCTCCATTGTTTTTGTTTGTCAAGACTTCCAATGGTGTACGCCCTTCATTATGTTGCGCAGGTTCCATTTGATGTACTATCACCAGTATTCAATTAGTTATGCATTAGTATTAAAATCGATAAGTCTATCGCTCATGGTTTGAGCATTTCATATGACTGACCATATATCAAGATTCAAGAATGGGAAACATGCTTATATCATAGTGTGAGGTTTCATTACACACCTAAACAAACTTTTCAGAGATTTGTATTCTGTTTAGTGATCTGCACAGAACAAAAATTGAAGGACACAATAATTAACTGGATATTATTACAGACTTGTCTATGCTTTGACCATTGCTTTTGTAAATTTCGCAGGATCATGATAAAATCAGTAGGTCACATGATTTGATCATTTATGGTTATGATTTGAAAGTTCAGATCTATTTAACCAGTGTCTGGATACAAACATTGGACTATAGGAGTAGCAAACATACGAAAAGAGGGGAGCAGCATGGTAGTCCTTTTCTTTAAAACTGCTTCCTAGATAAAGAGACCTTCTTCTTAGGGGTGTTTCATTAGAATTCCTTGCTGTGAATGGTCTTGATATTTTTAATGAACTCATCTAGTTCAGGTATATGACATATCAGGTAATAAGAGAACTATCAGGTAATAAGATAGGAAACTTGAGAGCTGCGACAAAACTAAGATCGAATTCAAACATCAATCAGTAAGTAATGCATTTTTGGTGGGGGCTCTTATCATCAGGAAGGGACAACAATGTCCAGAAGGTGGCTTCACAATAGAAGATATATATGCAAAAAAAATTTTGCAAGAGCCAAGCATGGCTAATTTCGTTTTTCCTTCTTGATATAAGATTGTTCAGAGCAAAATGACAGGGCCATGTCTGAACTTCTAAGATTAATAGTGAAGTTGCCGACCTTGTAGAATTGGTGACCTTCTATATAATTTAGATCAAATATTGTAAGATCAATTTTATCGAGCTGGTGATGAAGAAAAAACAAGAGAACAATGATTTCAGAGATTCAGTACCACCGGACTCAATCAACAAATATCAAGGTGGTCAAATAATTCATTGAAGTAAATGTAAAATCAATAATAATAACATAGACGTCATAATGTGTTTTGCTTTTTGGGCAATTCTCTGACCCGACTGTTATCAATGATCTGGGGTGCAAGGAATATTATGAATTATACAGGAAGTGCCAGAGGTCTATTCTCCAAACAGTTGAGAAGGAGTGAACAACTTACCCAATCCAAATTCAGGACCGGTGCCTGCTGAAAAGAGCCAAAGAAACCAAACAGCCTGACTTTCTGCAAAGATTCACATCAAGCTTATTTTTTGGTCATAATGGTAACAAATAATCTTTAAGAGCTTTAGTTGGTATAACATGTAATCCATGGAAACTCTAACAGGAAGTAAGTATGCACTATAACTGTATGACCTGATATGGCACTGACACGTTGTTTAATTCTATCAACAGCAGCCGCGCTTATATATTATCAACAGAAAACCTTGCAGCTAAAGAAGAGAGTTGACGGAAGAAGAGAGTTGTGGGAGTCAGACCCGGTTACAGAGCACATACCTTGGCGTCGATCTGAAAGTTGGTGACTCGATCCCGGTCCAGCAGGAGATGGAGAAACTCTCCTGTAGACAAAGTCAGTGTCAAATGCATGTTTCTCATAGTTTCACGTTGGGTACAACAATGGCGCTTATCCATCAGAACAGCTAGTATAATAGTTGCTTAGTTTCTACAACTATCACAACCATGAATTGCTATAGAGCTTGATTACTAAAAACAGGCCCTGCACTTTAGCAATCTGACAATAACACAATTTTATGGCTTAATTTAGGGTCATGTTAAAAATAACTATGATAACCATGCTCTCTGATGATATAGCCTGAAAGCAACGCACGCAAATCTCCATCCTTTGGTTCAGCAAAATCAGAAATGGAAGCATACATCAACCAAATTTCAACAATTGAACCCGGGTGCAGATCAATGCATTACAGAATACATACAGAGGCAGATCAACTTTTGCTACCAATTTGAAACCCTACTCATCAACCAGCAAATGCAGGAACCAAAATCGGAGCAATCGATCGAACCCTATCAGGATCCCCGGCCAGCCGAAGCAGCACATGATCCGGAACAAAACGCACCGAAGGGAAGCGGGAGTCTTACTGGTAGGTGCCGACGACGGGGTGAGGAGGAGTGTGGCAAACTGACGCACGGACGCGACGACGGCACGTTCAACTGCGTCAAGGCGCCCCCCTCATGACCGATGGCGGTGCGGCAGGCAGTGTGTTGTGATCGCACGGGGAGTTAAACTTGCACGGCGAGGCTGGTCGACGCGGCGGTTCGGCGGCGCGGCCAGGCAGTGAGGCCGGTTGACGCGGCGGTGCGGTGGCGTTGTGATGCGGCACGGTGGTGCGGCGGCACGGCCAGGCGGTGGCGTTGTGATGTGGCGCGGTGGTGCGGCGGCGCGGCCTGGCAGCGAGGCCTGTCGACGCGATCAGGCGGCGACGCTGTGGTGGGCGTGGAGATGGAGTGAGAACGGGGCAGGAGCGAGGAAGTGGCTGAAAGAATTGGTGGGGATCTAAATTTAGAAGGGACGAGCCTGCTTTGTCGTGATTGCTTCCTTTCTTTTTTTTTTTTTTTTTTTCCCTCATGCGACGATGGGTGGGAAAGATGCCGTGATTTCAGGTTTCTTTACTTTCTTTTTTTCGCATGCGCTGACGCTAACAGGTGGGGGAGGGAATTGTTTCGCATGGTCGGGTGTGTTGGCAGACGGAAAAAAATACCGCACCAAAAAGTGTCCATTCTTTGTGCTTTTTATTTGTGGGTTTGTGGGAGAAAATGTAGGTGGGCTAGCTCCACCTCCCCCCCCCCCCCCCCCCCAAATGCGTTAAAAAATACATACAGACATAATCCCAAGCAAAAGATTCTGTGTGCTGTGCCATGACATGCCTAGGGGAAATGTAGGACACTTGCTCCGCAGCATGTATAATGTACAGTAAGTCTTACGAATTAAAACATATCTGACAACATACGTTCAATGTTTTGCTTTACACATTCAACCCCAGGCCTCTCCAGCTCAGCCATTCCTAATCGGTGTAGCAATACATGAGAATCAGATGGAATGAATATACTAGTGTTGTTAAACAATACTTGATGCACGATGCCCTGATTTGCAAAACAAAACACAATGTCAATCTGAATTCTACCTCTGGGGTTGAAGCTTTCTTCCTTTGGCCATTCAACCAATGAATCCACTCGACTATAAAACCCAAAACAACTCTCTGCACTCACTTGACAACATATCAATTCAAAATCCAAGTCGATAATCCATATATATGCCTACAAGAAGCCAAGAACATAGTCACTTTGGGAAATCTTTCGGCCACAGCACCAAGACTTGGCAGACGAAATGGGCAAGGAGAGAGGTTACCTGGAACGGTTGTCGGGTCCTAGTCAGCCCCTTCGAATTCCACCCATCGCTTCTCCTTTCACAGTTGAGCCAAGAGGAGGAATATACAACAATACCAAGATTTGTTTATGAGCCAGCATCCATTCACAGTTCAGTCAAGAGCAGAGGACGAATTAAAGAGAGGTAAAGTAGCGGTTGCTTGCTGGTCTTATCTACACCCACCTGCATTCACGACTGGAACATCCCCATCAACCGTGACACAAACTTAATAATTGAAAAACTGAAATGCGGTCAAAGTAAACCAATTGCACAGGATAGGGTAAGAAATAGAATAGAAGGACGAACCTGTTGGTGCTTCCCTGCTCCAGGGTCGCCATGGGTGAGCTCTGGAATCTCGATCCAGACAGGGGAACGGGGAAGAGGGAGGCCAGGGAGCTGGGGAGGATTCGGATCCATGCCCTATGTGAGGCAGAAATTATTTGAGTCAAAGCTTTTGGGGACAAGGATTTAATTATCTGGGGAGGTCAAACACGGAAGAGGAGAAGGGGGAAGCGGAAGCGGAATAAGGCAGACCTCCACTCGAATTACAACGGAGTATATAAGTCCGCAATATATATATAATTGTTCCATCATCTGCCAGTGCCAAACAGAGCAAATGATATGGATAGAGGACTTTTATGGTGGACAACAAAAGCTATAGCACAACGGGTTTTTTTTTTCTCAATCACGCAAAAGATTTGCGCGTTTTGTATTAAGAAGATAAAGAGTTTGTTACATGGTTCGGGGGGCAACAAGAGATTTGCAACAAGCCCAAGCCCGCCCCACTCGGAGTATTCGCTTAACCTATTACTCACTGTATTAACACCCCTAGGTGCCTTGCACCCGTCTGTATCCACTGATCGGCCATATGCCTGATAGGGTCCATCAGTGCGATTACAGTTGTATTGGCGCCGCGAAAGCAGCGAGCGTTACGCTCTTTCCAAATTTCCCAGGCGATCAGCACGAAGAGAGAGTCCGCCCCCTTCCTCTCGTTGTCAGTCCAAGGAGCGCGCCAAGCATCCCACCAGTCAGCAACGGACCCGTCAGGCAGTGGCACTGCTGTGCCGAGAATGGTAGCTGCGGTCACCCATATCTGCCTGGAGAAAGAACAGGATACGATCACGTGGTCGATCGTCTCAAGTTCTCGATCACACAGCCAACAGTTGTCGCGGGCGTCGAGGCCATGGTGACGTCTCCGATCAGTTGTCCAGTGCCGTTGCCGGAAGGCGGACTAGAGGAAGAGCTTGACTCTGAGGGGCGCCCAAACTTCCCAGATGAGCAAGCACCCAGGCGGGGCGTGTGAGCAGATATGCAACGCATGATAGGCTGATTTGACTGAGAACCTCCCGTCCGAGGCCCATCTCCATATGAGCTTATTCGGCGTGTGCGAGAGGACCACGTTCCTGAGCCTTCGCCGAGCCCGAGGTACTCCGCCCAAGCATGAACAGGTAAACCTCCTGGATGACCCTGATCCATCTTCTCGTGACAGTCCCTCCTGAACTGTCTGCCTATTAGCCATCCGACTGGGTACGTATTCGATTAACGTGGGGGCTAAGGCTCTGATTGAGATGCCATCAATCCAACTATCCACCCAGAACAGCGTGTCCTGGCCGTTCCCGATGACGGTGAACGTGGATGCTCTGAAGAACGCCCTGGCATCCTCGGACAGCTTGAGTGGAAGAGCTGCCCAGGCCTTATCATGGTCCATCTTCTGGAGCCACATCCATTTGGCTTCAAATGCAGTCACTGCGAGCTTCAAGTCAGTAATGCCCAGGCCTCCCAGCTCCTTCGGCCTTGAACAGGTGGTCCAAGCAACCATGCACTTTCCTCTGGCGTCCCCGTCTCTTCCTACCCATAGAAATCTTCGACAGACAGATTCGGTTAATCATCATAACCTTTTAGGTTAATTAATTAATAGCAGCTGAGCTTGATCGTGCAAAAGAGGAGAGTCTTGTGTGCCTCCTAGCCTATATAAGGAGCTCTTTGAGGCTGTCTCCTCACCTCAGCCTTGCTAGCCAATACTACTAGTGCTACTTGTTTCGGTCGAGGATGGCCGGTGGCGCCACAGCCGGGCCCAAGCACTACCCCGGCAAGCTCACCCCTTTCGTCTTCTTCACCTGCGTTGTCGCCGCCACCGGCGGCCTCATCTACGGATATGATATCGGTATCTCAGGTAAGTACGTACCTCCATCTCATCCATCATTCATTCCTTTAATTAATCCATGAATGAAGCATCGTCTGCCTGCCTGCAGGTGGTGTGACGTCCATGGACCCCTTCCTGGAGAAGTTCTTCCCGGAGGTGTTCCGGAAGAAGAAGATGGCGGACAGTAGCAACCAGTACTGCAAGTACGACAACCAGCTCCTGCAGACCTTCACGTCGTCGCTCTACCTCGCCGCGCTCGTCGCTTCCTTCTTCGCCGCCACCGTCACCCGGGCCATGGGACGCAAGTGGTCCATGTTCGGCGGCGGCCTCACCTTCCTCGTCGGCGCCGCCCTCAACGGCGCTGCC
Organism: Themeda triandra; assembly: GCA_018135685.1. Taxonomy (NCBI): domain Eukaryota; kingdom Viridiplantae; phylum Streptophyta; class Magnoliopsida; order Poales; family Poaceae; genus Themeda; species Themeda triandra. Next base: position 315,428 of record JAENPR010000598.1, read on the forward strand.
GAGAACATCGCCATGCTCATCGTCGGCCGCATTCTCCTCGGAGTCGGCATCGGATTCGCCAATCAGGTACCGTACGTCAGCATACTTGATTCGAATCCTCTTTTTTCTTCTTTCCATTTGAAATTAAGCTGACGCAGACGTAACCAACATAAAAAATGCTGCTCTGTCCTTTTTTTCAACTATCCAAACTATCCAACATGTGCAAAGTCCAAACTGGTAGGCTGGCATACATTAATAGTATCTCTTAATTGTCGTGGCCCCACTGGACAGCATGCATGCTTCCCAGAGTCCAAGCTTTTGCTACCCGATGATGTTTACATTTCTTGAGATTGAAGATGTTCACGTCCAAGAGCTTGACTGCTTTGTTTATTCAGTATATGAGATCATATCACTTGACCCAATTGCTTGTTCACTGTGTCTGTCCTCCTCTAAGCTGGCTATGGATCCTGATTGCTTTTGCCGCTTTTCTCATCTGAATTCCAGCCTATACATCTGAATGCAGCTGCACCAACGCTTGTATTTATGCACTCCATCTATCCCATTGAAAGTGACACTTTGGACTTTTGGATATCATGTTTGACCATTCATCTTATTCAAATATTTTTTTAAAAAAATTATTTATTTATAAAATCAAATTTAGCATTAAACATATTTGCTTTAGCATTTACAAAATTTTTTTGAATAAGATGAATGGTCAAACATGGTATCCAAAAATCTAAAGTGTCACTTTCTATGGGAGGGGGGGATAGAATATGAATACTCTGGCCTATACATAAAAAGATGTATATACGACGATTTTGTGGATTACACTAGCAAGCTATAAGAGCATCTCCAATGATTACCTAAGAGCTAGTTGTCATACCCTGCAACTATAGGATATATGGGCCGCAATATCGTAGGCTTTGGGCCTTGTGGTGGGTTGGCAAGACATACCAATGCTGAGCATAGCAACCATAAAGAGGAGAGGCTGAAGACAGAGAAGGACAGAAAAATATTCGACGAACAAGAACCGAGGTCAGGAAGGGTCATCTTCCTCCTGATTATCTAGATCCCCTTCTCCGATTTCCTCTTGTGATTGCTCATGTCGCCGGATTGATCTCACCGGCGGCCACGGGCTGTTACACTAGTCCATGTAGGATTTGATTCTACGTAGAGAAGGAAAAGAGAGAGAAGAGTTAGCTCTTGTTTAAGAGTCAATCTATAACATTTAATGAGCTACTGACATGTAGGACCAATTATAAATTTAGAGTCGACATTGACTCTTATACTAACTTGTAGATGAGTTGGAGAGATTGTCTCGACTATTGGAGATATGCTCTAAGGTCGACATCTCCAAGATTTGCGTGGAGCTTTAATTTCATTCAGAAGCAACCACACTATTGGATGGGTTGGGTCCATATTTAAGTCTCTCATAGCTCTTAAAGACTAGCTCTTGAGGAAGAGCTAACTGTCTTCTCTCTTTTCTTTTTCTTAATAAACAATTATAAGAGCTTAACATAGACTCAGCCATTAAAGATGCCCTTCTGGATATAAAAAATCGTATTGAATGAGTAGGCGGCAACTGAAGTCGTTGCATCGTACTAGATTATTCATGAACTACAAGCTGTAAAGTCAACATCTCCAAGATTCGCGTGGAGCCTTAATTTCATTCAAAAGCAACCACCCTCCATGTGATCGACTAGCTCTAGGGATTAGATTAGAATAAACCTTGGAACGAGTAATTAAAACAGAAAAGGCTCATCCCTATCAGCCAGCTGCAACTAGACATGCATGCATTTTTACATAAACAGCCCGACTGTCCACCTTTTTACCTATAAATACGCTCACACACAAATCCAATGTTTAATCCTATATCGCCATGAAATCAAATGCATCTTCTCCGATCCGGGCGTCACGGGAAAGCATGTACAATCACTGACTCCAGTACAATCCACCAAGATCTGTGAATAATAGACCTTGGCCAGTACAATCCACACATAGATATGTAGTGGAAAAGTCCTCTTTTTATCGGCCTCTTACACCACTGGCTCCAGATTCGATTATTTAGAACCACAAAATCAGAGGTTCCTGTGTTGGTGTGAATGTGATCATCAGATCAACAGCCGTAATTGTTGACCTCATGAATTAAAAGCTTTGATTGGAAGGCCTTGTTTAGATACCAAAGTTGGTGTCCAAAATCTGCATAGTAAGTGTCCCGTTACACTGTAGCAATTTTGTTTTTATTTGGTAATAATTGTCCAAACATTGATTAATTAGGCTTAAAATGTTCGTCTCGCAAAGTACAACAAAACTGTGCAATTAGTTTTTTTATTTCATCTATATTTAGTACTCCATATATGTGATGACATTTTGATGTGACGGGGAATAAGAATTCTGCATAGTGAATTTGGTGCCCAAAATCTGGAATCTAAACAAGGCCGAAGTTTATAGAACCAACTAGGGTGTATCCCCCCTCCTCCTTCCCCCAATAATGCAGTAGTGTCTATATAAGGAAGGTGACCCTCTCTAGGGTATCTAATCTTCCCATTACCACAAAAGGGTTACAACCCACTAAAGCCCAATCGACATCATGCTGCTAGCATTGGGAAAGGTGCTCCCAGCCCTAAGTTGCTATTAGGAGATGCAGGATCAGGAGGAGCAAGAACAAGTGTACAACAGAGAATATGAGAGCTCGAGGCAAAGGTACTACCAGATCTCCTCTCTCTAAGGTGGTTCAAATCCTTAGGCTATCGATCATGAAGTCTAACATCCTGAAAGTCCTTACAAGATTTTTATCCATACTGGAGGAATTTGAGAATAGTGTAACATGGAAGTTGAGAGATGTGGTTAGCTAGTCGGACAAGAACTGAAAGATTTCCACAGAACACATTGCTTTCTTGCTTGATCACTTCAGAGACTTTTTTTTTTCTTGACAGTCAACGGGGTGGCGTTGGAGGGGGGGGCGGCGGGGACTCCCCTCTTGAAATCCATTATATTGATAACTAGCAGGAACCCCGCGCGAACCGCGGGCTCCTTTCTTTTCTTTTCTTTTCTTTTCTTTTTTAACAACTGCATATAATATATATTAAAGCTACAAACATAGATGGATGAAGCTACAATATCTTGGTATTGAACATTAACCTCGTACTTGAGATTTGAGAATATTGAGAAATCTACAACAGGAGACTAATCGTCATATTGTTCTCAATGAATCCAAGATGCATTGTGCTAATCATCTTCATGCGCGCTAATCATCTCTACGTGGCATAGCAAGCATCCAACATGTGGTGTCAATCAGTCGAGGAAGTATGCGAAGCTGCAAATATACACGGAATTGAATCATAAATACAGGAAACACTAAACCTGTACAATAAGACTGGAATACCTCGTTGTGCATGTCCAACGATTGTGTTCGGCTTCCTAATAATTGTACTTAGGAGCATATAATTAATTTATAGAATCATATGAAAATACAGACGTACCTGTAGCAAACAAATGAAATTGAAGCATAATCGAATATATTTCATAATTTAATTTAATTATTTGATAAGTTGTCACCCAAAAAAAAAAAGGAATATAGATTATACTGTAGAATTAGCATCTTGATGTGTTTGGTGCCCAGACATGTTCACCTAGAATACAATAACGTCAGAAATAAGAACAAATATAGACATAATGAGAGATACGAAAACAGAACGCATTAGCCTGTACCTTATAGATGGGCCGAAAAACATCACGGATAACAGCAGTAGCCAAACGAACACCTTCAAAATTGGCTGCCGATCACAAAATCCAAACAGCAAGTAGTGGGTTTCCGAACCTCTCGCATGACGGTTTTAAAACGAAGCAATCAATATTTAAGCGGCAGAGCTGCAAGTAAGGCATTACATAATTCAGTAACTTCCTCAATTGTCAATGTAATTTTGTAAATTGGAAGGGCAGGCACTCTCCAAAAGGGTAAACAAACAAAAGAGTATGTAATGTTATATACAATATATGAAAATACGATCATCTCATACTGAATTATCAATAGTGGTATGCATCGTGGAGCCAAAAAAATTGTATACAGAGGGCAGAGGACCGATGTGACCCTTATTATGACAATTGCATTACTACTTATATCAGGTCTTTGTCCGATGGCAATCAATGGAGCATATAGCGATGAGAGCAGTGGAGAATAGTTACTGCATAGGTGCCTGGCTGGTTGTGGGTACTTGTCAACTGTCAAGCATTAAGTTTAGACCAAGCAAGGAAAATCCCTGTTGTCATTCTGATTTACACCAAACTATGAACAATGCACCCACTTTTCGTACTGTAATCGTGATCCATTAATATAGTTTCTACAATATTGCCCAACGTAACTTCCAGTGGAGTACATCATATGTTTTGGATGGTAGGTGACAGCGATTTAATCCTCACCAGATAAATGAAGGTAATAAGCTCTCCATGTGGTTTTAGAAGGCAATTAACTGTCTTTGCGCACTCTACTTCAGGTTCAGGTTAAGTACACCAAATAACCTGCAGACACGAATACACGAATACACCAAATTATATACTGATAATCAGTATGCCACTTACGTAATGAAATAACACAGGAACATAGAAAGAAAGCAAGCATCTGGAAAGCAATGGCACACGGGTGTGGTGGCCTACAAAACACAGGTAGACTTTGTGGACTTTTCATCGAGCACTTGAAGAGCACAGAATATAGCAAGAGCAGAGGAGACACCAGTAGGGGCCATGAAATGTGCACTCACCTTGCTGACGGGAGAGATAAGAGGCGTCTGGGCATGTGGTGGTGAAGAGCGTGGGTAGGAACAGGGGTGCAGCACTCTGACCTCATTGAGGAGAAGCGTTGCATGTCCCTTTTGATTTAATCATCCAATCCGTGCACCTAATCAGGATAGCAGCAGTAGCAAATCAGTAGAGGAGAGTATGAGAGAGAGAGAGAGAGAGAGAGAGAGAGAGAGAGAGAGAGAGAGAGAGAGCGAAGGAATGAGGAGTGAGGCGGGCAGGCAGGGATCACCTCACCGAGGGGATGGATGAACACTGGACTGGAGAGGAGGTGGGGATGCAGGGATTACCTCACCAACGGGATGGATGGAGCCGACGGCGTGTCACTGGAGCCACCGATGCCGAGTGGCAACCGGCGTAGGGAGAGGAAGGGCCAGGGAGCTCGTGGACAACGCGCTGGGGCGACGGAGGGGGCGCATGCGGTGCGGTTCCAGGCGTCCCCCGCAGCAGAACGGCGGCGGCGGAGCCGGGCCGTTAGCGAGGCCATGGCGACTCCCGGTGGAGGGGGCGCGGACAACGGCCGCTACCGTCGCCACACCGGGGTTGGGTGGCGGCGGGGCACTGGGCCTGGAACGGCCGGAGAAGTATCGAGAGAGATGAGGGCAGAGGTCGGAAATGTCAAGGCTGTACTGTAGGAGAGGCTTCGGGAGAGAGGACGGGTGGGGGGAGTCGCTGATTCGCTGGGACCCAGAAGTCAGGATTTCACGTTTACTGTTGCCGTAACAGTGGTATGAGTCTATGGACGGAAGTTTGGAGAGCCACGAAAATAAGAGTATCTTTAGATGGCATTCGCCCCATAATGGTCCAAAGTACGGGCAAAGTTACAACACCCGATTTTAACACCAACAAAACAATGACAAATACCACAAAAACAACAACAACAACAACACGAAACCTCTAAGAATGAATACAAGTTGAAGACAACCTCCAATCGTCGATGGAGTATCACAGCCGAGCAACATGCTTGCCTTCACCACAGAGTGTTGCACCGCCGCACCACCTCTCGTAGAGGTCCGCCCCAAATAGGATGGGGACTAAAAGTGGGGGAGGCACAACAACCATTGTGTGTCGGACAACGCCGACCTCCCTTGAAGCTGATGAGGACACCTTTGAGAGAGGATCCGGTCTCCATAACCCGCCAATCATGGAACACCGGCATAAGATTTGATGACATCGTCAACAAGAAGACCGACGATGAAGCAGAGGTGCCAGGGACGATCCATAAAGAGCCATAGAGGCATACAACAACAAGAACGAAATGCTATTGGAAGACTCCAGGACAGCGCCTCCATGGAGGATAAGACATAAGAATGTCACCATTGTCCGATTTAAAGCTTGTCCAAATCTAGGTTTTCACCGAAGAATCTGGTATTACAATGCGGAGCGACATTGACGGGGCCCCAAAAAGGAACATGACACCCCGTAGGCATCATCGTTGCCCAAGAGCTTTCGCTCATTGCCCTGCATTTACCGACCCATGGGGAGCATTAAGGCATCAGCAGAGTACTGGAGCTAGAATCACTGCCTGGGATCAAGGCGGAGCAGCGTGGCCGCACCCGGAGAGCACACAATGGCGCGTGGGGGGCACAAAGTGACAGAGATGCACTGGATGTCACCTTGGATGCGGAGCAGGCCAGCCATACATCGCTGAATGCGCGAACAGTGGCAGCGCAGGGCCTGCACCATCGCAGGATTTAGCGAGATTGGGCATTGAAGCACCATATCGGCCATTCATCCCTCCGAGTGCTCGCGCTTGGATCTCCTAAACCGAAGATTTGGGGAGGAATAGCACAGCGGCAGCAAAGAACGACCCGAGGTGGGTCCGATCGGTCAGCATGGGTCTCAGCCATAGGGGGCAGACCCGACCATGGCCAGCCAATGGAGCTCTTCCGAAGTTCAAACTCAAGCACGAGAAAGGGGAGGTGGATTGGGAGCTGGGTGGAACGAGGGGATTCGTGAGCGTCCGCCTTGTTTGAGCGCCGCCGCGGGCCGCCACCACTGCGGAAGTCGCCGGTGGGGTGTGGCTCGGTGCAAAGTGGCGGTTCGCCCCGAGTCGCCTCATGGGGAGACGACCGGGATGTTCCGCCGTGCGCTTCTTTTCTTCGCTCCCTCTCCTTTTCTTCTGCAGTGGGGGACGCACCTTCACCCGCTGATGGGCGGACCCTCCATGTGGCCTCGTGGTCAGCCAGGGCGGGTGCGGCCATGGCGGTGGGTCAGGAGCGCGGTCCTGTCGCAACGTGGGAGACGACCCCATGCCCCTAGCCCCAATGTCTTGTCCTTCGTCACTTCTTCCTCCTGCTTTTTTTTTTTTTGCCCGCGTTCCCAAACACCGCTTCTTTTGTTCGCTCCCTCTCCTTTCCTTTCCAAGTAAAAAATACTGTAGCTCACTTGAGAGACTTTGCTCTGTTTCTTGGAATTACTTCGTAGACTCTGACTTGACATCGTAAAGTAGCAAGCAGGACAAAATCAGACAGATAGATGACATCATCACATCTTGAAACATGCAAAGTGATGATGGGCACAGCAACGCCTTGAAGGAAAACAAAGCGGCATTACTCTACTCTAAAAAAAAGAAGAAAAAAAAGGAGCATGCATGCAGCTGTAAGCGAACCTGAACATTAGAAGTGAGCAGTGTTTTGTTGACAGCAGAAATAATGAATGCATGCAGTCCGTGCCAGTGTACCTGTCGGAGATGGCTCCCGCTGGCATGCGCGGCATGCTAAACATCGGGTTCCAGCTGATGATCACGATCGGCATCCTGGCGGCGGAGCTGATCAACTACGGCACCAACAAGATCAAGGGCGGGTACGGGTGGCGCATCAGCCTGGCGCTGGCTGCGGTGCCGGCCGGCATCATCACCCTGGGCGCGCTAGTCCTGCCGGACACGCCCAACTCGCTGCTGGAGCGCGGGCACGCCGACGAGGCCCGGCGCATGCTGCGGCGCATCCGGGGTACGGAGGACATCGGCGAGGAGTACGCGGACCTGGTGGCGGCGAGCGAGGCGGCGCGGCTGGTGACGCACCCGTGGCGCAACATCGTGCGGCGCCGGTACCGGGCGCAGCTCACCATGGCGGTGATGATCCCCTTCTTCACGCAGCTGACGGGCATCAACGTGATCAACTTCTACGCGCCCGTGCTGTTCCAGACCCTGGGCTTCAAGAGCGACGCCTCGCTCATATCCGCCGTCATCACGGGCCTCGTCCTCGTCTTCGCCGCCCTCGTGTCCATCTTCACCGTCGACCGCCTCGGCCGCCGCAAGCTCTTCCTGCAGGGCGGCGTCCAGGCGATCGTGTGCCTGCTGGTGGTGGGCACGCTCATCGCCGTCAGGTTCGGCACGAGCGGCATCGGCGACATCCCCAGGGGCTACGGCGCCGTCGTGGTGGTGTTCATCTGCGCCTACGTCGCCGGCTTCGCCTGGTCCTGGGGCCCCCTGGGGTGGCTGGTGCCCTCGGAGATCTTCCCGCTGGAGATCCGGCCGGCTGGGCAGAGCATCAACGTGTCCGTCCAAATGCTCTTCACCTTCGTCATCGCGCAGGCCTTCCTCACCATGCTCTGCCGCTTCAAGTTCGGCCTCTTCTACTTCTTCGCTGCCTGGGTCGTCGTCATGACCGTCTTCATCGCGCTCTTCCTCCCCGAGACCAAGAACGTGCCCATCGAGGACATGGTGCTCGTCTGGAAGGCGCACTGGTTCTGGGGCAAGTTCATCGCCGACCACGACGACGCCAACCACGTCAAGGCTGCTGCCGACGAATGATCCATCATGCCCGGAATATTGTACATTTTACTTCTGAGTCTGTAATGTGTTACTTACGTACGCCAATTCTTGCACAGGATGTACCGATGTTAATTATCACGTCATATTTGAAAGATTTCTATTCTCAAGAGCTTTGTTTCAGTTCCATACCAAAGTGCAGTACCAATTCAATTCCACACAAGTTAGACAGAGCCTTAGGAAAAAGGAGAGTACTCGAACAACCTATATAAATTTACAAGCGGGGTGTTGCTCACTTTCTTTGGCTAGTGAAAATTAAGCGATAGCCCATGACCATGTTCCAAATTATTTAAAATTACCTAATCCCCGTGCCCCTTGGGTTAACATCACGTGGCCCAAACTAGAAGTTTGCACGATTGCAAAATAAAGGTTAGTTTGCACTAAATACGTTACCAATTAGAAATACATGCTAGAAAATAAGTATGTAGAACTTGCTCTAGAGCATCTTCAAAAGATGTGGTAAAAATGGTTAGCTAAACATGTGATTTAGCCAACCTTTAAAATAGAAAACTATGTAAAAAAACATAAAACTCCAACAATATTTCTATTATGGCAAGGCTAGATAGCAAATAATGGCACATGCAAGCTATATTTAACATGCTAGATTTTAGGAATAGCACACTTGCTATTTTACAAGACAAAATAGCAAAGCTGTTGGAGCTTACTTTTTGTAAGAGAAATTCTAAAAATAACCAACCCCACTAGGATAGCTTGTCTCTTGGAGATGCCCTAACAAACTAGAAACAATAATTGCTAGCTATATAGAACTAATCATAGCTAGTTGGTTATTGTTTCTTTTTCGTGGATATGTGGATTTGAGTCCTAAACTTACCACAATAAGCGTGCTGGTATTTTCTAAATTTAGCAGAGTTCTTCATTCATACCCTATAATCCTGTCATGTACTTTGAAAATGATTAGTCTTAAAAACTAAAGCTATGGTTATCTTGTACAGTTAATTTACTACTTTTTAGAGAGCATAGTTTTGAAGATTCCAACGAGCACGCCGACGATTGAGAAGAGGGTGGCGATGGTCATGGCCTTGTAGCCATTGTAGAGGTGGCGGTGGACGAAGATGAGCACCGACCAATGGCGCCTGTACGCGTAGATGTCTTCCAAGGTGACGAAGTAGCGGTCGCCGAAGCGCAGGTGCTGGGCGAGCCCCTTGAAGAAGCCTAGCGCCTGCTTTGTCGCTGAAGGTGCTGTACAGCAGAGTCTTGGCCCGCAGCTTCTGCACGTCCTCCTCCCTGTCCATGAGCATCGCCAGCACCGACAGGTAGGAGCTCACGGTGTAGCCGTCCGAGTCGACGCTTGCGCCGGAGGTGCTCGCCTCCAGCGCCGCGATTGTCACGAGCCAGCACGCGGTGATGTCGTTCAGGAACACCGGCGACAGGGACAGCTCGCCGAACAGATGGCGCCGGTGGAAGAAAGCTTATGTCTGCAAACCATGGCTGCGTGCTCAGCGTCAGCTTGACGCCGATCTCGGCGAGCTCCACGGCGCTGCTGGACTTAGCGAGGACACAAAGCTCCGGTAGTTCTTCACTTCAGGGGGCATGCTGCCGACCTGGGTATACGTATACCAGAGCAGGCCAAGCAGATGCGGCGGCGTGTAGTCGTCGGCGTCGCTGCCAATGTTGACCCCGCGCTCCCGTCCTTTTTCGTCGGGCGGCATCGGGGTCGATGTGGATCCCCAATGCATCCACCGCCACCGGTCCTTCTTCTTCGCCTCCCGGGGTGAAATTTCTCCTGCATTCCGGCGACAAACCTTCGCACATTGACGGGCATGAACTCCGTGAGCACCTCGAGTACCAGCCAGGGGATCTGGTTCTCGAGCAAGAAGATGTCCCTCTGGATGCTGGGCCCTGTGGACAGCGTCATCCGGTTCTGCAGCACAGGCTCGTCGCCGCCGCCGATCATGTACTGCAGCAGGAAGCAGCCGTCGAGGAACATCATGGTGGCGAAGTCGGCGTCGCTGAGGCCTTCCACCGACGGGTCATCAGCGTCGTAACAGCCGCGGGCGTCGCCGACGACGGACAAGATCTTCTCATAGACCTACATGGACGATGTGCAGCGGCACGCCGAGTGCTTGCAAAGGTGGTAGGCCGCGGCGAGCTTGACCTCCTCCATCTTGTGCAGGTGCGGCTTGTCATGGTGGTACGGGCCGATGGCCACCACGCTTGGCACGATGTAGCGGTGGTTGTCGCCGCCGATCCCGTGGAGACTGCGCGGCGGTGGATCGTGGTGCCCACCTTGGAGAACTGGGCCTTGAGCCTCTCGTTCGCCGTGGCTGTCCTCTCGTCGATGTCTAACACTATCTCATGGGTTGGACCATCACGGACGAGGACTGTTCTTGTGCCTGCGTCCATGGCGCCAAACAGGCAAACATGTGTCATGCACATACCTTATACTTACATATATGAGTATGCTTGGGCTATGCATATATGTTAATTCTTCACTAGACATACCTTCGCCAAAGCCAAACTTCGATCAGTACGTCTCCAGCTGTGTCAGGCTGTCAGCTGCTGAGTGATGGACGAGAAGCATATATTTTTCCCCCCTTTTCCAAAAGAATCATGATTCGCAATGATCGACCCCTTATCCGGAACGATTCCTTCCTCAAACTGTTGCCAACATCTAGTTCCAAGCTTCAAGTTAACGCGCCGCATCAACATGCATTACCCTAGTCTTTATTTTAATAATGTTCCAAGCTTCATGTTTTGGCAGTTGACTGATTAACTGTGACTCATCAGATGTTAGATAAGTAATCGCCCTTCTACCAAGGAAAAGTTGTAACAACCAGGAGAAGAAACAAAACTGCATTTTGTCATCTTCAAGCCACATATACAAAAAGACCAGGGACAATGGGAGGCCGGGATTTGCCTACCGTTGCAGACGCCGCTCATCCACGATTGCACCGCCCGAGGACACCGGTCTCCCTGCGGCGTAGTGGCCGCATCACCGCCAGGCCACATGCAGGAAACGCCACCAGGCAGGCCCAAAACGTGTTGTTGAAGAAGTTGGGCGTTGCAGTCGCGGAGGACGCTCCCGACAAGGAGCTCAAGAGCAAGTTTAAGGCGGTCTTCCAAAACCATTCGGAGTCCAAGTGGTCGGTCTTGGAGACCCTCCGGGCGGCAACTTCGACAAAATGGCCTTGGACCTTGACCTCTCTTGGTTGTCCGACGACGAGGCGTAGACTCCAGTGCTCTAGCTTCCTTTGTCGCAAATTGTTTTTTTGTAATCACAATCTCGTATTTTCTTAGGGACTCGAAGGTCTCGGTAACCATGGGGAGGCCGTTCTTTTGATTGTTGTAACAAAACTCTTTCCTGTTTAATGAAAAACGCGTCTACTATTGGGCGAGGCGTGATCGCGAAAAGAAAAAAAAACAATGTGAGGGCCAAGCTTAGAATCAAATGCTAGCAAAGATTGGGCAAGGAACAAGGCTAAGAATCATAAAGGTGAAGTTTTGTCGATTAAATAAAATTATAATTATAATGTATAAAAAAGGTACATGCTTTGGTCCAGCGGATGGTCTTTTGTAGAGGAATCAAATTGACTTTATCCATAGAGTGAACTGCAATCTTAGTCATGCATGCTTGTAACAACCTTTATGAATCCAGAAAAATCAAACTATGTTATAAAGCCTTTGAATCAATTTTTAGCAGCTACCAAAATTGATTTTTTAGGTGAAGCTCACAAGCATAAGTCATTTGTATAGACGGATACTCGACCAACTCTAGAGGCTGACCTAATGCCTGCACTACTGTGAAAATAAAGTTACAGGACCGTAGACATTGCAGCTCAGTTGCCATCTGCCTAGCTCTTAGTTGCATCCCATGGACATGGTTCGCACTGACCTACATCTAACGTCCATACACAGGCTCTTTAACGTAGGGAACCAATCATGCTCATAGTAGTGTCGAGCCTGTGGAAAATTAGGGCCTGTTTGGTAGAGCCACCATTGACAAATAATCTGGATTCCAGATTCACCTTGATCCCTTCTATCTCACTACCAATCTGGGCCTACGCGTCAGGGACAAAATGAAATTCGTCTTTCTTCTCGGAGGAGAGCAGACATAGAGGGTGTGGGGCCTAGACGCACAAGTCCGGCGGCTCCCACGGCCGGCGACATAGAGGTTTGCTAGCTCGCGGCCAGGGGAGGCGGGGTGCGTGGACTGGTGGGCAAGGTGCGGCTGACCAAGGGTAGTGGCGGACAGCCTATGGCGCGTGGCAGACGACTAGGGGCGACGTGGCCATTGGAGGCAGTGCGGGGCCGGCCAAGGGCACCGCGGGGTCGCATGGGCAGCTAGGGGCCTGCGCGTGGCCGGCGTGGGGCGGCGCAGCAGCTGGCGGGCTGCATGTATGGCGACGGTGAAGGAAGATAAAAGAAATGAACCGTTAACTGTGTAACCAGTACGTGGATATGATGCATCATTAGATTCTCTTTGCAAAGCTCTTCACATACGTGGAGTAATGGCCAATCTCAAAGTACTCCTATTCTATCTATACCATCTCAACGATGGTGATTTAGTCCGATGATGCATGCGGGATTGGAATCAGCTCGGGGTAGACATGGGACATGAGACTTTGGCCATGATTGCATTAGCACTTCACAAAAGTTGGTTGGTGTAGGCATTAGGCATCACGCTCAGATGTTGGATTTTTTTAACCAAAGACAATAAAAGCTTTGCTGCGATTTTCTGTCGACGAAGAGATAAAAAAGGCAAGTGCCAACATAGTTTCTTTAATAGAAATTGGGCTAGAAAAACCATACAACCGAGCGAGTGTTTCACTCATCCTGTACAACTTTGGTACAACTGTTAAAATTCGTGTCACCACTTACAACTTGGTACCCAACTAAGAATAGCTCGGCCGAAGAGAGCCCAAATAAGGACTTGGAGCACTAAGCACCATCACCCATTGAGAAGTGACATGACAAACGGCAAGAGGTCCGCAATGGAAACTGGATCGCTTTGCAAAGGCTTCGAGAAAGAAACGGCACCAAAAGCGTCAACAAGCTAGCCAATCGAGGAACAGTTTCACATGCAAAATCTAGCACGATAGGACCAGAGATAGAAAAGGATGCCTCCAAGGAGGGCACCATGTCCATTGACGTCATCGTCCAAGCTTTTGCCCCGGCCTCGTGCAACCTCCACACCGCTGCTGCTGGAGACTCTCATAGGTTGCAACGAGGGTCAGCAGCAGCCTCTCGCCCTGCCGCTGCCCCTATAGGAACACTAGCTAAGAGAAGCGCTAGAGAAACCCGTTGGAGAGGCCGCCTGCCAGAGCCGGCAAACCTGGCCAATAGCAATCAGATCTGACTAGCTTCACCATGGAACCAGCCTGGGCAAGGGGGCATCAGACGCCCAAGTCGCCAACCCACCACCATGGCAACCCCTACTGAGCTGTCTTAGCATGAATCCCCGCCACGCAGAGCCTCCAGTAGCCCCCACTCCGAACTTCCATCATCAGCACACCGGATCCGGAAGAGGAGCGCTTGACCTGGCCAAGGCCGCTAAGGTTTATTGTATTAAACTTTTCCTCTACTTTAATAGAAAAATGAGCAAACATTTTACGTGATCGAGAAAAAATGACTGTCGCCTTGTTCGTTTGAACTTATCAGCGCTTTCAACAACGATTCAACGGTGTTTTTCTCTCACAATAAATCAGCAGAATGAATCACCTTTAAATTAAAAAACGACCAAACGAAGGCAGTGTGTATCTTCCAATTCCCATTTGAAGATAGGTGCGTTTGTTAACACTGTGTGTTTGTACAGTTCAGTTGCCTTTAAATTAAACATGAAATAGTTGGCTTTGATTAACTTCAGCTACAGATTTTTTTTATTTTTAAAAAATAAAAGGGTAATGCTTGTTTTCTCAACGAATTTTTCACGTATTATTACTCCCCATGTGCGATCATGAATTATGTACAAACCAAAAGCGAATTTCTCTTGCCATCCGACCGATTCGCTTGGTATAAAAGTGGGCATTGTCCACTGATTGCTTCCTTCCAGTTCCCAATTAGCTACCGAGCCAGCTTTGGCTCATTTCAGCTCGTCTCGGCACATCAGTATCGCGATGTAGCCCACAACATGGACCAACAAAAACTAGTCTATCAAGGCCCGAGAACTCTTATTTCAATACGATATCATCACCACCACCTCATCGATGATGTCATAAACTAAATAATCAAATAAGGACCAACCATAAGCTGACAGTGACATTCTGAAGTCACGAGTTGACAGTGATATTGTGGCTATCACTGACGGCTAGTGGAATCAACGGGCAGTGAAATGTTACTGTACTTGTTGCTTGAGTCGGCAGTGGTATAGAGCATGTCACAGCTGACTTTTGGTTTCAGCTACAGTAAAAACACCTCCTCCCTCCTTCCTCCCATCCCAAGGATATTCATCCGAGGAGTCACCTTTCCTCCACCTCTCCCTCCATTGGTGCGGCTATTTTTCACCAAAACGTACGTTTTTTTTAAAAGTCTAGTTCTAGTCAGATAGCAACTACATTTCGCCTCAGGTAACACACATGCACATGAATAAACACAAACAACATACGAGCACAGGTTCATAAGTTGACTCAAGATCAACCCTGGCAGCACCATTCACATGATATATTGCATTAAATATGATAAATACAACAATACATGCTACAACGAATGCATAAAAGTAAAAGGGGACATTAACAGTTCCAATATCCTGAATAATGTGATGATGGAATTAATAGTATCAAAGTTCAATTAAGGATACTCCATAATAAAGTTTTTTTTTTTAGAATCATTCAGTTCTATGTGAGGTGGTGCACCATGAGAGTCCATTCCTTAAATGGCTGAATGACTCAGTTCCTCATACTAGCACTAATATAGAGATTGTGCGGAATAGATGTTGACGAATAAGCTCATTATATTTCACAAATCAAACAAAAAAATGAGAAGTGAGAAGATGATGCTTTATTCCTCAAACCAAACACCATATAATAAATGGTTGAACGAAGTCTTAAGCCACCGCAGCGTGCTAGTTTTAATTAGGCACCTGAAACTAGACGAGGGGAACTATAACATATGATTGCATGCTAGACACTTGCATTTGATTAAATCTAGACTCGTATGCCTTCTTTATGGCACTCAATTCCTTCACCACTTCACCCATGTTCATTCTTTGCATTGGAGAGTCTCTACAACATGCTAAACCGAGTCTTGAAACCGGAGCAATGAAAAATCTATTATCTCCTGGGTGTTTATTCCATTTTTTGGCATGTTATTGTCCATCACTTCCAATAGCTTATCAGGGTAAGACTTCTCGACAAACTTGGGTAGACTTGTAGCACCATGAACTGATGCGTCAGTTGGTCTTCTACCAGTCAAAATCTCCAGCAATAGTACACCATAGCTGAACACATCGCCTTCTGTAGAAACTTTAGTTCCCATGCCATACTCTATAAAAAAAGAGAAACTATGAATTAGCTCTAACAAATGTAGTCTCAGTTAAGCATATGCACTTTCTGGCATATGTGTAAACTTTTCATTTCCTCAACCGAAAAAAGTAGCACAACAACTATGTATAAGACAAATATGAACTTGATCAGTTTACGCATGATATATTTGCATACCTGGTGCAACATACCCAATTGTGCCTTTGATTCCAATTGAGGTACTTTCAGCTAAAGCATGACCAATCGCTTCAGCACTGATTACCTTAGCTAAACCGAAATCAGAGATATGTGCAGTCATATCATCATCAAGAAGGATGTTGCTTGGTTTAATATCGCAGTGCACAATAGAAGGGTAAGTATGATGGTGAAGATACTCCAATGCCTCAGCAACATCAAGTGCGATGCTTAACCTGTGCAGAACGCTTAACATTCCAGAGTTGCCCCCATCAAAGTTTTCTGTGGTTGGATGTAACCACTTATCCAGGTTTCCATTAGGGATAATCTCCAACACAAGTGCCCTAAATTGATCACCATTGTGGTCTAAACTATCACACACAGTTATAACCTTGACTAGTTTCCGATGCCGAATCCTTTTCAGTATATTGCACTCGGACATGAAAGATGCACTGCTTCCTTGTCGTTGGAGATCAAGAACCTTCACTGCTACACTACTTGAATGGTCCCCACTTGCCAACATTCCTTTATATACACTACTGAAATTCCCACGACCGATCAAATTTTGTGCAGAGAATGAATTTGTTGCCACATACAACTCAACGTATGTAATCCTCTGATATATCTCACTTAGAAATGTGTTACCCTCAGTGGCGAAGGTATACTATGCACAGGTGGTGCAAATGCACCACCCAAAATTCAAAAAAAAAAAAAGTAGATTTGACTAAAATTTCACCATATATGCACCGCCCTAAATACAATCATATGCACCCACAAGACGAGTGCACCACCCTTCAATTTACTCTAGCTTCGCCACTAGTTACCGTGATGTCGATTAGCACTTCCTGGGTTTGTTCTTAGCTTCTTAACATAGTAGCTGGCAGAGATGCAAACAAGAAGAAACAAAAATCCTCCCACAATAGAAAAGATCAATTTGTGTAGCAGTGGATGTCATGCAAGGCTATTTGGAGATAGTGATTGGCATGCTGGTAAATGAAGGAATAGAGGGCCTCCACACAATGCAATGTTACCTTTGAGTGATACACCACTTGCATTAGTGAAAATTCCCTTATTTGGCACCAGACCAAATAATTGATTGAATGAAAGGTTTAGCATCCTTAGACCCTTAAAGCTCTCGAGGAGTTTAGGGATCGGTCCAGACATTTTGTTGGCAGAAAGATCCAACACTTGTAAACCTTGTAGTGTACTAATGTCATCTGGGATTTGTCCTTCTAGAAAATTGTCTTGCACGTACAAGAACTGCAACACAAGACAACTACCAAGTTCTCTTGGAATGTATCCTGATAATTTATTTGATGAGAGATCAATTTTACCAATATTGACCAACTGGCTGATCTCCTGAGGAATGCGATCGGTTAGTGCATTGTTAGAGAGGTCAAACATTTTAGTTAGGGATGAAATGCTGATGATCTCTTGCGGGATTGGTCTGCTAAGGAAATTATTAGAGATATCAAAGGAGTTTAACATGCTAAGATTGCCAAGAGTTGTTGGAATTCTACCTTCCGATAATTGTTAGATAAAATAAATAAATTCACTTGTGTAATATTGCCTAACAAAGATGGAATTTTCCCATATAGTTTATTGTGATATAGCGAAAGTTCGTAGAGGTCGCGAAGATTTCCGATATCCCTAGGTATGGTTCCTGTGAAGAGGTTCTCTGCGAACTCTAGGAATATGAGTTTGTAATACCTTCCTATTCCAGCTGGTATATGCCCAGAAATTTCATTTCCTCCCACTAGAAGTGCTTTAAGCTCTTGTCAGAGATTGCCAGCTGTGCTTGGAAGAATGCCAGAAAGGTTATTATTTTGAATATTGAAGTAGATCAAATTGCTACAATTAACCAAGGAAGTTAGGAAATCCCAGTCCCTTGGCTCTGTAGCTTCGAGCTCATTTAAACCCACTTCAAACACCTTCAAACGGCCATTCACACCTGTGGTGGAATTCGGCCACGGAATCTGTTTCCATGGAGGATGTACTTTTCAAGCAAGGAGATGTTTGCCAGGGAATCTGGAATTGGGCCTTCAAAGTTGTTGTAGTACACAATAAATCCCTTAGATTGGGAAGTGTAAAGCCCATATGAGGAGGTAGAGAACCTGACAGCTGGTTTAAGCCGGCGCTGAAGACCTCAAGATGGGACATGTTAAACAAGGATGGATGAATGGAACCTTGTAGATTGTTTCCCCCTATACGTAGCTGCTCAAGGTAAGCTAGCTTTGACAAGGTTGGTGGAACATGCCCGCTCATCATGTTCGTAGAAAAGCTCAAATATGTTAGCCTGGTCCAGTTCCCCAGCCATGGTGGGATCTTCCCATGCACATAGTTATCAAAAACACTGAACACAGCGATTGCGGTGAGGTTTGCAAATGAAGAAGGGACGAGGCCCGAGATGTTGTTTTTGGCTATGTTGAAAACAACAAGCTTTGACAGAGTGACTCATGGAGGGAGGAATGGTGCCAGTCAGAAAATTGGTGCTCAGGTTAAGCACCTGGAGCGCCAAGCAGTTGGCAAGGGCAGGAGGAATATTGCCTTCAAGCTTGTTGTCTGACAAATCAAGGACACGAAGGTAGGTGAGGCTACCTAGGTGTGGTGACATGGTGCCGATGAGGCCAAGGCCTCTCAGGCGCAAGGCGGTGACACGGCCGGCCAGGCTCCGGTGGTTGCTGCTGCTGCATGTCACCCCGGTCCATCCACAGAACCCATGGGAGGTGTTGTTGCCGTCGGCGTTCCAGGATGACAGTGCACTCGAAGGGTCTTTTGTTATCAAGGATCTGAACGACTGGAGGATGAGGAAGTCGTTGTCTATGTTGGAGCTACTACTTGTCGTGTATGTGAACAACGACGGGAAGATGATGGACAAGTTCAGAAGAGCAAGCAGGCAGAGGCACTGTCTGCTCTCCATGGCACTAGCTGTCTCCTGTTATAAACATCAACACACCCGACCACATTTATAGAAGGTGGACATCTCAAAGACTCAAACTTTGCGGCCAGCAATATCGGCGAAGATGACAATGTCAACATCAGGTAGGTATGCATGTATCAAAGCATACTTTAAATACAGTTAGTAATATCATTGACTATCGCAATCCTTATAGTTGACTATCGCAACCCATGGAAGCGCTGTACAAGCATTTCATACTCATACGTCATACCTCTCTTCGAGCACTTGGTTGAAAAGTCCAACCAAGTGCTGGACTTCAGTGCTGATGAAACGCACAGACCGTTGAACAGCGAAAACACAACACCGGAATAATTGCTTGAACGTGAGCATGAACCAGATGTCAGAACCAACGGCCAGACTCACCTACCCCCACCGCCGATGCTTCGTCCACCACCGCGTCAACATTTCACCTCAGTTGCCCCTGCACCGTCACCTCACCTACCCCAATAATTTTTAGAATTACACTATTAATTACTACTCCATCCATCTCTAAATAAGCCAATTTTTTAGAGTTATGGTAAGTCAAATTTTTTTATGTTTGACCAAATATATAGAAAAAGGTGCAGATATTTATGACACCAAATGAGGGCGTTAATTGTTGTAATCTTTTATCCTATCTCAAGTAGAAACTCTAACGCTTTTTTCAAAAATATCCTAATATGAAAAGATTATAGGTCCAAGGCTAAGCTTAAGAGGATGAAAAGAGCATCCATACTTAAGGTTGCTTGTTGATAAGCTGAAACTGGTTGATAGTCCATACTCTGATTCAATAGGGTTTTGTGAGAGAGAATAAGCTGAAACCAATTGATAAGCTGAGCTGATAAGTTCAATCAAACTGGATCTACACCAATCTTCACAGCAATGCCTAGATCACAATGTCTTCTACTTGTAGTTCGTCCTATATATATTGCTTGGTTGAATGAAAATTTGATATTATCTACTATATTTTGATGTAACACATTATGCATATGAAAGATTGCACGTGATAGTCTGAGGTATCCTAGGACTCGTAATTATGCAAAGGCATGTATGTTATGCTTAGAAATTCCCGATCTATTTGAGGAGCCCCTCACAAAGATACAATCACAATGGCCAAACTTCAGTCTGGTAACTCCGCGGAAAACCTATACGGGTCTTTCCATAACTTAAGTGGGTTTCCCACAATCGCCATAACATATAGTCAGCAGGACAAATGGCCAAATGCTTGCATCCAGACCAGGGGGGACGACGCTAGCATTCCAAATTTCATCATCGGATATGGGGATGCCATCTGCTGTGGCGATAGTGAACTCCAGGTTCTCGAGACGAAGGCGCGCACTGGGAACCAGTCATCGTCGTGGTTGGCCATCCACAGCCTGTCGATGGTGTCGAACGCGCTATCCCCTACTTGGTGCGCCAACTGTTGGTGTTTCGAATAAACGACCGGCAATAATATCTTGCTAAGCGTGTTTAGGCTGTTGGATGGTAGAGCGAGGCGGACATAAGGGTTTACATTGGTTCGGGCAGAATGTCCCTACATCCAGTTCTGGACTAGTGTGTTGCCCCCTCTCTTTGGTGGAGGTTGCAAACGGGGTTATAAACTTCGGTCAAGAGAGGGCTCTCCAAGGAAGAGCGCAAGTCTCTAGAGGAGATGAAAGAATAGAGAGAGTATTTGGACAGTGAAAGAAGTGTTCTCCACTGTCCAGTCGGAAGAGAAAGCTTGCCTCCTGGTCCCAAGCCCACCCCTTTTATAGGTCAAGGGGGCAGTGCCTTGGGTTACACGGTCAGGAGACATCCGAGGATCGATATCCTCGGTAAAACAAAGATAAACAAGAGACCTATGCCCTCGAGCTTCAGAATTTGTCCTCATGGGTCAGACCTGCTTCCTTGGCCGCCAAGGGACTTGGGCCCATCCCCTACCTTCCTCCATCACCGAAGGTACGTATATCGTACCGCACCGCCTGCCAGATGCTCTCGGACCATCACGCCGTGCCGTTCGATGCTGCTTTTAGTACGAGCTACTTCGTCTCGATTAGCCCCGTAAAGGACCTAGGTGTTGCGGTGTCAACTGGTCCGCGCATGGACGCCCTGTTGATGCCCTAACGCATCCTCGGGCCGCTCCAAGCCGTCCCTTTCTACCATGCCCCTGCGGATGCTCGCACTACGATGTCTCCACGTATGGCAACACATGAAGCCATCGGGTCCCTCTGCTCGGGAAGACTAGATTCGCCCAACCATGGCTCCATCGGCGCATCATGGGTATGGTAGGAAGGGCTTGTTCCATGCGGTCTAGTGAACCGGACCCCTTCGTTGGGAAAGAGGGGTCGTACTAGATGTTCTCCTTCAGAGCCCGTGCCTAACTGGGCAGGTCATCTCTCATGGGCCCATCTTGTCCTTTCCCTTACGGGCCTTTAGAGGCCAAGGCTTATGGTGCGGTACGAGTACGAGGAACTGAATGGACTCAAAATAATTTGTACTAGTACGAGGAATTGAGTCATTCCACCATCTAAGGAATCAAATGGACTCATGATGCACCACCTCACGTAGAATTGAATGATTCTAAAAATATACTAATTCATTATGGAGCATCCTCAATTGGATTTTGACACTATTCATTCCATGATAACATATCTTATTCAGGACAAGTCTGGATATCCCATTTTACTTTTATGCATTCATTGTAGCATGTATTGTTGTATTAATCATATTTAATGCAATATATTCGTGTGAACGGTGTTGTGCCATGGTTGTTCTTGAGTCATCTTGTGAACCCTTGCTCGTATGTTGTTTGTGTTTATTCATGTGCATGTGTTGTTTGAGGCAGAACGTAGTTACTGACGGACTAGAATTAGACATTGGACGAGCATTTTGGTGAAAAATGGCTGCACCAATGGAGGGAGTGATGGGGAAAGGTGACTCGAATAAATATATGCTTGGGATGGAAGTGAGGAGGGTGGAGGAAGGAGGGGTTTTACTGTTCATATATGAGGCACGACCGGTGTTGGTTTTTTAGAACCGACAGTCATGTGTACCCCCATCATGTTGGTTTGGTGTCTATTAAAAAACCTGCAGTAAAGGGTGGTTTCGAGACGATATTGATTTGGAGATAAGCAATAGTGAATATATATAACTTTTAATTCCATTTCGAATATATATAGGTTTCCACTAGCTCCATGTTATGTATGGACCTCAAATACAGGTCGGCGAGAACAGGGGCGAAGCCATAATTTTTGTCGACACAAACCCATAATACTAACTTTAAGGTTGCAATAATATAGTACAAAGTATAATATAAAAAAAAACATAAATAGCATTATAGCGACCGATAAATTATAGCAAAATAAGATTTCATAGTATTAGTTACCTCCTATACGTTCTTTCGTCAAGTTGGATTGCGGCTAGAAATTCTTGTTCCACGAAGCACATGATACATTCATAAATTCATCTCTAATACGATTTCGTAGTATTATCTTCACAATTTTCATTGGCCAGAGGTGATTTCCTTTTCAAAAATCGTTCTAGTGTGGTTTGATTGCCTATCAAATTACAAATTACTCACATAATTAAACTCTAAAGTAGATAGATATTGATGTGCTCACGTGCAAGCTGCCATACATATGATTAAAATAAATACCTGACATATAGAATGTCTCCGAAATTCAGAGCGCTGCGGTATCACTACCACCGGTCGCCGGCGACGGCGCCGAGAGTCGCGACCTGCCCTGCCTGACGATGGCCTCCGGCGGCCACCCTAGGTGGCTGCCTGCAGTGGATCTGCGATGGGTGTTGTAGCGTCGGAAAGGAGGACGGGTCGGAGGCATCGAGGCAACGCTGTTTGGACTTCTGGTTCGCTGCTGTAGACTTATGATGGGCATGGGCAAATGGGCCTTCTTAGTGGGCTTATTAGCCTGAACGTGCAAGCTTCAGCTTGAATGTGCGTGATGCTGAACGATGGCCGGAGTGCCAGGCTGCCCTTGCAAACCGTCAGTGTCGGTCGACACCAGCCGCTGAACGTAGCTTCGCTACTGGGCGGGAACCAGGTCCATCGGACGATGCTACTCAGAGTCAGAGCTAGGCAATGGCAACTAGAGCTGTGTCTAAAGCTGTAATGTCTAGTTGTCTACGGTCCGGTAAATTGATTTTCAGGAGCACTGTACGTGCATGCTGGACGTCTGCGTTGTACTGTGTAATCTAAAAAAATGACTTAATACTGGAAATCAATTTTTTCGGCTGCTAAAAATTGGTTCAAATTGATTCAAATGCTTTGGCATAGTTTGTTTTTTCTGGATTCAGAGAAGCTTGTTCCAAGCATGCATGACTAAGATTGCAGTTCACTCTATGGATAAATTAAGTCAATTTGATTCCTCTACAGAAGACCATCCGCTGCATATACCTTTTTTTATAAATAATAAGATTAATCGACAAAACTCACCTTTATGTACTTTTAGCCTTATTCCTTGCCCAATCTTTGGCAGCATTTGATTCCAAGCTTCATTCTAGGCCCTCGCAAAGTCACATCACATATAGACGATGGTCCCCTGGTCTTTTTAATTTGTATATGTGGCTTGAAGATGACAAGATGCAGTTTTATTTCTTCTCCAGGTTGTTATACGTGTTTCCCTAGAAGAAGGGGCGATTACTTATCTAACATCTGAATATCTGATGATCCACAATTGATCTGTCAATTGCCAAATCATGAAGCTTGGAACATTAAGCTTAAAACAAAGATTAGTGAGGAATGCATGTGGTAGATGCGGCGCGTTAACGTGAAGCTTGGAACTAGATGTTGGCAACGGTTTGAGCAAGGAATCTTTCTGGATAAGGGTATCGATCGTTGCCATGATTCTGATGATGGAAAAGGGGGGAAATGCTTCTCTCGTCCATCACTAAGCAGCTGACAGCCTGACGCAGCTGGAGACATGCTGGAGTTTGGCTTTGGCAAAGGTATGTCTAGTGAAGAACCATATATGAATATATAGCGATAGCCCAAGCATAGTCTATATAAATATAAAGCTCTACGTGCATGACACATGTGAAACCTTGGAATCACCACTACGTACCCGCCATGGACGCAGGCACAAGAACAGTCCTCGTCCGTGATGGTCCAACCCATGAGAATGAGATAGTGTTAGACATCGACGAGAGGACAGCCACGGCGAACGAGAGGCTCAAGGCCCAGTTCTCCAAGGTGGGCACCAAGATCCACCGGTTCCCGCGCAGTCTCCACGGATCGGCGGCGACAACCACCGCTACATCGTGCCAAGCGTGGTGGCCATCGGCCCGTACCACCATGACAAGCCGCACCTGCACAAGATGGAGGAGGTCAAGCTCGCCGCGGCCTACCACCTTTGCAAGCACTCGGCGGGCCGCTGCACATCGTCCATGGAGGTCTATGAGAAGATATTATCCGTCGTCGGCGACGCCCGCCGCTGTTACGACGCCGATGACCCGTCGGTGGAAGGCCTCAGCGACGCCGACTTTGCCACCATGATGTTCCTCGACGGCTGCTTCCTGCTGCAGTACATGATCGGCGGCGGCGACGAGCCCGTGCTGCAGAACCGGATGACGCTGTCCACGGGGCCCAAGCATCCGAGGGACATCTTCCTGCTCGAGAACCAGATCCCCGGCTGGTACTCGAGGTGCTCACGGAGTTCATGCCCGTCAATGTGCGAAAGTTTGTCACCGGAATGCAGGAGAAGTTTCACCCGGGAAGGCGAAGGAGAAGGACCGGCGGCGGTGGATGCATTGGGGATCCACATCCACCACCATGCTGCCGCCCGACGAAAAAAGGAAGGGAGCGCGTGGTCAACATCGGCAGCGACACCGACGACTACACGCCACCGCATCTCCTTGGCTCGCTCTGGTACACTCGGGTCGGCAGCATGCCCGCCTACGTGAAGAACTACGGGGGCTTCGTGTCGTCGCTCAAGTCCAGCAGCGCCGTGGAGCTCGCGGAGATCGGCGTCAAGCTGACGACGAGCACACAGCCGTGGTTTGCGGACATGAGCTTCCGCCATCGCCACCTGTTCGGCGGTGAGCTGTCCCTGTCGCCGGTGTTTCTGAACGACATCACCGCGTGCTGGCTCGTGAACATCGCGGCGCTGGAGGCGAGCACCTCCGGCGCGAGCGAGGAGTCCGATGGCTACACCGTGAGCTCGTACCTGTCGGTGCTGGCGATGCTCATGGATAGGGAGGAGGATGTGCAGAAGCTGCGGGCCAAGACGCTGTTGTACAGCACCTTCAGCGACAAGCAGGCGCTAGGGTTCTTCAAGGGGCTCGCCCAGCACCTGCGCTTTGGCGACCGCTACTTCGCTACCTTAGAAGACATCTACTCGTACAGGCGCCATTGTTCGGTGCTCATCTTCGTCCATCGCCACCTCTACAATGGCTACAAGGCCATGACCATCGCCACCCTCTTCTCCATCGTCGGCGTGCTCGTTGGAATCTTCAAAACTATGCTCTCCAAAAAATAGTAACTTAATTGTACAAAGGTATGAAGAAATCATTGCTAAATTTAGAAAATACCAGAACACTTTATTATGGTAAGTTTAGGACTCAAATTCACATATCCACGCAAAAAGAAACAATAACCATCTAAGCTGGGGTTTGTTTGCTAAGTTAACTTATATCTGCAATGACTGTTTCTGATCAGAACACAGGTTGTTCGTTTGTTAACATGTGTGTTAGAGCAACTCCAACAAACTTCTTATTTCCAAGCATGTATTCCAATCCAATTAAGATAAGTTAGAACATAGTCATGAGCTATCCCTTAAATTTCACTGGCTAACAAAAGTTAGCAACGCTGCTTGACATCCCCTCTTCCGCGCGCTTTGGCCCTCCCCAGCCATCCCGCGCACCATCGTGCATCGCCTAGCCTCGTGATCGCCTTCATATTTGACAAGATCGAGTACGTCACCAAGGTGGGCGTTTCTAGAATCAACAAAAATGGCGGCATTACGCATGCAAAGAAGTGACAGAGGCTGCTCGCAAGTGGCGCTGCTCGTAATCACTACAAGAAAAGGTTGTATTAACGACGGGATATGTGGTCATTAAAAGTCGATATGTGGTCATTAAAAGTTTCTAACGACCACAAAAATGTAGTCGTCCATGGTTGTTAAAAGCTCCTTCATTAATACAATTAACAACGACATAAAATTTCCCGTCGTTAACTTTTCAACGACAGAAAAAATATGCGGTCGTTGACACTATCACAATAACGACCACGTTTATAGTAGCAACGACCACATTTGTCACCGTTTATATCATAGAGCCATCTAGCATAATGCATTGCAGCCACATTTGTGGTCGCTAATTGTTTTTACAAGGTATTAGCATTAACAACCGTATTGGAATGGCACTTCTATAGCATCAGCAACCAATATGTGCAACATACACAACATGCTTTCACAAAATAAAATGATTTATAAATCAAACTAATTTGTACATTCCACAAATCCAACTTCACAATGATCCTCGATGGTTCATGTGACCAAGGAGAAAAACAATCCAAAACATGAAACTAATAGTGGCTAACTTAAGAGTCATCCTATGAATAATATGGTAGCAGTAAGTTATTTACACCCAGCTGGAATCAGCCCATCAAATGCAACTAATAGTCTAATACTAGCAGTAAGCTATGCTTGAAGGAATCCACACCCATCAAATGCCTTCTCATGAACAATTGGAAGGTTATGCTGGTAATGTTGCTCTTCATCTTGCTCCATACAATATGCAAATTTCATATCATCAACAATCAAATAAAATAGAAAATAGAGATCTGACAATCAAATAAAATCAAATAAAGAGATCAGGTATAAATACAAATGGCGGCCACGGCGCATGAGCCAAGCAGCACAGTCGGCGCATGAGCCGAGCGATGGCGGACGCATCTGATCCGTATAGGATAATATTAGACTTCAACACTGATCGAAAGTAGTCTATTGATGAAAATAGGATGATGTGGAAGTTTTAATATGGGTGAGGGAAAATTTACATAGGTTGTTCTAATACTTTAGTTTTTTTTAAGGCTCTCTATTTTAGATTACAACTAAATAATACAATTTTGAAACTATTTTTACATAGTTTCTTAAGGTTTCTCTTAGTAGGTGGGAACGATTCTGCTGTACAAACTTATTCAGATAGCTAGCGCTACCTTTTTCCCTAGGCTGGAGACCACCACCTCCCCCACTAATGGTTCCCTTCCTTTCCCTCTCCAGCAAATCGCTTAGGTCAGAGGGAGTGTGATCCATCTCTCTAATGGCCCGTTTGGATGTTGGTATTCAGGCCCAGGATTTGGCATTGGCATTGGTGGCCTCTAATTCTTTTGTTTGGATGGTCTTGGCATTGGGCCGTGGAATTGGGCTCCAATACCAAGTAGCATTCACTCTACCTTGGTATTCATCTGAATCGGTCGCTCCCTTTCTTCCCCAATGCGACTCCCGTCCGCGCCGCCCGGGAAAAGAAGTTGCGGAGTCAACCCCCCATGGCGGCCTCGCTCGCTCCTTCCCCATGGTGACCCCTCCATCCCTCTCTCGCTCTCCCACAACGACCCCTCCCTGCCTCCTGAATCTCTCGTCGTTCTCCCAGCATGGGTCTTCCCCAGCGGAGGCTCAAACCAAGGGCGAGACTAGTGCATGCAGGGGACTCGAGGTGAGGGCCAAGCGCGGAGGAGGACGGGTGACCACCGCCATGGCCCAGGCTCAAGCTCCGCCATGGTCGGAGTGGAGGGCTGCGAGCCAAGTTTTTCTAGGCGCCAGGCGAAATCTAGGCGATGACCCCTAGCCTAGGGACTAGTCGAGCCTAGGCTAGCCTAGGCGATGCTAGGTGTTTTGCCATTTAGTATAATATATATATATATATATATATATATATATATATATATATATATATATATATATATATATATATATATATATATATATATATATATATATAGGGTGAGTTTTTTATACTTCCGGAGTAGTTACTCCCACTAGTACGGGTAGTATCAACGAGAGGAGAGGCGAGGCCAATAGTGCTAACGGGTCCAGAACAAACCCGCTTACACAACGAAGCAACCTGTTGATAACAACTCCCGTGAAAACCGGATCAATTAGTATATACTATATTATATATGCCGCTGGGCGTGCCCTTGTTTGAAAATATGTATTTTTTGGCACCCGTATAAGTATTCACGTGAAAACAGCTAGTATGGACGCATATTTGTTCTGAATATGCATGTGAGAAGAGTATCTACACATACTCTCTAATATAGGTGTATATCCGTATACTCTCCTTGAATAAAGTACAGATGCATACTTTAATATAAAAAATAAGTATATTCATATACTTTTACGTGGAAGTATATCCATATACTCGGGATTATACTTCATGCACGGTAGTATATGACACGGAAGTATGCGTGCATCCTTTTTAATTAATTAGAGTATGTCCATGGGAGATGACACGGATGCATGTCGTCGTATACTAGCATGTTCAAAGTATATAATATGTAGTAATTAAAGTATGAGTACATACTACTCATTTCTTGTGAGTATGTTAGGATACGTATATATGCAAAGTAGTGTAGTATGATCACATACTTATTTGAATGAAAAAAATATTATATAGAGATAAAAGGTGTATACCAATTAAGTATGAGTACATACATAATGTTTTTACGAGTATATACGCATACCATAGTGTGCATGGACATACTCTAGCAAGTATGTGTATATACAATCTTTAGAAAAGAGTATGTCGTATATGTATATACTTTTTTAGATGGAGAATACTACAGATTCTAGCTTTGGCCTCTAGTCGATCAGCTGGTCCACGTTCACCATCTTGCCCGTCGTAGCCTTCGGTATGTCGTTGCCGATGATCGTCGTCTTCCTCATGGCCGCCTAGTTTTTCTTCACCGTGAATCAGAATGCATCTACTCAGGAATTTTGTGGAAAAGGTACTGATTAATTTTGAATCAGAAAGAGTCCAATCATTAGAAAGAATTGGGCTAAAATTTACAAATAAATGTAAGTGATTAAGAGTATGGATACGTACTG
Organism: Themeda triandra; assembly: GCA_018135685.1. NCBI lineage: Eukaryota > Viridiplantae > Streptophyta > Magnoliopsida > Poales > Poaceae > Themeda > Themeda triandra. Next base: position 344,561 of record JAENPR010000598.1, read on the forward strand.
ATTAAGATGCATCTGTACCAAGCGATCTCTCGAAGGATAAATTGGAGGCCAGTAAAACCTGTTCGTCGGTCTACAGCAGTCAGGAAAACTACGAGTCTACGACATGGACGTAGCATCCGCCGTCCGCCTCCCGCCGCCGGATTAGACTCGAATAAACAAATCGATCGCAACTCTGATTGGGTTAGGAATGTCACGACCTTACCTGAATCCATCGACGGATGCTCCTGATCACGGCATCAAAATGTTCAACGATGTCCATCCGCAGGGCCATACGCATTGAAGCCAGCGAAAGAGGCCGGAGCGAGCAAAGCCATACGCCCGATCCAGATCGGCGTGCCTGGGGTCGGTAGAGGGGCTCGGCGCCGGTCGCGCTGCCGTGGTGTTGAGAGACGCGCGGGTGCCGAGACGCCATCGCCGGGGCCACCACGCACGCTGGCCTGGCCGCGCCGCCGGGTTGGCGGCGCCGCCGTCAGAGGCCGCAGGGGGCGCGCAGGAAGGGAAGAGGGCCTGCCATCGCGCTGGAAGAAAGATCTAGCGTGCACAAACTCTTCAGCGACATGAACGGAAAAGTGTTCTGTAAGCGAAGACGAACTGGATAGATCAGAACGAACATGCAGTCAACAATGATTCGTGCCTACGTATATACAAGAGCCACCGTCTCCTGATCCGCTTTTCACGCCAATTATCCGGACACCCGCTCGGCTGATTTTAAATTCACGTATATATAAATACCGTATATACAAACGGGTCAAGTTTTCCTAACCCGTTAGCCCCGCTAACTGGCCGGCCTGCCGCTCCTGTGTATTTTAGACGAGGGAGTAGCTACTCCTAGGGAGTACAGAATATTTTCCCTATATATAGCATAATATATATATTTATATAGCAGAAATCATGAATAATTTAGATAGACATACCTTAGGTTCTTAGTCCTTACTTGTAGTTGATACAGAAGTGATGTTCCTTACTTGTAGTTGATGCAGCAATGCTCCAAGTCTCCAACAGTCCAACTGCAATAGAGAAGAGTAGAATACAACAACAGGCAGCAACAGATAACATAAAATGGATAGAAGACACACATTACAGCACATGATTCTCAGTTCTTAGTTCTCACAACACAACACACAAGCACACATGACAAAAGCAAAGAGTTCTAGGATCACAAAAGCAAAGCAAACATGACATGAGGCTGTCTCACACTTCTTCAGTAGGGTTCATCTAATCATCCATCACATAGTCACCCTCATCTTCATCAAACTCTTCTTCTTCGGACTGGAACTCTTCTCCTTCATAGAGCTCTCTCACCCTTGCACTTCTGCACGGCTCTAGTTGTTCTTCTACTCCCACTGCATCTCCAAGCACAGACCAAGGTATCCCTGTACCTTCCATGAGTTCCTCATCTTCATCATCTCTAAAAACAACTACTGTCAAATCATCTCCATTCTCTTGGAGGAAACCTTGAGCTTCAGTTGTATCACTAGACAAGAGAACATCAGTAATTTTCTTTGACTTGATCTTTGCTCTCTTATTAAGCAGTCTGTTGTTGAATTGAATGTAGACCAACTTGTTGAGGCGGTCTACAGTAAGCCTGTTTCTCTTCTTAGTGTGCACCCCATCAATCCCACTCCAATTTCTTTCACAACCAGAAGAGCTTGCTGTCAAAGATAGGATCCTTATAGCCATCTTCTGTAGAGCTGGTGTTTCAGTTCCATACAGCCGCCACCATGATGCTGAAATAAAAAAAAAACTCTATTAGTTAGTAGTTATAGCAGTATTCTTGATAGATGAACACAACAAACAGCCATGTATAATCAGGAAACAACTTTTACCTGGATTATAATCAAAGTTTTCAAAAGTCCTTGCAAGCTTCTTGCTAAATGGTCCCTCTCTATTCTGAAACTTCCGGAGTTCAACATTGGCAGCTTGTTCTTGCATTTCCTCATCATGATAATAAAAAGTCTCCACACAACTGATAAAACCTTCTGTTATTTTGGGAACATCAAAGATTGATGGATCAACATAACTGTAGTGTGGATTCAGCAAATAAGCGGTCAAATGCAATGGAGAATCAAGTCTTCCAGCCATCTTCTTGTCAACAATATCAATAACATCCTTGAAACGGGACTCAACATTGCCAAGGGCCTCTTTGATCTGTCTCTTTGCCTTCAATATTTCTCCATATACAAAACCCATGGATGGCTTCACATCTCCATCATCAACCAAACGGAGAACTTTGAACAATGGCTCAAAAACAGCCAATGTCAACTTCACATCCTTCCAAAAATTTGGATTCAATATAGTTGCTGTAGTATTTTTTTCCTTCTTTGATTTCACATCCTTTAGTGAGTCCCACCTACTATGAACCACCATCTTTCTTAACTGGTCCTTCTTCTTTTGTATGCTTTCTAAAGTCAGAAAGTTTGAAGCAAACCTAGTCACTCCTGGCCTTACTATCTCTCTCCCCTCAGTGAAGTATCTCATGCACTCTAGTGTTATTGTGTGCCCATAGACAAATATGGTGAATGCCTTTGCTTGGTCAACCACCTTCTTGAACCGAGGAAGGTTGCCAATTCCTTGGAGCATCAAGTTGATTGTGTGAGCTGCACAAGAGGTCCAAAAGATCGGTGGTCTCTTCTCATGCAGAAGCTTCTTTGCTCCCATGTTGTTAGAAGCATTGTCAGTCACAACTTGCACCACATCATTCTCACCAATGCCTTCAATTGCTTTGTCCACTAGTTCAAAGATGACTTCACTTGTGTGTGACACATCTGACATCTCTTTTGAGGAAATAAAACTGGTTTCATCAGCACAATTAGTGCACAAATTCATTATGCTTCTCATCTTCTTATCTGACCAAGCATCGGTCATAATAGAGCACCCATTCTTCATCTTCACGGCTTCACGTTCTTGTAACAAACTCTTGGTTCTTGCATATTCTTCTTCTAGCAATCTCCCTCTCAGGTCAAACATAGTTGGAGGTTCAAATCCAGCCCCAAATTGTCCAATTGCTTCACACATTTGCTTGAACTCATCGTTGTCACAAGCATTGAATGGTATTGCTGCCAATGTTACAAAAGTAAGGAAATTAGTGCCGTACTACAGCAGTAGGTAGTAGCATAGCATCCAATGAAATCTAAAATAAAAAAACAGCAAGGAAATTACCATGGTTATAGGCCCATCTTGCAATATATAAAAAAAATAAACAACAAAACACAGAGTCCATTTGATGAACCAAAAAGAACTACAAAAACATGCAAAATTCATAAATAAAAAACAAAAAAATTATGTGTAATCCAAAATACAAAAGTTTCTAAGGCATTTCCTAAACCAAAAATACGAAAATAAAAAAAAAAATGAAATGAAATAAAAAGAAATATAAACACTACAGTTTAAACTCAGTACTAGTTACATAAAAAATGCCTATGAATTACACCTGATGAACAACTATAGGTGAAGTTTAAAAGTACTATAACTAGAAAAATAATATTGCCTCCATTTCAATTTATAACACGTTTGACTTTTTTCACTCTAAGTTTAACCACTCGTCTTATTCAAAAATTTATGCAAAATATCATATCTTTTGTTATGACATGCTTTATCAATCAAAGTTCTTCAAGAATAACTTAAATTTGACAGTATTTGTACAAATTTTTTTTGAATAAGATGAATGGTCAAACTTGGGGTTCAAAAACTCAAACGTCTTATAAATTGGAATAGAAGGAGTACAATTAAATCCATAATAAATGGATAATTGTAGCAGAGAAAGTTTGAACTGAAAAAAAAAAAAAAAAAAAAAAAAAAAAAAAAAAAAAAAAAAAAAAAAAAAAAAAAAAAAAAAAACTCCAATCGTAGGAAGAAGACATGGAAAGGAAAAGATGTTCCTTCTTGAAGGACACGGCGCCTTTTCTGTACCCAAAAAAAAAATCGCCGAGCGGGACTTCACAAAAAGAAAAGAAATGAACCAAATTGACGCACAGATTCTCCCTCATTGGACGGACTGTGGCTCTCGCTCCCCTTCTTCGGACGGGCAAAAATTTGTGTGAGGGAGACCAACGAATTGCACGGATGAGGAATAGCTTTAATGAAAAAGAAAAGGCACAGAGGATATATGTGTGTTGATACCCAAAACTAGATGAGAAACAGGTGTAGCAGGAGACACAAATAATTGGCTTAGAACGGGGACGAAGATGAATGGCAAGTTTTAAGTTCACAAGAGGCGATCGACCGATCAGGAGCTGCCAGCAGCTGGCCAGTGACCACAGACGACAGTCAGCCGTGTCGCGAATGGCGACAGCAAGATATTTTATATTGTACCTCTCTGTGTTGCTGACCCCATGCGAGATGCCACTCTTCCTCCTGTCCATATCTACGACGTAGCATTGTAGGAAGCAAGAGCAAGAGCAACAGTGTTGGTGATAGGAAATGGAAGGCTCAACCTCCACCGGCGACGTTCGGAATCTTCGGATAGTGTCCAGTCGCCTCGTCCGGCCAGAGCCAGCCGTGGGCTCGCCGGACGACGCCAGCGCGCCGTCGCCGGAGCCGGAGACCATGCACTTGACCCCGTGGGATCTCCGTGTGATCACGGGGGACTACATCCAGAAGGGGCTGCTCCTGCCCAAGCCCCCGGCGGCATCGGCAGAACTAGTGGACAGCCTCGCTTCGTCCTTGGCGCGTGCCCTCGCCCGCTTCTACCCGCTGGCCGGCCGCCTCGCCGTCACCGCCACGGATGTTGATGCCAGCACCGGCGATCCGACTCCGGGCATCGTCGTCTCGCTCCGCTGCAACGGCGAAGGCGCCGAGTTCGTCCACGCCCAGGCGCCGGAGGTCACCGTCAACGACATTATCGCGCCCGGCTATTACATCCCCAGCTCGGTGGTGTGGTCGTTCTTCCCGCTGAACGGGCTGCTTGGCGCGGACGCGGCCCTCGACCTTGACGACGACGAGGACGGCGACTCCGGCCACCCCGTGCTAGCGGCACAAGTTACCGAGCTCGCCGACGGCGTCTTCATCGCCATGTCGCTCAACCACGCCGTCGCCGACGGGGCAACGTTCTGGCACCTGTTCAACACCTGGTCGGAGATCAGCCGGACGAGCGACGACGGCGGCTGTGAGCTTTCCACGCCGCGGCCGGTGCTGGACAGGTGGTTCGTCGAGACCAGCCCGGTGCCCATCCCTCTGCCCTTCGGCAAGCTGGAGAACATCGTCCAGCGGCCCGTGTACCCAACGGTGCGGGAGTGTTTCTTCCACTTCTCGGCGGAGAGCGTGAGGAAGCTCAAGGCGAAGGCGAACGCCGAGGTGGCCGGCATGGCGACGGCCACGGTGTCGTCTCTGCAGTCCCTGCTCGCGCACATGTGGCGAGCGGCGTGTCGCGCCCGGGAGCTCGCGCCGGACCGGGAGACCGCCTACACCATCGTCGTCGGATGTCGTGGAAGGGTGAGATGTATTCCGCAGACGTACATGGGTAACACCGTGGCGTTCGCCGTGGCCAGGTCGACCGCCGGCGAGCTGCTGAGCAACGGGCTGGGATGGACGGCGTGGCTCATGAACCGCGCCGTGGCGTTGTTCGACGAGGCGAGCGTGAGGGAGGACCTCGCGTCGTGGCCTCGGGATCCCAGGTTCCTGTACGAGGTGCAGCCCAGCAGGGAGGAGGAACCCGCGACGGTCCTCAGCACCGGGAGCTCGCCGCGGTTCGACGTCTACGGCAACGACTTCGGTTGGGGCCGGCCGGTGGCTGTCCGCAGCGGCGCAGGGAACAAGCTGGACGGGAAGGTGACCGTGTACGAGGGGTGTGAAGGCGGGGGAAGCATGGCGCTGGAGGTGTGCCTGGCGCCCAAGGCGCTCGCTAGGCTCGTTGCCGACGAGGAGTTCATGGAAGCGGTGAGCGCGGCCACGGCGTGATCCAAGGTGCTAGCTGTGGCCTGTGGCTGTGCTGAGAGCCACGTGTACCATACCGAGGACTCAATTGTTATAGGGCACAAAAGCACTTAATATTTTTTTTTACCATTTGATTTGGTCATCTAGTGGCTCACACCTCTAATCCCAAACATTAATCAAGTCGTCTTCTTCCTCCTGATGCCCGACCAGCCAACGCCACCCCCGCACCACCACCACCGCAGCGCGGTAGGGTCTCGCCAGAGCTCCGCGGCCGTAGCTGATAGGCTCGACCTTACTGCACCCACGCCAACCTCCTTCTTCCCCTCCCCCGTCGCCGTCATGGCCATACACTACGGGAAACTGGCACTTTGCCGACTGCCGCGGCACTTTGCCGCCTGCCAAGACCAGACCAGGGGCGGTCGGCAAGCGTTAGCGCAGGCGGCAAAGTCGGCAGCGTCAAAGGGCATCCTTTGCCGACTGCTTCTGGTGTGCGACGGGCGGCAAAGTCTGGCGGCAAGGATGTCTTTGCCGACTGCCACGACAAGCAGGCGGCAAAGAATTTTCTTTTCTTTTGAATTTTGATTTTAAATTTTTTTGTTGATCATTCTAGATTGTATTGAATCATATTTTCAAATTTGAAACATTTTCATAACTTTTTGCTATATTTCTTGAATTTATTTTGTTTACTTGCATTTTCTTCGAAAAAGTAAAAATTGAACCGTAGGTGCATGAAATAATGAAACCTAGCCATTCAAAAAATTATATTCATGTTAGATAGTGTATTTTGAGACCCAATGCAGGAACTCACCCAAAAATTTTAACTCCTTTTTCACGAAACATGGTTCTCCAATTGCGGAAGACGTGTTATTTAATTATATAAAAATGCAAACGAAGTCCGAAAATCACGAAACTTGGCGAGGTGTCATCCCATGGCATGTGGAGGCTGTGATAAAAAATTGAGAATGTTTCGAACAAGTTCTGACAACCGATGTGTAGAACCCAGACATCTCCTCTTGTGATCACTTGTGATCACTTGTGATCACATGTGGAGATGCCTGGGTTCTACACAACCGACGTCACAACTTGCTCGAAATATTCTTAATTTTTTATCACACCCTCCACATGCCATGGGATGACACCTCGCCAAGTTTCGTGATTTTCGGACTTCGTTTGCATTTTTATATAATTAAATAACATTTCTTCTACAACTAAATAGTCATGTTTCGTGAATAACTCTTTCAAAACTTTGGGTGAGTGAATATAATTGGCCTTCATATACACTCTCCAACATGAATATAATTTTTTGAGTGGCTACATTCCATTATTTTATACACCTGTAGTTCAATTTTGAATTATCCAAAAAAATTCAAGTAAATCAATTAAATGAGCTAAATATAGCAAAATGTCATAAAAAAGTCTCAAATTTGAATATGTGCTTGTAAACAATATACTTGAACAATAGAAAAAGTTTGAATTTCAAAAGACTTCATCTTGTCATGCTTTTGAATTTGAAACATTTAAAACAAAAAAATAAAAAAAATAAAAAAGAATTTGCCGACTGCCCTTCATGGGTCAGTCGGCAAAGAATCCGGCCCAATAAGGCCCAACAAAGCCACCACCCCCCTATATAAAATAAAACCTAACCCTAACCGGCCTCCTCTCTCCCTCCCTCTCCCCCACCCGCCGCCGCCTCTCCCTCTCCCCAACCCGCCCACACCCGTCCCTTCCCCTTCCCTCCGTCCCATCCCATTCCTCCCTCCTCCTACGGCCTCGTCGGCGCCTCGCTCCTGCCTGCCGCGGCCATGGCCGTCCTCGAAGCCGCCGTTGCCATGGCCATCCTCGAAACCGCGACGAGGGCGCGTGTCCCTGACGAGCGCGCGCGGCCCCGGCGGTCGGCCATGGTGGAGGGGCGACGGGCGGAGCTCCTCACAGGCGGCTTCTCGGCGAGCGGGCGGCCGGTAACGGGCTGGCGGGCAGCGGCGCTCGCGGCGGGCGGCCATGGCGCGGCGGCCTTCTCCTCCTCCCCCTTCGCCCGCTAGAGCCGGTGGCTGCAAGCAGGAGCGGCGCTCGCGGCGGGCGGCCAGGGCGCGGCGGCCTTCTCCTCCTCCCCTTCGCCGCGTGGCCCGGGCGGCCGCGACCGGAGCGGCGCGCGGCGGCGCGTGGCGCGCGTCGGCCGTCCCCAAGCGGTGGATCGCACGCGCTCTCCCCAAGCGGCGTCCCGTTCCCGTCCAGCAGGCGGCACGGCTCCATCCCATGGCGGGCTGCGCGGCCTGGGGACTTCCTCCCCGGTGGCACGAGGCCACCCCCTCCGACAACGACGGCGCGGGGCGAGCTCCGGCGGCGGCGCGGCGCGCGGCGAGCTCCGACGGCGGCGCGGCGGCGGCGCCGATGGGCTCGCAGGGCCTGGATGGGCTTGGCAGGTCCATCCTTTTTTTTATTTTTTCTGAAAACTCTTTTGCCGACTGCCGGGTTGGCAGTCGGCAAAGGCGGTCTTTGCCACCCTGGCCTTTGCCGCCTTCCCTTTGCCGCCTGCCACGTGGAATGCAGTCGGCAAAGTCCGGCCTTTGCCGACTGCCGTCAGCAGGCGGCAAAGAAGCAGTTTCCAGTAGTGATAGTCGTCTCTGCCTTAACCTGGCCCGGCCGCCTCCTTCTCAACTTGCTCAGGAGGAGTCACCATTGTCTCTCTTGTCTATACCACGTGGCCTACCTGCCTCCCAAAAAAGAAAATCATCTCTCAAGTGAAATCTAACATTTCTATAATATTCACTTTTAGCTCATATTGGCCCATAATGTGAATATAGTCTATGACAACTCACATGATCTTGGAGTATAGTGTATGTACCAAACTAGCTCTTATCAAATATAGTTTTTCTATTTCTTCTATTAAAATATAAAATAATATGGTTAGAGCTAGCTCATAAATTACCATTATTGGGGATGCCGTGCTAATACGTGCTATCAACTAGCTTCTCTCTCTCTCTCATTATTTGTTGATCAATACCATGATCTCGAGCTATATAAATGAGCTTAAGCTTGGTACAATATAGCACATATCTCATCTTCTATAATAGTTGGTACAATAGCTCACATCTCATTATGTATAATTCACTTCCATACATCCCGCTTTACATACTAATGGCTCCATCGACACCCCGCTTTCCATCGTCGACCACCACAATTTTACCATTAACTTAAAAAATATGCCTTCCTTAGTTGTCATATTATCAGGTCTCATCTTTTGGGTTTTTTCAGGCCAATTGTATTTTTGTCCTTGTTTTCACCGCTATGTCGTTTGTCCTCTTTTTTGGACTTTGCGAATTCGCCCCCATGTTTTGGATTTGAGTGTTGGCATTGTCACCATTTTGTCAAGTGAGACTAATGGAGTCTGCTAGAGGTTGCAAAGACATCTATGCTCTTGGGTTAGTTCAATTTGCATTGTTCCATTGGTTCAATTCAAACCATATATTCTAATTGTCGATCGATCACTACTACATAGATCCGAGAGAAATAAGTGCTACGGAGAAGAGCAAGAAGCTACAACTAAGATCAGAGGAAATCAGATATATAATTCGAAACTTCAACCGGGAGCACTAGTTCAAGTGAAAAGGAAATTAACCTAGTATTTCAAAGCTAAGCTAATCAATGACTGAATGATTGTTCGCTGTAGCTCTGGACAACACCACGTCAAGAAGAAAATTCACGGCATGTGTTGTAATAATATAATCAGCTGCCGTTGGCTTTGTCTGCTGGCTGCTGAAGACGTGCACACCAACGGCTAAACAGAGTTGGGGAATTGATCCGCTGATATCAAGATATTCAGCACTAGTACAGGACCAAGTGCTGGACTTCAGCTCTGAAACGCATAGACAGAGACCGTCGAACAGCAAAAACACAGCACCCCTGAAATAATTGCTTGACCGTGAAAAGGAACCAGACGCAAGAACGAACGGCTGCGCCAGACTTCCTTAGAAAATTCAAAACCTCATCAGTAGCCTTTTGCTCTCTTTTATGTTGTTTTCCCTCCTCGTCTTGTAGTGTGTGTAGGCTTTCTTTCCTCGTCTTGTAGTGTGTGGTGTTCTGTTTTCGATTTCTCTCTTTTTTCTTCTAATAAAATAACTTAGCAAAACTCTTTGGTGAGATTTCAAAAAAAATGGAAAATTGAATATAAAATACAACATAAGAACTAGTGTTTGAACTTAAGTTAAGGTTTCAACTACATACAAATTAAAACCCCACAAGCTTGTAAATGATATCTAAATGTACATGTATTAAGGGTGAATTGCAAATTATGCAAAAATATATAAAGTGACTGGTACACTTTTTTCACAGCAAGAAAGAGATTATCTATATACTACCTAAATGGGTATTATGTTACGAAAAGATTTGCGAGAGAGTAATGATAATAATTTTGATTAGTTGCACATACTAATTTATCCACTAAATTTATCCATAAAATTTTTAATACTTATGCAACATAAGATTCGTCTACAATATGTTGGGGGCTATGAGTTGATGGGCTAGTATATACCAAATAAATGTAGATAATTAATACATGTACATTAGCAATATGTATTAGTAATTTGTCCAGGGAGGCAGTAGTAATTTAATGTTGTCTAATACATTTACTTATAAAATATATCTATCCCATATTCCCATGTAGGCGCACGTATGTTAATTGAGTAATTTTCCTTTAAAAAAATGTCGAACGAGGCCTAGTTTGAATGTTTGATTTTTCTTGATATTTAGAGATTGTTATACAAGCATGCATGAAAGAATTGCAGTTCACTCCAAGGATAAAGTCGATTTGATTCCTCTGCAAAAGACATTACCCTTATTCTTTACCCAAACTTTGATAGCATTTTATTCCAGTCTTCATTCTAGGCCCTCACATGTAGTCACATCGTATGTAGATGCTCGCCTGGTCTTTTTGTATATGGCTGCTGGAATGGAAGATGGCAAAAACAAGCAGTTTTGTTTCTTCTCCAGGATGTTTTTTTTTTTCCTTAGAAAGTTAGAAACAGGGCAATTATTCATCTCACACATCTGATTCACAATCATCTGGCAATTACAAGTTCAATAAATTCATTTCTAAAAGTTTTGTCAATCACTACGTGAAACCCTACAACGGGAGCGGTTGGCAAAAAACGTAGGGCGGCGGTGATGCAGCCGCCCCTCACAGGCGGCCAGGAGCCGGGCGGCCGGTCACCGGCCGCCCCTGCTAATGTGTAGTAGGGGGTGGTGATCCAGCCGCCCTTACAACAGACCACTGTTTCACAAAATTAGTTAAAACGAGGCTCTCAATGACCTCAAATAAAAAAATTTTGAATACAAGATAGTTACATCTCATCAAGATACACATTTCATATATAGTACACTTTTGCATTTGGAAAAGTTTCAGTAAACTCTTGTCACAGGTTTTGAAAATCCAAGGCGAGACATGGTCAACCTAGTCAAACGAGGCGCCAAATGACCTCAAATGAAAAACATTTGAATACAAGATAGTTACATCTCATCAAGATACACATTTCATACATAGAATATTTTTGCATTTGAGAAAGTGTTGGTAACTCTAATCACAAATTCTTGAATCCCACACGGACTTAATGAAACTTCATGCGGGACGTGTGGATTTAGAACTACACTTTCGTAACGCTTCGTCAAATGCAAAAATGACCTTTATATCAATTGTTGGTCTTGATGAGTGGATAAAACTTGATGTTCATGACTTTCCGAGGTGGGGCCGTCTAGGGTGTCGAAAACCCGCGTGTAGCCGTGAAAAACTAAAGTTTCAAAGTTTGAGTGGTCCAAACAATCTTAGATGAAAAGGTAACCATTGGAAAAAATGTGTATCTTGATGAGTGGATCAAACTTTCTGTTCATCACTTTCACATCTGAGGCCATCTAGGATCCGGTCAACGCGTATTTTTTTAAAAAACGAAGGTTTGACTTGGTCAACCTAGGCCAAACGAGGCACTAAATGACCTCAAATAAAAAACTTTTGAATACAAGATAGTTTTATCTCATCAAGATACATATTTTATACATATAACACTTTTGCATTTGGAAAAGTTTCAGTAAACTCTTGTCACAGGTTTTGAAAATTCAAGGCGAGACATGGTCAACCCTAGTCAAACGAGGTACTGAGATGACCTCAAATGAAAAACTTTTGAATACAAGATAGTTATATCTCATCAAGATACACATTTCATACATAGAATATTTTTGCATTTGAGAAAGTGTTGGTAAACTCTAGTCACAAATTCTTGAATCCCACATAGACTTAATGAAACTTCATGCGGGACATGTGGATTTAGAACTACACTTTCGTAACGCTTCATCAAATGCAAAAATGACCTATATATCAATTGTTGGTCTTGATGAGTGGATAAAACTTGATGTTCATGACTTTCCGAGTTGGGCCGTCTAAGGTGTCGAAAACCCGCGTGTAGCCGTGAAAAACTAAAGTTTCAAAGTTTGAGTGGTCCAAACAATCTTAGATGAAAAGGTGACCATTGGAAAAAAATGTGTATCTTGATGAGTGGATCAAACTTTCTGTTCATCACTTTCGCATCTGAGGCCATCTAGGGTCCGGTCAACGCGTATTTTTCAAAAAAAAACGAAGGTTTGACTTGGTCAACCAAGGTCAAACGAGGCCCCGAATGACCTCAAATAAAAAAACTTTTGAATACAAGATAGTTACATCTCATCAAGATACATATTTCATACATATAACACTTTTACATTTGGAACATTTCAGTAAACTCTTGTCACAGGTTTTGAAAATCCAAGGCGAGACATGGTCAACCCTAATCAAACGAGGTACCAAATGACCTCAAATGAAAAACTTTTGAATATAAGATAGTTATATCTCATCAAGATACACATTTCATACGTAGAACATTTTTGTATTTGAGAAAGTGTTGGTAAACTCTAGTCATAAATTCTTGAATCCCACATAGACTTAATGAAACTTCATGCGGAATGTGTGGATTAAGAACTACATTTCTGTAACGCTTCGTCAAATGCAAAAATGACCTATATATAAATTGTTGGTCTTGATGAGTGGATCAAACATGTTGTTCATGACTTTCCGAGGTGGGGCCGTCTAGGGTGTCAAAAACCCGCGTGTAGCCGTGAAAAACTAAAGTTTTAAAGTTTGAGTGGTCCAAACAATCTCAGATGAAAAGGTAACCATTGGAAAAAATGTGTATCTTGATGAGTGGATCAAACTTTCTGTTCATCACTTTCGCATCCGAGGCCATCTAGTGTCCGGTCAACGCGTATTTTTCAAAAAAACGAAGGTTTGACTTGGTCAACCTAGGTCAAACGAGGCACTAAATGACATCAAATAAAAAACTTTTGAATACGAAGGAGTTAGAACTAATCAAGATCTACATTTGATATATAGTCTATTTTTGCATTTGAAAAATTTTTAGTAAACTCTAGCCATATTCAAAGTTTTAGTAAACTTGGTCAAACTTAGTCAAACTTGTGAATTATTAGTATATAAATATCAAGATCTACAACTTTGACATTTTTTTTAAATTGAGGTTATTTAGAGTCCTAAATTCATATTCAAAGTTTCAAAATTAAAAGTTTATTTTTAAAAGAATATGTTTTTAATTATTGTTAGAAGAAACTATGCATTTATAAAAAATAAAAAAAAACACCTGACGGCCCATGTCGGCCCATTATAGGCCCGAGACCATTACCTCGAAGTATATAAGGTGGGCGCCTCCTTTCAACCTAACCCTAATCCTACACGGACCCGACCCCCATCCCGCAGGAGCAGCCGCAGGAGCGCCCCCATCCCGTCGCCCCCTCTCCACCTCCGCGCATGGCGGCTCCAAACCAGCACCGGCGCCGCTCCCCGCCCCCCCCGGCCGACGCCGCCCGCCATCGACGCCGCGCCTCCCCATTCCCCATCCCCGACACCACCCTCCGTAGTCCCCATCCCCTGTGGTTGCGGCATCCCACGAGATCCATGGAGACAGCGGCCACACATCCCTCCTCCCCGGCGGCTCATCCCTCTCCCCCGATATCTTCCTACCTCACCGGCGAAGGATCCAGCGCGCGAATCGGGCCGCCAGAGCCCCTCCTCCGGTGGCTGCGCGTCGGGGCTGCTTTGGGCTCGGTCGCGTGGTCGGCGACAGGGCGCCACCCGCAGACCACCGCGCGGACAGCGGCAATGGAGGCGCAAGATCCGGTGCCTCTGCTTCCTCCAGCCACGGCGCAAGATCCGTCCTCTCTTCCTCTCTTTAGCCATGGATTGTTCCGATCTGTTTCCCTGAGCTGGGTGATTTGAACTGCAGATGCGCGGCGCGTCCAGCACCATGCCGCTCACCGTGAAGCAGGTCATCGACGCACAGCAGTCTGGCACCGGCGAGAAGGGCGCTCTGTTCCTCCGTCCCTGTGCTATGCGTTTCACAACCTTTCCTCTTTGATTCCTTGACATGCACGCGGTTTCCTTTTCAGATTCGACTTGTGGGGATGGTCAATGACAAGACAGAGCGCATGCTCGATGATGGCACCGGCCGCCTCGATTTCATCAGATGGTGAGCATCTGATGCCTTTAGTAGGATTGGTCCTGGCCTAATTACGTATGAACTGATAGCATTCTTAGTAGGTTTAGGTTTCTATGCTTTGACAGGACACAAAAATTAGATGAGAATGTAAAGGATCAGTTATGAATTTTCTTGCCACAAAAAAAACAGTATGTTTAGGGCTCTATATACTCAATCATGACTGTTCTAAAAAAAAGAGCAATGCATACATAGTGAATCCTGTGTGGCTGTGTGAAGTATGATCTGAATAATTCTTCTATGTGGCTGTGTGAAGTCTGATCTGAATAATTCTGTGTATACCGATATTTTATTCTGTAATTCTAGCACCAGTTTATAGTGAATTGAAAGCAATCCCCCCGATAGCTTGTGATTTTGGTAAATTCAAGTTTGCAATGAGATGTTTTAGTTTACCCGAGAGCTTTCTAGCTTACTAGTGCCTTTTTTTACCAGCTTCCTCTACCAATCCTGCATGGTAACATCCATTGATCATCTGTCCAACTTTCCAAGCCTCAAGGACAAAAGGTACATTGTTCCTGAATTTTTTGTAGTGATATGTAGTTGCAGATTGTTATTCATGGTAGTGCTCTATATGGTCACTTTTAATTAAGAGACTGGACAAACAATCAGCTATATTGTTGCTACATATTTAACAAGATTTCTCATGAATTGCTACTTTTTTACTTGTTCTCATTGTAGGATGAATGCAGGTGTAGCAAATTCTCTATATTAATGCTTGTCCTATGAAGTCTAACTCATGTATGTCAAATTACTTCTAATCCTATATCTATGTGAAATTGAACTTGTAAACTATGACTGTAATGATGGATTTGTAATACTTGTGATGATGGGCCTTGTAAATTTGATGAACTTGTGGAACTTTTGAATTATGAACTTGTTGTGATGGAATTGTATATTTAAATAATATAATATATATATGTTGTGCTGTGGTCAGATCTGATATTTATGAATTTATATTTTTTTTGCTGAAAATTCACTGTAGGGGCGGCTCTAGATTGAGCCGCCCTTACAACATGAGCACTGTAGGGGCGGCTGGAACACCAGCCGCCCTTACAGTGGACAGAACAGTAAGGGCGGTTGGAACACTAGCCGCCCTTACAGTGCTCATGTTGTAAGGGCGGCTGGTGTTGAGCCGCCCTTACAGTGCGGAGATCGGAGGCGTAGAGACGGCTACAGTAGCCGCCCCTACAGTGCTACAGTAGCCGCCCCTATAGTGCCCTGGTGGCGTAGTGAATCATGAAGCTTGGAACATGCATGAAGCTTAAAACAAAGACTACTGGGGCAGTGGGGCATGTAGATGCTGCGACACGTTAACATGAAGCTTGGAACTAGATGTTGGCAACCGTTTGAGCAAGGGATCGATCTTTCTGGATAAAGGATCGATCAGTTTTATGTGCCAGTCATGATTCTGATGAGTGAAGAACCATATATATATATATATCAGCTGAAGCTCTACATCGTGCATGACATCTGAAACTTTGAAAATGACCAATACCAGAGCGGTGTTTGGCGCCATGGACGCCAGTAGCAACGCAGGCACAAAAACAATCCTCATCCGTGATGACGCAATCCATGAAATAGTAGTAGCCATCGACGAGAAGACGGCGACGGCGAACGAGAGGCTCAAGTCCGAGTTCTCCAAGGTGGACACCAAGATCCACCGGTTCCCCCGCGGCCTTCACGGGATCGGCGGCGACAGCGACCGCTACATCGTGCCGAGCGTGGTGGCGATCGGCCCATACCATCATGGCATGCCGCACCTGCAGAAGATGGAGGAGGTGAAGCTCGCAGCGGCCTACCACCTTTGCAAACACTCGCGTCGCTCCACGTCCATGGAGGTCTACGAGAAGATCTTGTCCGTCGTGGGCGACGCCCGCGGCTGTTACGACGCCGACGACCCGTCGGTGGCTGGCCTCAGCGACGCCGACTTCGCGACCATGATGTTCCTCGATGGCTGCTTCCTGCTGCAGTACATGGTCGGCGGCGGGGACGAGCCCGTGCTGCAGAACCGGACGACGCTCTCCACGGGGCCCAGCATCCAGAGGGACATCTTCCTGCTCGAGAACCAGATCCCGTGGCTGGTGCTGGAGGTGCTCACAGAGTTCATGAACGTCGATGTGCGAAGGTTTGTCACTGGAATGCAGGAGAAGTTTCAACCTGGAAAAGGGATGAAGGAGAAAGTCCCGTGGTGGAGGCATTGGGGATCCACATCGGCCACGAAGCCCGACGAAAGAGGCCCTGCTGGCGGACAGGACCGCGCGGTCAAGCCGCCGCATCTCCTTGGCCTGCTGTGGTACACTCAGGTCGGCAGCATGCCCAAGAACGTGAAGAACTACAGGGGCATCGTGTCGTCGCTCAAGTCCAGCAGCG
Organism: Themeda triandra; assembly: GCA_018135685.1. NCBI lineage: Eukaryota > Viridiplantae > Streptophyta > Magnoliopsida > Poales > Poaceae > Themeda > Themeda triandra. Next base: position 361,384 of record JAENPR010000598.1, read on the forward strand.
CCGCGGAGCTCGCGGAGATCGGCGTCAAGCTGACGCCGAGCACGGAGCCATGGTTCGGGGACATGAGCTTCCAGTACCGGCGGCGCCTGTTCGGCAAGCTGTCCCTGTCACCGGTGTTCCTGAACGATATCACCGCATGCTGGCTCGTGAACATTGCCGCGCTGGAGGCGAGCACCTCGGGCGCAAGCGGGGACTCCGACGGCTACACCGTGAGCTCCTACCTGTCGGTGCTGGCGATGCTCATGGACAGGGAGGAGGACGTCCAGAAGCTGCGGGCCAAGAAGCTCTTGTACAGCACCTTCAGCGACAAGCAGGCGCTGCACTTCTTCAAGGGGCTCGCCCAAGACTGCGCTTCGGCGATCGCTACTTCGCCACCTTGGAAGCCATCTACTCGTACAAGCGCCATTGTGCGGTGCTCATCTTCGTCCACCGCCACCTCTACAACGGCTACAAGGCCATGACCATCGCCACCCTCTTCTCCATCGTCGGCGTGCTCGTTGGAATCTTCAAAACTATGCTCTCCTCCAACAAAAAGACGTAACTTCATTCTTTATACAAACTGGTACCCATATAGCTACTAACAAATTAAACACTTCTCGTGTCTGAAATTTGAGATAAAATTTCTGGCAACACTATTGTACAACCAACTATTACAATTGTTACATTTCTGATTTGTTACTTGTCTTTAATTTTATCATAACATAACATTTCTAATAGACAGCCATGCAAAAATGACGAGCATGCCCTTTATCTTCTTCCCCAACGAGATGGAACACGAGATGGTGGCCGCGTGACTGGCCAGCGATGTCGTCCACGTCGCATCTCGTCGTGCTCAAGGTCGCACTGCTGGCCAATTAGGGGCAGATCTTGCTACGGTGCCTTTGCCCGCCTGTGAGCGCGGCTACTTGCCTCGCCGGTGTGCGCAGTTGCCTAGCTGGAACACCGCCTCGCCAACGCACGTGACTGCGTGCCAGCCTCCACCGACGGCCAACGCACGGCGCAACCAGACTGGGGCTGGCGTAGAGGAGCCACCTCGGGCCAGCGGCACGGCGTCCGTCCTCGAGCTCCGAGTGACATGGCATCCGTCCTTGAGCTCCGGCAGCGCGGATGAGCTGCTCCCGGAGCGGCGCGCGGACGAGGGTCTCGAAGCGTAGGCGCGGCGAGCAATTCCCGAGCGGAGCACGAGGGAGGCTGCACGAGCAGGAGGCTTGGCGATGGCCGCGTGGGCGAGGTCTTCACGGGCGGCGTGCGAGCGAGCACCTACAACGGCGTGGGCGAGCAGACGGCGAAGGCGTGGACGATGTGGTGTTTGGGAAGAAGATAAAAGGCAAGGGCACATTCGTCATTTCATCCATTCAGTGTCTTGTAGTATACTCCCTCCGTCCCTAAATAAGTGCGTTTGTGAGTTTTCGTGCCACAAGTTTGACTCAATTTATAGAAAATACATGTAACAGTTTTATCTCCAAATAAATTTGTTAAAAACTAGACGTAAAGATCTTTCCGATGATACTAATTACTTAGCATAAAATTTATAGTTTTTATATATAATTTCCGGTAGATGTTTCTCGGGAAGCGAGAACGACACTAATTTAGAGACGGAGGGAGTATTAGCATAGATTTTGGATGTGTTTTGGCAAAGACACGCATTTTTAATGGCCTGTGGCAAAAGCCACGGTGTGTTGTGGCAAATTTTGCCTTTTAAAAGGTACACATGATAAGATTAGAGAGTATTGACCTCAATCCTAGTTTTGGAGAGCACCAACAGGTATAGAAAGTTTAGGACTCAAATTCACATATCCACAAAAAAAAGACCATAATCAACTAAGATAGGTTTTTGTTTGCTAAGATTAGTTATATCAGCATGAGTTATTCTTGGGACCCCCATTTGAAGACAGGTGTGTGCATTTGTGCGGTTCATCTTTCAATTAACCTTGAAATGGATGACTTCGATTAATATTTTTAAATAACCTCGTATGAAAAATCATTCAAAACCAAAGGTATAGATCTCGATGAGAACTATAACAGCAACTCTAATAGCTTGACTAAACTTAATAACCAAATTTCATTGTTTAACCATTTTATAAAATTGAAAACTTCTTAAAAAGGAAGATGTCAACAATAGACTTGCTATTTTAGAGCATCTCCAAGAGACATGCTATTCTTTATTGTATGCCATATTTAGACTTTTAGAGAAAAAAGTGCATTTCAACAGCTATTCTATCTTGTTTTGTAAAAAAGCAAACTAGCTATTCCTAGAATCTCGTAGGGTAAATATAGCTTTCATGCGCCGCTAGTCATCTAGAATTGTCATAATACAAAGGCTGTTGGAGTTTTCTAATTTTTTACAAATTTTCTATTTTAGAGATTGGCTAAACCATATGTTTAGCAATCTATTTTTACCAACTCTCTTGGAGTTGCTCTTACAAAGTTAGATAGCAAATGGCTATGGCTGGGTATATATGGTATGGCCATTGAAAGATTTTAGGATAGTATGTTTGCTATTTTACAAAACCATATAGGTTTGCTAGAGTTCAGTTTTTTCCTCTAAAAAATCCATAAATAGCCTACCCAACAAGGATATCATATATGTTAGGGTTGCTCCAAATTTGTAGATGATGGCTTTTTCATTTGAAATCATTTAAGACCTTAAAAGTGTGTCTTTGGTTCTCACAATTGAAATTCAAATTTATCAAACAAACTCGAGATAACAAAATGATCAAAACCAAATTAAAGTTGTAAATATCAATAATGACTACAACTTTACTTTTGATGATTTTTTTATTTGAAGTCGTTTAGGGTACCAAATATTTCATTTTAAAACCTTAAAAATGAATACTTGTGTGAAGACACGGGTCTCGGGTTTGTATCCCACCGTTGCGCAATGCACGTATTTTCGCACCGGAAATTGTGCGACCTATTACCTTTCAGGATTAATGCATTTTTTTTGCTTTTTCGCAATTTTTTTGCTATTTCTAACATTTTGGATTTGTGAAAGCCATCGTCCGCGGTCTGTGTTAAGCAATAGTGATGATTGTAACATCTCGATGTTATATTACCTAAAACCGACATGTCATCATGTTTAGTCGCAAAGCATTCATGTTAGGTTAACCCCGATATGCATTCACTAAAACAAGATTTATATTCTAGGTTGATTGTGCCTCGAGTTAATGTTTGTTACTGCTTTTGATAGCCTAGAGGTGTGTCGGCTCGATCAAACGCGATTTCATTTCGAAAACCCCGTTTCCGACAAACTCCGTTTTACCCCTTTTCCCTAGTTCAAAATCTACAAAGAATTTGGGGTTGGTCCAAAAAGCAATATTGTAGGGCTTGATGAGACCTACAATGTTGGTGAACAAAGTTTTTCAAGTTTTCAAAAAGAATTTCAAATAAATTTGAAAATACGGTTTTCCGACAGGTTGTCCCCTTTTCAATTTCAAACCATAATTCAAAAATTATGCATATTTTGGAAAAACATCTTTTGGAGAAAATGTGCAGTTTGAAAAGTTGAGTATTTCATAGTTTTGGAGTTTTTCAAGTTCTTTAGAAAAATCCAAAGTAATTTCAAATATTTCATTCTAGGGTTTTGTCCCCTTTTCAAAATTTGATTCAAATTCAATTTTCCTTTCAAAATTTGAAAATGTGCCAGTTGACAAAGTTGTAGAGAATGAAATTTTAGCTAGGGTTACTTTTTGGAAAATTTTGAGCACAGTTCAAAAATTTGGAGAAATTTGCAAATTTCTTTTGCTGCCACTTTGTGGATGACGTCGCATTAACTTTTTCCCCTCACCGGAGCTCCCTCGCCGAGGCCATGGCGCCATGCCGCCCGGTCGCCGCCGGTGGTGGCGCACGGCCGAACGGGAAGCTTCTCCGCCCCGTGTCGCCGTCTCCTTCGCCGTCCCTTGCGCCATAACCCCGGCCAACCACTCCCTCCTCCTCTCCTTATCCATTTCCCTCGGCCGCCATCGCCATTGCCGCCGCTCGAGCTCGCGCCTCCGCTCGCCGTCGTCTTCGTCTCGCTCCGGCCCAAGCAAACCACACCACCGTGTCCGCCTTGAGCTCGCGCGTCCAGCAAGCATCGCCAAGCTCTCGCCCCCGCCGCTGCGCCGCGCGCCCATCATCTTCTCCCGGTCGGCAAGCCGAGCCGCGAGGATCGCCGCCGTAATCCGTCGTTGTCCTTGCGCTTTTTCTCGATTCCTTGCGTGGGTAAGCTCGCCTTGGACGCGCCGCTCACGATGCTTCCCTTGGTTTGGTCATCGACGCACGAGGACACGCCGGGTCGCCGCCTTTCGCGCCGGGTTCGCGCCGCCGCCATTTCCGCCGCCGTCAAGCTTCCATCTCCGCCGTCCATCCTCTCCATTTTCAAGCGCCGTGCCCGCGGTGAGCTCTGCGTACTGTGCCTTCCTTTTTTAGTCTCTAGGGCACCGTAGCGCCGCCACCGTCGCGTCGCCGCCGTTTTGCCGTGCCGCCGCCGCCGCGTCCAAGGCCGAGGCCGATAGGGTCTCGCGCTGCGTCCATCGGCTTGCGCGATCGCGTTCGCGGCATCGCCTAGCATCCCGCGCGCCCAACCGCACCGGAGAGCTCGGTGAGCTTCTCGCCGAGCCGCGTTAGCCGCGCCGCCGCCCCGCCATGACCGCCGGCGAGCTAGCCCTAGTCGCTCCGCCGTCCCATCTTCTAGCCTAGGAGGTGCGCCGTGCCTTGGAGATCACGTAGGACCGAGCCGCCGCCGGAGACCTCGCGCCGGCGAGAAACGCCGGCGAGCCGCGTCGCCGCCGTCGGCCCGCCCGGCGCGGGTCTTCTTGGGCCGGCTGCTTTTTGTTGGGCCAGGTGCCACCAACGGTCCGGGCCGAGCCAAGCCATTCGGCTCATTCGTCTTTTCTTTTCTTTTTCCTTTTTCCATTTCTTTTTAGGCTAAAAATCTTATTTTCTTTCAAAATTCATAGTAAATTGTGTATTGCTCCAAAAATTCTCAAAATTTTTGTGTATGTTCGTTATGATGTCCTCTATCTAGGAAAAATTCAAAATGCCAATTTTGAGTAGTTTTTATATGTTTAAAAATTAGCTCTTTTATTTGAAAAGTGAGTCTTCTTTGATTTTTAGTAATTTATTTATTTATCCAAAAATCATGAAAATTTATTGGTGCACTTGTTTTTGATATAAGCTACTTAAAATTAATTTTTGAAATAAATTTGACAACTTTTGTTTTAGGATTTAATTTCTCTAGTTATTAATTAATTGTTTGACTTTGGATTTGAGTGAAGACCCTAGGTCATCAACCCTAATGACCTTCGGCACTTTAATTAATTGTTTGCGCTTGTATTTAATCTTTATTATCATGTCGAGCATCATATTTATATTCATCATGTTGAAGCATTTTATTTACCCCGTGTAGTCCCCGTGGTCGAGGAGAGTCCAGTCGATCTAGTTTCTGTGGGAATTGTTGTCGAGTCAACTCAAGTTCCTGAAGAAGTCAATCCATCTTTGGTGATTGGTCCTATCTCCCAGATACGTCGTTGAAGAATGTCTACACCGACTTTCAAGGCAAGCCCAGATCCATCAACCAATTCCTTGAATTTGCAAAAGTTTATCACTTGATTATGTACCGCTGCATTAAGTAATAGGAGTTGAGTGATCACCTACTTGACGCATTAACTACCTTGATTATTCCAACGTCATCCTTGAAACCGTTTTGATTGAAAATACGTAACAATGCTTAGCCTTGCTAATTTAGTTCGGATTTCGAAAATATTTTCAAAAGGAAGTGCTTACCCTGTCGGTAAAGTTTTTGTTATTCAGCAATGCTACTTTTGATCAGACGGTTGGATTGCATCGAAAGACGTTTCGGTGTAACGCTCTGTCTGGATCTGTTACATCTTTTAATGAAGTTGAGACCGGTCGGGTAACTTGCATCTGGGTTAGGGATGTAGTGTTTCCGACGTGTCGGTTAAGGACCGTATCGTTGTAGGGCCGCTGTGGTTCGAGCCTTGCAACTAATCACATACTATGGTAAGCCTAAGACCCCAGCTATTCCATCATCAGAACGGATAACTGCGCACTGACCGGAGGGAGTGGAGAGATGGCGGGAATACGAGTTACCCTCGTGGGCTTGGTCCTGGATTTGAGGCGTAAAGTATTCTCGGGTGGCGCAGGACCGGGTTGGTTTTGGAAGATCGAGTGAAGGTTGATATATGCAAGAATTGGTTCTACATATATCGTGTGATTAGGGATCCCCACTGGGTATAATCGATTCGAATCGTCGTTGCTCCTCGGTTATGGAGACTCGATCACTCGACCCGCATCGTAGTAACTTATGGAACTTGAAGGAATTTTGTTGGAAGACTAAGAATGTGATCTCCGTGAATTATCTTGATCTCTCGTAATCAAGCTAGACTAGGCTCACCTTAGAATCTAATGACTAATCTGGAAAGTAAAACTTGAGGTTGAAACTAGTTTAGTGCTTTTCTGCAAAATACTTTGATTCTTTGCTAAGCCTTACCTTGTCCTATCTGGCCTTCATTCCTGAGTCTTCTCCCCTCTTTTTCGTCGGGTAAGTCTTGCGGAGTACTTTTGTACTCAGGGTTTGTTCTACCCTTGTTGCAGGTGTGTCCGTCAAGTGAGGACATCGAGTAGTTTGTTTGGCTCCTGGGCAGAGCACTACGTTTTGGTGAATCATAAAGTTAAGTAATGATATTCCACTACTATGGTTGTAATCAACATAACTTTTTTTGTAAAGTTTTATTTATAAATGATTTGTAAACTTATGTTATCATAATACTTCCGCACTTTTACTCTGATATAATTTATTTACATAAAATTGTTGTAATACTGCAATGTCTCTTATAATGATCGATCCAGTTCGAAAGATTCGTGGATGATTCGGGTTTCCCGAGGACACCCGACAGAGCTTGTTAAGTCGTGTGGAACACATGCATAGTAATCCGAGGTCTTTTAAGACAAGGATTAGTGCATGTGGGCCACATTACTTAGGAGGTTCTGCCACAGCTGGTATCAGAGCCGGATCGTTATTCTAGAGCTATTGTAGTATTCCTTGCGAAAACTTCAAAGGTTTTGGATCTAATAAAAATTTAACTTGACTATTTTGGTCCAAATTGCTTATCCCTTACCTATGCTCACTTCTATAGCCCTCTAGTCATGTTTCAAAGTTTATGGTGGAATATCATGTTATATTGCCCTATTTATAAAAGTTTACTTTTAAGTATGTGTTACATTAAAGTCTTTTAAGCTTAGAACGTAGGTCCGTTCATGCATCATGCTTAATTAACCCGTTAATAAATACTTTCCCTCTTAATGTGAATTGGGTTAGGTAGTATCAATCCTATTCCTGCTAGCCTTCGAGATCCCACCTATCTATTCTTTAATCTTGATCCTATCTTTTTCGAAAGCTCGAGTTTAAAGTTTGGCTTGTTATTCACAGATGCCTGTTCATACCCGAGCATCCAATGCTGCTGGGATTTCTCAAAATGGGGGTGATGATTCCAATCCTCCACCAGTTCAACCCAGTTTGACTGATACCCTTGCCGCTCTGGTCAATGCTACAACTATTCTAGCTCAGAATCAGAATATCACCCATGGTAATCGTGGTCGGAATAATGGTGATGAGGTCACGTATTTTGATTTTGCATCCACTCATCCACCGGTTTTCACCAAAGCAGATGAACCTCTTGAAGCTGATTATTGGCTCCGCACCATGCAGCAAAAGTTTGATCTCATTCCTTGTACAGAAGTTCAGAAGCCACTATTTGCAGCTCAACAGCTGAGAGGTGCTGCGGTGGCTTGGTGGGAAAATCTTGTTGCCATACAACCCACTGGTCATCGTATCACATGGACAGAGTTTCGTGAAGCTTTCCGCACTCATTATGTTTCACAAGGTGTTATGAAAGTTAAAAAGGAAGAATTTTTATCTTTACAACAAGGTGATATGTCCGTCGTACAGTATGTGAGCGAGTTTAATCACTTATCCCAGTATGCACCCGAGTATGTTGATACGAGATGATAAAAAGAAGGGTTACTTCTTGAGGGGTCTCGGATAGTAAGATCTCGTATGATGATTTCTAGTGCTACTCTTAATACTACATTTTACGAGACGGTTGATATTGCTATCACTTGCGAAGCGTTAATCGTAAGCATCGAAGGCCAAAAAGAAGAAGGCTCGAATACCGAATCCTCGGGCAGTAAGCCTAAGCGCCCGAAGATAATCCGTCATCCCGTAAATCATTTTCATACTCCTTATCATCCAGTCCAAGTATCAAGTCCCGCAGCCCGGGCACTTGTCCGTCCCGTTGCGGCTCTTTCTTATCCACGCCAGCCGAATGCTCCTAGCGTTCGTAAACCCACTTTACAAATACAGAACTACCCATGTTACAATTGTGGAAAGTCTGGTCACTCTACATGGGACTGTCCACATCCAAACCAGTACAATTCCAATTTTCCAAGTACTTCTGTGTCACATCAGAATCAACAGAAGAGCCAAATTAAGAAGAAAATTGGGCATGTCTTTTACACGCAAGCAGATAATATTCCTGAGGGAGAGCCTATTTTGATGGGTATGTTCCAAGTTGCCAATCACTCAGCATTTATACTTTTTGACTCTGGAGCATCCCATACATTCATCAATCGGACATTTGTTATGAAGCATGAGATCCCAATTGGAGAAACAAAAGAAAATTTCTTTATTCGGTCACACTGGAGGGCGTATGTGTACTAAGGAAATGGTACATCGTGTACCCATAGACTTGGGTGGACATATCTTTCCCACATCAATGATTGTTCTAAAGGATCAGGATATAGATGTGATCCTAGGTATGAACTGGATGAATCAGCGAGGAGCTATTATTGATACCCTGAACCGGACTATAAAAGTGAATTTATCTGATGGCAAGTCGCAGTTGCTTATTCAATTCCCAACTCCTAAGAGGGCAGTCAAGAGAATTTATGCAACCTCTGTGAAGGAGATTCGAGATATCCTTGTAGTTAAAGATTTCCCAGATGTATTTCCTGATGAGTTACCTGGTATACCTCCAGATAGAGATGTGGAGTTTGCAATCGAGTTGAAGCCCGGTACTGCCCCAATATCCAGGCGAGCATATAGAATGGCACCACCAGAGTTAGCAGAACTCAAAGCTCAGTTGAAAGAATTGCTTAATAAAGGTTTTATCAGACACAGTAGTTCATCTTGGGGTTGTCCAGCCATCTTTGTAAAGAAGAAAGATAAAACCTTGAGGTTGTGTGTTGACTATCGTCCATTGAATGAAGTGACTATCAAAAATAAGTATCCTCGGCCTCGTATTGATCTGCTCTTAGATCGGTTGGCGGGAGCGAAAGTGTTTTCAAAGATCGATCTTCAATCGGCTATCATCGATCAAGATTCGTCCCGAAGATATTTCAAAGACTCGCATTCACAACTAGATATGGTCTCGTATGAGTATCTGGTTATGTCTTTTGGACTTGCAAATGCACAAGCTCATTTCTTATATTTGATGAACTCGGCGTTCATGCAGAACTTGATCAGTTTGTGGTGGTCCTCACGATAATATCCGATTTATTCCAAGAATGAAGAAGAACATGTTGAACACCTCGAATAGTCAAGAACGCCCGAGAGAACATCGGCTATATGCTAGGTTCAAGCAAGTGTGAGTTTTGGCTTAAGGAAGTGCAATTCCTTGGATATGTTTTATCTGCTAAGGGCATAACTGTTGACCCTAGTAAAGTAAAGGATATTCTAGATTGGAAAACACCAACCACTATTTCCGAGGTTCGCAGTTTCCTTGGAATGGCCGGTTATTATCGCAGATTTATTGCTAACTTTTCAAAGGTAGCTAAGCCTATGATTGAGTTGTTGAAGAATCAAACCAAGTTTGTTTGGTCACCTAAGTGTGAGGAGGCATTTCAGTCCTTAAAGAAGTCATTGACTATTTGCTCCGATTTTAGCTCAACCGGATATGGGGAAGCAGTTTGATGTTTATTGTGATGCTTCGGCATTGGTCTTGGTTGTGTCCGATGCAAGAGGGCAGAGTTATTGCTTATGCATCAAGACAGCTCAAACGTCATGAAGAGCACTATCCAACTCATGATCTTGAGTTAGCGGCTGTTGTTCATGCCTTGAAGATTTGGCGTCATTATCTGCTGGGTAACACTTGTCATATCTATACAGATCATAAGAGTTTGAAGTATATCTTCACTCAAGAAGAATTGAATATGAGGCAAAGAAGATGGTTAGAACTGATTAAAGATTATGATCTCGAAGTGCATTACCATCCTGGTAAGGCAAATGTGGTCGATGCACTTAGTCGAAAAAGTCGGTGTAACTGTTTGATGCTGAAGCCCCTGGATATTTCTTTATGTCATGAGATAGAAAAGTTGGGCATAGAGATGATACAACAAGGCAGTCTAACTAACATTTCTATGGAGTCAACTATCCGAGATCAAATTATCATTGCTCAGAGAGATAATAAAGGTATGGAACATATCAAGGAGAAAATTAGAGAGGGAAAATTATCCTGTTTCAGAATTGATGAAGCAGATGTTATATGGTTCAAGAATCGTCTGGTCGTACCAAAAATTCCTGAATTACGTCAAAGGATCCTCGATGAAGCACATCTTTCAAGATTCTCTATTCATCCAGGAAGCAATAAGATGTACCATGATTTGAAACAGAGATTCTGGTGGACTAAAATGAAGATAGAAATTGCTCGATATGTCGCTAGATGTGACACTTGTCAAAAAGTGAAAGCTGTGCACTTAAAGTCTGCTGGAGAATTGCAACCATTGCCTATTCCCGCTTGGAAGTGGGAAGATATCAGTATGGATTTTATAGTGGGCTTACCCAAGACATCAAGAGGATTTGATTCCATCTGGGTTATTGTGGATCGACTCACAAAGTCAGCTCATTTTATTCCAGTCAAGACTGATCATTCAGCTTTGACATATGCTAAGTTATATATTACACGAATCTTAAGCCTTCATGGGGTACCAAGGACTATTGTTTCCGATAGAGGTACACAATTTATCTCACAGTTTTGGAAGCAATTCCATAAGGCAATGGGTACCAAATCTCTTTATAGTTCAGCCTATCATCCACAGACTGATGGTCAGACAGAAAGAGTCAATCAGATTCTTGAAGACATGTTGAGGTCTTGTGTATTGAATTTTCCAGAGAAGTGGGATGAATGTTTACCATTAGCAGAGTTCTCTTACAACAACAGCTATCAAGAGAGTATCAAGATGGCACCATTTGAAGCACTATATGGTCGCAGATGTCGGACTCCATTAAACTGGTCAGAACCCGGAGAAAGATGGTTTTTCGGGGTTGATCTTGTGAAAGAGACTGAAGAAAAGGTTAGACAGATACAGAACAATTTGAAAGTAGCTCAATCTCGACAGAAAAGTTATGCAGATAAGAGGCGTCGACCTCTAATGTTTGCCAAAGGAGATTATGTATATCTGAAAGTATCACCCATGAAGGGAGTTAGTCGCTTTGGAGTTAAAGGCAAATTAGCACCTCGTTATATTGGTCCATTTCAGATCTTAGCAAAATGTGGTAAGGTAGCATACCGTTTGCAGTTGCCTGAACAATTGACAGCAATACACAATGTGTTTCATGTGTCACAACTCAAGAAATGTCTTCGACCACCTGACAAGATTGTTGATGTTGAAGGGATTGAACTGGATCCTGATTTGACTTATGCTGAATATCCTGTCAGAGTTCTGGATCAGAAAGATCGTGTCACCCGAAGCCGAACAACCAAGTGGTACAAGATACAATGGGATCAGCATTCAGAAGAAGAAGCTACATGGGAGTCTGAGGATTATCTGTTAGAAAATTTTCCAGAGTTCTATGCTTCTATCTAAGTTATAATTCCCTCTATGAGTTGTAACTGGTCTGGTGTGAGTTGTAAAAACCCCTTTCCTTATGTACTTGTTCGAGATGTGTTTGCTTGACACATTTCCTTTTCCATTACCTAACCCAAGGCTTTAAATCTCGGGGCGAGATTTCTTTAAGGGGGAAAGGCTGTAACATCTCTGATGTTATATTACCTAAAACGACGACATGTCATCATGTTTAGTCGCAAAGCATTCATGTTAGGTTAACCACGATATGCATTCACTAAAACAAGATTTATATTCTAGGTTGATTGTGCCTCGAGTTAATGTTTGTTTCTGCTTTTGATAGCCTAGAGGTGTGTCGGCTCGATCAAACGCGATTTCATTTCGAAAACCCCTGTTTCCGACAAACTCCGTTTTACCCCCTTTTCCCTAGTTCAAAATCTACAAAGAATTTGGGGTTGGTCCAAAAAGCAATATTGTAGGGCTTGATGAGACCTACAATGTTGGTGAACAAAGTTTTTCAAGTTTTCAAAAAGAATTTCAAATAAATTTGAAAATACGGTTTTCCGACGGTTGTCCCCTTTTCAATTTCAAACCATAATTCAAAAATTATGCATATTTTGGAAAAACATCTTTTGGAGAAAATGTGCAGTTTGAAAAGTTGAGTATTTCATAGTTTTGGAGTTTTTCAAGTTCTTTAGAAAAATCCAAAGTAATTTCAAATATTTCATTCTAGGGTTTTGTCCCCTTTTCAAAATTTGATTCAAATTCAATTTTCCTTTCAAAATTTGAAAATGTGCCAGTTGACAAAGTTGTAGAGAATGAAATTTTAGCTAGGGTTACTTTTTGGAAAATTTTGAGCACAGTTCAAAAATTTGGAGAAATTTGCAAATTTCTTTTGCTGCCACCGTGGATGACGTCGCATTAACTTTTTCCCCACCGGAGCTCCCTCGCCGAGGCCATGGCGCCATGCCGCCCGGCCGCCCGGTGGCCAGCGCACGGCCGAACGGGAAGCTTCTCCGCCCCGTGTCGCCGTCTCCTTCGCCGTCCCTGCGCCATAACCCCGGCCAACCACTCCCTCCTCCTCTCCTTATCCATTTCCTCGCCGCCATCGCCATTGCCCGCCCGGGAAGCTCGCGCCTCCGCTCGCCGTCGTCTTCGTCTCGCTCTACCCAAGCAAACCACACCACCGTGTCCGCCTTGAGCTCGCGCGTCCAGCAAGCATCGCCAAGCTCCTCGCCCTCGCCGCATCGCCGCGCGCCCATCATCTTCCTCCCGGTCGGGCAAGCCGAGCCGCCGAGGATCGCCGCCGTAATCCGTCGTTGTCCTTGCGCTTTTTCGATTCCTTGCGTGGGTAAGCTCGCCTTGACGCGCCGCTCACGATGCTTCCCTTGGTTTGGTCATCGACGCACGGACACGCCGGAACGCCGCCCTCGCCGCCGGGTTCGCCGCCGCCATTTCCGCCGCCGTCAAGCTTCCATCTCCGGCCGTCCATCCTCTCCATTTTCAAGCGCACCGTGCCCGCGGCGAGCTCCCCGGCCGCCGTGCCTTCCTTTTAGTCTCTAGGGCACCGTAGCGCCGGCCACCGTCGCGTCGCCGCCGTTTGCCGTGCCGCCGCCGCCGCGTCCAAGGCCGAGGCCGATAGGGTCTCGCGGCGCGTCCATCGGCTTGCGCATCGCGTTCGCAAGCATCGCCTAGCATCCGCGCGCGTAACCGCACCGGAGGAGCTCCGGTGAGCTTCCGCCGCCGAGCCGCAGCGCGCGCCGCCCGCCATGACCGCCGGCGAGCTAGCCCTAGTCGCTCCGCCGTCCCATCTTCTAGCCTAGGAGGTGCGCCGTGCCTTGGAGATCACGTAGGACCGAGCCGCGCGTCGGAGACCCCGCCGCCGGTGAGTAAACGCCGGCGAGCCGTCGGCGCGCCGTCGGCTCCGTTGCCAGTCTTCTTGGGCCGGCCTGCTACTGTTGGGCCAGGCCACCAATGAGTCTTGGGCCGAGCTGCCAAGATTCGGCTCATTCTGCCTTTTCTTTTCTTTTTCCTTTTTCCATTTCTTTTTAGGCTAAAAATCTTATTTTCTTTCAAAATTCATAGTAAATTGTGTATTGCTCCAAAAATTCTCAAAATTTTTGTGTATGTTCGTTATGATGTCCTCTATCTAGGAAAAATTCAAAATGCCAATTTTGAGTAGTTTTTATATGTTTAAAAATTAGCTCTTTTATTTGAAAAGTGAGTCTTCTTTGATTTTTAGTAATTTATTTATTTATCCAAAAATCATGAAAATTTATTGGTGCACTTCGTTTTTGATATAAGCTACTTAAAATTAATTTTTTTGAAATCAATTTGACCACTTTTGTTTTAGGATTTAATTTCCCTAGTTATTAATTATTTGTTTGACTTTGGATTTGAGTGATGACCCTAGGTCATTAGCCCTAATGACCTTCGGCACTTTAATTAATTGTTTGCGCTTGTATTTAATCTTTATTATGCATCTGTCGAGCATCATATTTATATTCATCATGTTGAAGCATTTTATTTACCCCGTGTAGTCCCCGTGGTCGAGGAGAGTCCAGTCGATCTAGTTTCTGTGGGAATTGTTGTCGAGTCAACTCAAGTTCCTGAAGAAGTCAATCCATCTTTGGTGATTGGTCATCTCCCAGATACGTCGTTGAAGAACGTCTACACCGACTTTCAAGGCAAGCCCGGATCCATCAACCAATTCCTTGAATTTGCAAAAGTTTATCACTTGATTATGTACCGCATTAAGTAATAGGAGTTGAGTGATCACCTACTTGACGCATTAACTACCTTGATTATTCCAACGTCATCCTTGAAACCGTTTTGATTGAAAATACGTAACAATGCTTAGCCTTGCTAATTTAGTTCGGATTTCAAAATATTTTCAAAAGGAAGTGCTTACCCCGTCGGTAAAGTTTTTGTTATTCAAAGAATGCTACTTTTGATCGACGGTTGGATTGCATCGAAAGACGTTTCGGTGTAACGCTTCTGTCTGGATCTGTTACATCTTTTAATGAAGTTGAGACCGGTCGGGTAACTTGCATCCGGGTTAGGGATGTAGTGTTTCCGACGTGTCGGTTAAGGACCGTATCGTTGTAGGGCCGCCCGTGGTTCGAGCCTTGCAACTAATCACATACTATGGTAAGCCTAAGACCCCGGCTATTCCATCATCGAACGGATAACCGCACCGGGAGTGGAGAGATGGCGGGAATACGAGTTACCCTCGTGGGCTTGGTCCTGGATTTGAGGCGTACAGTATTCTCGGGTGGCGCAGACCCGGGTTGGTTTTGGAAGATCTGAGTGAAGGTTGATATATGCAAGAATTGGTTCTACATATATCGTGTGATTAGGGATCCCCAGCTGGGTATAATCGATTCGAATCGTCGTTGCTCCTCGGTTATGGAGACTCGATCACCTGACCTGCATCGTAGTAACTTATGGAACTTGAAGGAATTTTGTTGGAAGACTAAGAATGTGATCTCCGTGAATTATCTTGATCCTCGTAATCAAGCTAGACTAGGCTCACCTTAGAATCTAATGACTAATCTGGAAAGTAAAACTTGAGGTTGAAACTAGTTTAGTGCTTTTTCGCAAAATACTTTGATTCTTTGCTAAGCCTTACCTTGTCCTATCCGGCCTTCATTCCCGAGTCTTCTCCCTCTTTTCGTCGGGTAAGTCTTGCGGAGTACTTTTGTACTCGTGGTTTGTTCTACCCTTGTTGTGTGTGTGTCCGTCAAAGTGAGGACATCGAGTAGTTTGTTTGGCTCCTGGGCAGAGCACTACGTTTTGGTGAATCATAAAGTTAAGTAATGATATTCCACTACTATGGTTGTAATCAACATAACTTTTTTTTGTAAAGTTTTATTTATAAATGATTTGTAAACTTATGTTATCATAATACTTCCGCACTTTTACTCGATATAATTTATTTACATAAAATTGTTGTAATACTGCAATATCTCTTATAATGATCGATCCAGTTCGGAAGATTCGTGGATGATTCGGGTTTCCGAGGACACCCGACAGAGCTTGTTAAGTCGTGTGGAACACATGCATAGTAATCCGAGGTCTTTTAAGACAAGGATTAGTGCATGTGGGCCACATTACTTAGGAGGTTCTGCCACTATGATAACCTATTATCATTGTTGGTTCTCAAGCGGCAGTGATGAGCATGTCATCATCATCAATGATGCCTCCTAATCGCTTGTTGTTTGCATCTGCCGCTGCAACTGCAAGTATATTACACCAAATTAAAAAAGCAGATGGTAAAACAATTCAAGCCCCTAGGACTCGGCTTGGGAATCAACTTACCGACATCAAAACCAATTAACATCATGTTTGGATTACTTCAAGGGATAGCTAAAAGATATTTTTAGTCCATCTAAAGAGACAACTCCTTATGTCTCCTAAAACAATGGGTCCTCTACTTTCAATGGCTTCCACTTGAAGAGGTTATAACTAAAAATCAGCATGACAGGCTACACCACAGTGTGTACAAAGACTAGCGAATCCGACAACAAATTTAGATATATAATACTCTATCAATACAAAAAAATGCCATTCTCATTATTCAATACGTTAAACTATTTTAAATTTGATCAATATAAAGAAAATATTAATATTTATAGTACATGATTAATATCACTAGATAGATTGTTAAATTTATTTTTATAACAATGTTACTTGGAGATACAAATATCATACTATAAATTAAATCAAACTTATAACAAAGTTTAACAGAATTCAAATAAGCAAGACAATGTCACGCCATAGATTTGGCACAATATAAACAAGACCACATCACAAGTTTAGCACACATTCAAAAAAAAAATTAATCTAAAAAAAAGTCCTAGGAATCAAACATACCTTATAATACTAAACATACCCTAATAATATAGTGACAATAAATCTCGTGCTAACAAATTCGGGAAACAAAAAAACGTGTCTCCAAGCTCCGGAACACGTCGACCGTCGCCTGGGGTTTCGCTTCCCGAAGCTCCGACCGCCGCCGACACCATGGGCTCCGGCGACGACAACGACCGCGACCTGGACCGGGACCGGGACCGCGACCGCGGCCGTTCCTCCTCTCGCCACCACCGCGACAGGCACCACGAGCGCTCCTCCTCCCGCTACCGTCGCGACGACAGGGACTTCGATCGGGACCGGGGCCGGGATCGCCGCCACAGTGGGGAGAAGGACCGGGACCGCGAAGAGAGGGAGCGGGCGCGTCGGCGCGAGAAGAGGAGAGATAGGGAGAGTCCGAAGCGGCGGGATGCGGACGGGGAGGACGAGGACGACGGCCGCAGCCGCAACCGCAAGCGCCACCGCGTGTCCTCGCACCGCCACAGCCGCGACGCGGAGCCGGAGGCGCCGCCAACTACCAGGGACCCGGAGGGGGCATGGGGACCGAGCAGCAGCGGCTCGACGACGAGATGGAGCGCCGCCGCATCCGCGTCAAGGAGTGGCAGGAGAAGCGCCGCGCCCGCGAGCAGCAGGGTGCCACCGGGCCCGAGGCCGAGGCGGGCGGCGGCGCCGGGGTGGGGAAGAAGTGGAGCTTGGAGGGCGAGGACTCTGACGAGGAAGAGGATGCCACGGATCTGGGTGGAATCAGTGTCATGGATGTTGATTGCAACAATGGGGGTAATGCTATTGCTACCAGTGACCCTACTGATGTGGAGGAAGAGATTGACCCGCTTGACGCGTTCATGAACACCATGGTGCTGCCTGAAGTCGCAAAACTGGAGAGCAATGCTGTGAGTACTGGGGGTCAGAAAGGGTTGAAGAAGGTGATGGGGAGAATCATGCAAGGGGATGGTTCAGATTCAGATTATGACGATGATGGGGATGATGGTGGTGCTGGATTGGAGGATGAGGGTGACGAGGAGTTCATGAAGCGTGTCAAGAAAACAAAGGTGGAGAAGCTGGCTGTCTTGGACCATTCCAAGATTGACTACCAGCCGTTCCGGAAGAATTTCTACATTGAGGCAAAGGACATCAGGGAGATGACATCCGAGGAAGTGGCTGTTTACCGGAAGGAATTGGAGCTCAAGGTGCATGGGAAAGATGTGCCCAAGCCAATTAAGACATGGTTACAGAGTGGGCAGACTAGCAAGCTCCTTGACACCATCAAGAAGCTTGGTTTCGAGAAACCCATGCCTATACAAGCGCAAGCGCTGCCGGTCATCATGAGTGGTCGTGATTGTATTGGTGTTGCAAAAACTGGATCTGGCAAAACGCTTGCGTTTCTCCTTCCGATGCTGAGGCATGTCAAAGACCAGCCACCTGTTGCTCATGGAGATGGTCCTGTTGGGCTCATTGTGGCTCCTACAAGGGAGCTTGTGGTGCAGATACACTCGGACATTAGGAAGTTCTCTAAGGTGCTTGGCATTAGTTGTGTTGCTGTGTATGGAGGTTCAGGGGTTGCCCAGCAGATCAGTGAACTGAAACGAGGTGCTGAAATTGTTGTTTGCACACCAGGAAGGATGATCGATATCCTCTGCACTAACAATGGGAAAATCACTAACCTTCGGAGAGTGACGTTCTTGGTGATGGATGAAGCTGATAGGATGTTCGACATGGGTTTTGAGCCTCAGATTACTAGGATAATTCAAAACACTCGGCGAGATAGACAGACAGTGCTTTTCTCAGCCACTTTTCCACGGCAGGTAGAGATGCTGGCGCGCAAGGTGCTGATCAAGCCTGTTGAGATTCAGGTGGGTGGGAGGAGTGTGGTGAACAAAGATATCACACAAGTAGTCGAGCTGCGGCCAGAAAGTGAGAGGTTCTTGAGGCTGTTAGAGTTGCTTGGGAAGTGGTGTGACAAGGGGAAAATTCTTGTGTTTGTCCACACTCAAGATAAATGTGATTCTCTGCTTAAGAACTTGTTCCAGCATGGATATCAGTGCCTGTCTCTACATGGTGGTAAAGATCAAGCTGATCGTGAATCGACTGTTGCTGATTTCAAGAGCAATATCTGCAGTTTGCTGATTGCTACCAGTGTTGCTGCTAGGGGTTTAGATGTGAAAGAACTTGAGTTGGTTGTCAATTATGATGTCCCTAACCACTATGAGGACTATGTTCATCGTGTTGGGCGAACAGGCCGCTGGTAGAAAGGGCTCTGCTGTGACTTTTATTTCAGAGGAAGAGGAGCGGTATGTGCCAGACCTTGTTAAGGCGCTGGAGCTCTCTGAACAGACTGTTCCAGAGGACCTGAAAGCTTTAGCTGATCGGTTTATGGCAAAGGTGAAGCAGGGAACAGAGCGGACCCATGGTTCTGGTTATGGCGGAAGCGGCTTCAAGTTCAATGAGGAAGAGGATGAAGCGCGGAAGTCCACAAAGAAGGCTCAGGCAAGGGAATATGGATATGAGGAGGAGAAATCAGATTCAGATTTTGACGAGGAAGAGGTACACAAGGCAGGAGATGACCTTGACGTGCAGGCGGTGGGTGAACCGAGCACAAAAGATGAAGCTAGGCTTCATGCTCTTGAGGCTTTGGCACGGATACAACGCCATGCGGTTCCTGACCACTACAAGGCTGAGCTTGAGATTAATGATTTCCCACAGTATGCTCGCTGGAGGATCACTCACAAAGACACATTGGGTCCTATTCAGGAAGGTGGTGTTGCTATCACTACAAGGGGAACATATATTGCTGAAGGAAAAATTGCTGGTGCCAATGAGCGCAAACTGTACCTGTCTATCCAGGGCCACTCAGAGTCTTGTGTGAAGAAGGCAAAAGCGGAGTTGAAACGTGTCCTTGAGGATTGTGTCAACCAGGTTCCCAATCTATCCAAATCTGCTCCAAGTAAAAAATACTCAGTAATTTGAAGCAGGTATGGATGATATCATTTTTACATATTCATCGGTTAAATTTAGCTGCTAGTGTATGGGCACAAGAGGCAAAAAGGTGCCTGTCATTTCATTTTGTTACAGTTAGCTGTGTCACTGTACATCTTACCCAATTGATGTATTCTGATTCCTCTATCTTATATTTTGACTGTCACATCATAAGTTCTATGATACACTTTTTTTTGTATGTAATTCACTGACAATTCTGTGCTATTTTATTTTGTGGCAGCTTACAATGGTTTCCATGCCACTATGGTGTCGTTGGCCTGCTACTTCTTCCAGTATTCAGATTGTCCACGGCTGTGGCGCTGTGCAACTCTTTTTTCCTAACATAGTCATCATTATAATGCAGCTAATGTTTACTTAGTGTCACATGGTTATTAGGGAAACTGTAATTACATTGAATTGGGATGTTTCTACTATTTCTATTGACAAGTTCTGGTTGCCTTTGGACAGAAGTCTTATAAACTCAAAACCGGTGGTTGCTGGCCTGTTATTGCTGAGGAAACACATGGCTTTCTGGTTCGCTTTTGGAATTGTTGATTGGGCTATGGCACCTTGAAAACGTATAATGCTTTTTGTTTACTTATGGATATGTGTTACTCTTTTATGAAGACAGTTCAAAGATTGTGTGACCATGGTCTATTTAATCCAGGTGTATTTACTGATTTGCCCTCCCAGGAGCTAATAATTGAAGGAGTGGTAGTTTTATCTTTTGGTTTGGTTCCATTTACCCTTCGTTACTTCTGCTCTGTGACTCTAGTCACCTTATTATGTTATAAAAAGGTACCGTGATGTGGTTGTTTTGATCTTGAGATGCAGTGCTTAGTTTGCAAAAGGAGGGTCATCATTCAGCATAGATAATTTTTGTGAGGTGGTCTGCTGGTGTGTGCTAATGAGGCTGGACTACTGGGCCGTGTATTGGTTCCATCTTTCTCTATATTATTTTTGTCCTTTGGATTTTCATAGTATCTTCTAATGAGACTCTCTCTTTTTGCCTTTTGATCTGAGAAAGGAAAAAAAAAACAAGCCGGTAAGATTGGGTGATATTCTTGCTTGTTTGAGATGCTTAATTGATGAGTGTTTTCAGTAATTCAGGTTCAGCACAGGATGATGCATCTAGCTTTTTATATTGAGTGATGCTTTCCTTGCTTATATTTCTGATAAACAATACAGTGATGATGAATAGGGCAAGAACAGAAGCAGAGATCATGGAGAAACTGAAATAAAAATCTGGCGATGCCCTGGACACAATACCATCGCAAGCGTTGTTCTTGTCTGCTGGTGGAGCTGTGCCGATGACTGGACTGCTTCTTTGTTCTTTCTTTTGACATATCACACACATGTTCTCAGAAATTTGTTTAGCTAGATTTATGGAGAAATACAGTCATTTATTCCATGCTTTGGGTTCAGTCTGGTTACTGCCGACTTGGCAAACCATTTTGGTTAATAGAGCGTGTTCTCCTATCACAAGAGGTCTTCGTTATTTTTACATCTTGTGTAATGTAATGTCTTAGTTTGCATTGCCTTTATCTAGGTTGAAAGCAGAGTAGCCCCTGTTTTTGGATTAGGCAAGATTAACAAAGAACCCACCACCCACCACATCAAAAGTACACCGGGATCAGCTACTACTGTTAACACTATTCCCAGTCAAACAATGCTATCAATCTTTCTGTATCATTATAGGAGAACAATTAAATGAACTTTCTAGCTAACAACTGAATTTATCTTTCTAAGATTGAAATATTTGTTTCTCTAGTGGAGTGGAAGCTAAGAAAAAAAAAGTGTACCTCAAGATAGCTAAGGTACCGCAGGTTCCACTTGAGTTCATTGTGGCAATAATTATGATTCTAGTTTAGTAGTTTAGTCTCAGGCCTATAAATGTGACAAGATCTAGTACTAGTGGAAAGTTGTGTCATGATTTTCCCCGTTCTTCATATCAACCACACCAAGTTTGGCCTTGGCAACCAGGAATTCATGTGCCCGAGATTTTCTCCATCTAGCATGGAACCGGCATTTTTTTTTGGTCAAGAATGAAACTTGCTTTCGTATCACGCCTAATAAAACAATAATAACGGAGCAGCCTATAAAATGATACATATATACGTTTTGGGTCGAGGCAAATTGTTGATCGAAAAGAGATAGCAGCCAAGAAATGCCTTGTCCATGAAATGAAACGCTAGCGCTTTCAGTGTCCGACAAGCGACCCCTGGTTTTGGATAAGTACAAGGCAAGCGTAACAAACAATCCACCTTCGTTCCACACCGTCAACACTCTTAAGTCCAACATGACGCTGCCTCTTTCTTTATTTATTTATTCAGATAATACTTGCTACCTACTGTCTCCATGCAAAAAAAAAAAAAAAGATTGCGGTTAAAGTAAGTTAAATTTAATTTCTCTTTCTAGATTTCAACATTTATTTACCTACAAGAAAATGATATTTGAAACCAATCGTCATCCTAATTCTAAAAAAAAAACAAACTCAATCGTCATCCTCATTGAAAACAAACCATACTCGATCCTTTCTGTGTGCTATATAAAAGCACGAAACGGAACGTTTTTCTACCAACAAACTGTGCGGAAAAGATCTGAAAACCGTGAGTCACTGACACGTGGGTTTATCAGCTCCAGGTAATCGATCTGAACCCGATCGTATTTTGGCGTGAGCGATACACTAATGATGACTAAATCCTACGCGTCATTCTCATCCGCCTGCTGCTTTGCCTTATCCACAGCACCACCACCAATCACAGCTCGCCAAGTGCCACCCAGCCACCGCCTGCCCACACCACCAGTCACCGCACCCCCGTTCCGTTCCGTTGGCCACAGCCACAGACGATCCTGATCCCCAGCCCAAAACCCAATCGTTTCCCTCCCGAGCAGCAAAACCCTAACTCCCACGCCGGCCCGGTCCAAACGCCTTGCGTCCCGAGGCAGCGGCGGCCCATCAAAACCCTTCACCTCTCACCGACTCGCGGGGCCCAGAGCCAGCCCCACCCACGTGTCAGTGACCCATTGACGCCCCGTGCTGACCCCGAGCCGGCCGGCCGCGCCGGACAGCGCCAGCCGCCAGGTGGAGGAGAGAGACCCGGGATGGGGATCCCGCGGCCGGCCGGCCCGGACCAGACCAGCGGGCCGCGCAGGCCCACAAGTCATCCTCACTGACTTGCGGGCCCGTGAGAGGCAACGTGTCCGCGGCGGGACCCACACCCCCACGCCCGCCGCCCGCCTCCGTATAAAACGCCGCCACGCCTCGCCTCCCTCCCTATCTTCCCGTCACACTCGCGTCGCCGTCCCACGCTTTCTCTCTCTAGTCTAGAGAGAGAGAGGAAAAAAAATTATCCGAACACACTCGCCTCGCACGCAAATCTCGCGCTCGGCCGCCGCCGGCTCGATCCGCGGCCGAAACCCTAGGTACGGTACGGCCACGGCCGGGAGAAACCCTCTCCTCCTCCTCTTCCTCTTCCTCCGCCTCCTCCTCCATTCCTGCTTCGCTGACGCGCGCGAGCGGTGCGGCCGCTGCTTCGTTGCTGCTGTTGTTGCTGCAGGTGGTGGAAGAGGAGGTGGTGGGAGGGATGACGTCGCCGAGGAAGGACGGGGGGTTCCTGACGCAGGACCAGCGGGAGACGCTGCGGGTCGCGGTGCAGAACGCCGCGGACGCGCAGTCGCTCGCGTCCCCGCGCTCGCCCACGGGGACCACGTCCGCGCTGCTGCTGCAGTACGAGCAGCAGATGCTCGAGCAGAAGCGCGCCGCCGCAGCAGCAGCGGCCGCGGCTGGTGGCGGGAGGGGCGGTGGGGGTGGGGGAGGCGGAGGTGGGCCCAGGCACGTGCGCCGGTCGCATTCCGGGAAGACCATCAAGGTGAAGAAAGGTGAGGTGGCGCTGCTCGATCTATCCACGCCCCTGCTGCGTTTACTAGTCAGTACCTTGCTTGTTTGTTTAGGTCTTTAGGATAGCGGGGTAGGCTGGTTTGTGTGAATGATGTGCTGCTGTTATTAATTTGCTGCCTTGTGTGCGTTGATTAGGGTGTACTGCTAATTGTGGCGTCATGATGTTTTTGCTTATGTTGCTAGGAATGTAGGTTCGGCAGCTCTGCTTCATATAGCTCTCCTTGTTTATTTGGAATATATATGTATACTTTTTTGTGGGGTCTCCTTGTTGCCTGTAGCTCTGGATTTCTAGTGTCCTGATAGTTTGTGGTTCATGTAATTGGACCACCATGGATGGTGGGCTCTTGTTGTGTTGACACTGCATAGCTTGGGTTTGGAGATGATAATTAAAGCGGGAAATGTAGCATTGATGCAATTTATTTATTGTGTACAAGCATGGATGCTTTTTTAGCTGCTTATATCTGTCTGCCCAGCTGAAATTGATGCTTCTATTAATTTGCTGCCTTGTGTGCGTTGATTAGGGTGTACTGTTAATTGTAGCGTCATGATGTTTTTGCTTATGCTGCTACTAATGTAGGTTCGGCAGCTCTGCTTCATATAGCTCTCCTTGTTTATTAGGGATATATATACTTTTGTGCGGTCTCCTTGTGGCCATAGCTCTGGATTTCAAGTGTCCTGCTAGTCTGTGGCTCATGAAATTGGACCACCATGGATGGTGTGGGCTCTTGTTGTGTTGAGACTGCATAACTTGGGTTTGGAGATGATAATTAAGCGATATGCAGCATTCATGCAATTTATTGTGTACAGTATGGATGCTTTTATATCTTTCTGCCCAATTGAAATTGTTGTTGTAGGTTGGTTAAGTATATAAGCACTT